>OX422144.1:20882281-21188447 GCA_949129095.1 Volucella bombylans
TGCAGTCAAGCACAAACGGCACATAAGGCTTCAGGAAACTTATTTCCCTATTCATCAACACATCCAATAAGAGATTTCGAGACCATACAGACAAAATAAAATAAAAATAAAATTGAAAGATACTCTAATAGACCTACACAAATTGGCAATGTTAAGAAAAGTGTAAATTAACAAACATAACACAATTTCAGTAAAAAAGAAAATAAGAATTATAATAATAATGATATTCAGTAATTAGTATAAAGTAAAAATAAAGGAAAACAATTTGCTCTTGCTTCTAAATTATGCAAGCTTTCATCTCTGGGAGCTGGCAATATCAGGCAACATGGTTATGTTATTAATGTTAATTTCTTCCTCATTTGCGTGACATTTTACAAAGACGTGTCCGCGCCTAGTAAACACTGAGAGACACTGTCGTAGATAAACATTTGATTGAGAGTTTAATCCGACATCGTGTAAGTTTAATTGTTTATTGTTTACCTTACGATATTTTCACACAGAAGTAAGCACGAAGTTCCTTTCGTACGCAGATCGAAATTTGATGAAGTAATACCATGTACTTGGCCGGGGCGTATGCGGAAGATGTCAGTTATTTGTAGTGATTTTATGTTGATAACATGGCGTATGTTTTAATGAAATATGTTTTAATGTTTTCATCTGCGGTATGGGTAACTCCAAACAAAACTGCGTCGTGAGAAACGTTTTAATTTCCGTAAGCTGTGTTTGGAGGTCGGAACTATTTTTGATAACGTCTGAAAACGATATCTTAAAATTAATTAGATCTAATTTGATTATGTTCATACAGCTGTTGAACGTGGCGTTAATACTTTCGAGTTGAGAGACCCTTGCATTTATATCAGAAAAAGCCTTTTTAAATTCAAAGATCTTTAAAATCTTCATCTATTTTATCCACAGTGTGTTTTCATTCACCGGATTTTTTTTCAAAATTTGTTTCGAGGAGTCGAGAGAGGTATGAGTTGAATTTACATTTTGTAAGACTTGCTTGGAGTTTGATCTGCACAGTGTGAGATTGGACATACCAGTTAGATGTAAATTTCGCAGGAAGGCAAAGGAGAAAGGAAGTCAAATAAGGCAAACAACATTGGTGGTAGCAGAATTCAATGAGTTTTCAAATTAAAAAAAAAACTCTTTTGTATCGCTTTCAATTGAATAAATTGTTGTTTTTTTGCACATTGTGAAGAAAATCGTATGCGTGAAATTATGTTGGAGAAGAAAAATTTGCCAGCGTAGGGAAAGCACGTCTACTCGTTAGCTCAATTTATTTGACATTTCATTTCATTTCACTAGGCTTTCTTCAATGCGAAAAGTAATCCTTTTCAATATAATAAATACAGTACTACCTGTATTGACTTATGAAGTGTCGTTGCCTGACAGGCGTCATAGTTATATGTTTATTGAACCCTGCCAAATTGATTAGATTATAAAGGGTGATTTTTTGCTGTTCGGTTTTTCAGTGTTCTACTTTGGACAGCTTACGCGTGATTCTTAACATGTGTCAAAGTCAACCATGCTCATTTAGCATTGCCATTTCAACATTTATTATCAAAATTCGTGGTCTGTGAAAAATGTTATTCGCGCACTGCGACCCATTTTACGGTAGTCATAATCGACTTCCTGAGCAAGCAATTTAAGCCATAGTGACCAAATTTTGCACCAATTTCACGCTATTGGATATCAAGGCACCTACTTGTATGCGTAGAGTATGTAAGTGGAAAATATTGCTGCTGTAAATGTTAATAAAGACCGTGATTCGTCCATTCGTCGCCGTTCGCAGCACTTGGGATTTCGTTACTCGACTACGTGGAAGATTTTACTCAAGGATACCTTACAATATAGAGCTCGTGCAAGAACTGAAGCCGAATGACCTGCCCCTGCGTCGAATTTTCGGTGAAAAATTATCTTCAGCGACGAAGCTCATTTCTGGTTGAATGGCTATGTTAATAAACAAAACTGCCGTTCAACCTCAGGCAATACAAAAGCTGCCAATGTACCCGGAAAAATGCACTGTTTGGTGTGGTTTATGGTCCGGTGCAATCATTGGCCCGTATTTTTTTCGAAGATGAACGTGACAAGAACACGTCCGCTATCACTATCGCCAGATTTCGAACTTTTTTTTTGCCCACAATGTAGGTAGAAGCTGAAACTGGTTGACATGTGGTTCCAGCAAGACGGCGTTGCATGCCACACAGCACGCGAATCTATAGACTAATTGAGAAATAAGTTCGGTAAGCAATTTATCTCTCGTTTTGGACCGGTGAAAGGGCCGGCTCGATCGTGCGATTTGACTCTTTTAGACTATTTTTTAAAAGGTAAATTGCAAGTATTGATTTACCAACTCAAATAAAAATTGTATACACTTGTGCAATTTTCCTCTATTTTTTTTTTGACAATTAAAAACCAAATGCTTAAAAAATCATCCATTCTTACATTTGTAACATCAATCTTAATCTTGGGTGCTAAAGCTATATAATTCTCTGGCCTTGAGTGTCTTTGTCCTTTCTTATACATATATGGCTTTTCACTCTTCACTTTTATGCGAAACAAACTTCTTGCTAAGAAAGTTACATCACTGATCTGCCTACTGGGTAATTATCCAGCCCTCAGCATAGTATAGCAGACCTTCCAGGATATATAGATTATAAAGTGAATATTTGTAAGGATACTTCAATAAACTGTATGAAATTGAAAACATATGATGCGAAAAAAATTTAATTTCATCAAAACAATTATTCATTTCTTACTTCGAACGTACAACAACTTAAGCTTATCCTGAATTTAAATTTATTTAGTGTTATTTATCCCACCAACAATACCATCAATTTGGCTTACAGTCTTATTTGGGTGTGTTATCATTTAAATAACACCCCCTTTTCAGAACAATTAAGAAAATACAGTAAATTTATGCACGACATCGGAAATAGCCTGGCAATATGAGATTGAACTATTACTATAATAAATTATGTAAGAAAGTAAAAAAAAAAATCCCTCTTTGCAGAGATTCTTATTACAAAAACGACAACCCTAGAAAAGAATGAGATGTTGAAAATGAAATTTTAAATAGAAACTTGAAGATTGTAAATATAGAACTAAAGAATAATAAGGGTATATCACCCTGGATTCTTTTCAAAAGCAAATCTTTTTAATGATTATTTTGCGAAAATAAGTTCTGACTTACACTATGGATGTACTCGTAATTGTGTTCCTGAAAATACTCTGTGTGAGGAACGTTTTCAGACACGAAGTTTTTTTCTTTGAAGAATTTAATTCTTTTGGAATTTAGACTACTATATCCTTCTCGAAAACATCGAACTCGACGTCTCATGATTCAATTTCCTCAAAATACTAAAAAAAAAAATGTATCTCCCTTCGTTTCTGATGTTTTATGTTTCCTATTTAATCTCAGTGTTCGAAAAGCTATTTTTTCCGAATGATTTTAAACCGCTAGGATAATCCCGATGCATAAAAAAGGCGGTAAAACTGATTTGAACAATTATCGTCCTATTTCTTTGTCGTCTGTTTCTTCAAAAGTCTTTAAAAATGTCATCAAATCTCGCATGCTTTCATTAGTCAATAAAATAATTTTTTTTAGTGAATGTCAGTTCGGATTCAAAAGCGGGAAAACCATTGAAAACGCGTTACTTATTCTTAGTAGGGAAACTGATGATAGTATAAACCATTCAAACATTTCTGCTGCTTTATTTATTGATGTTTCTAATGTACTTGATACTGTTGACCATAGCTTGCTGCTAGATATGTTATACAGAATTCAGGGAATTTATACATGACAAGAAGTCAACGCCAAGGTTAACTCAAGTAGCCATAAAAATTTTAATCGTGGTATCCCTCGAGATCCAGTTTTAAGGCCACTCCTTTTTCTTGTGCCTATATATGTCAATTCCTTGTTCTATCAACCCTTTAAGCGGTTATAAAAATAAAGTAGAGTAAAGGCCGTAAAAGTAGGCTGTTATGTGGTTTTTTTTTCACGAAAAATATAAAACAAATCGAGTTTACAAAGGCAGACGTTTATTGTACATATGATGGACTATAGAACATAATTTTTATAGAATAATTTATTTAAAAATGGCTGCTGCGCAGCATTTCTCAGATGACCTCTTTTTTTGGAAGGGTATACGGCCAACAGCTCCTGTGAATTTTGAATTGTGATGAGTCACAAAATTTTTTTTATTGTACATAAGAACAGGTCGCGAAGTATGCAATATAGATGTATTGATATATTGCTATATTGATTTTTGACCGAATGGCGCACTTCCAAAATCAAATTTGCGAAATTCGCAGAAAAATCACCAGAAAATTGTTAATAACTATTAGTTATAATTAGTTGAAAATTGTTGAAGTTATGAGTGCGGCTAACTTGAAAAATGCAGTTTTGAGATAAACTTATTCAAAATTTTAAAGAAGCTCCCTGCCTACCTGACGGCCTTGTACTATACTTTGAAAAGCAAGTACTTCGAGATATTTTCCGACCATAATATTTTGAAGTCCTAAGGGACCTAAGAAATAAAACAAAAAAACAATTTTTTTTGAAAATCCTAGAGTGGGTTAACCTCTTAAAGGCAAAGCAACAGCTTTTGCTGAAGACACAGCTTTAGGTTATGAATATAGTTTTAAAGTTTTCACTCATTTAAACTATGATTTGGAACTTCTATGGACAAGTTTCAATTACTATAAATTAGTTGTAAGTAACCAAAATAAAATGTATGCTTTTTATCATAAGGGGATATATTTTCGAGGATATAGTTCTGAAATACCACTCGCTATTACCAAACTTTTGATGTGCATAGTTAATGTTCCAATGATTGTTTTATTGTTGAAAGGGTAGACACATTTAATTATTTGGGTATTATAGTAGACCTAAAACTTAGTTGGTATACCATATAAATAATTAAAAGCAATACTTTAACAATGTCGTTATATAATTATATCATCTTAGCCAATATTGCAAACGATCTATTTTAAAACTTATGTATAATGGCCTGGTTAATTCTTAATTACATTAATATAACCAGTTAGGAAGGAACTTATTTTAACAAAATTAAACCCTTATTAATAAGACAAAAACATGCAAAAAATGCATAAGTCTGAATGTGCTTCCTATTAGGCAAACCTGTTGGTTATAATGTGTCCAGATATACTGATAATTTTGATTTAATAGTTAACTGTCAATTTATTCATTAAACTCAATGTTTTCATCATGATAAAGTACACGAACAAGCAACGTCTGCAAATTATAAAAATTTTCTACCGAAATTCGGAGTCGGTGACTGCAACTTTAAGAGCGTTAACTCCAATTTTCGGTCGTAATTCTCGCCCTAGTAGACAGGCAATAACAAGTTTAGTGCACAAATTTGAGTCTACATATTCTTTGTGTGATGTTGCCGTGTCAGTGAGACAACGGGTTGGTCAAAGTGTCGAAAATATCGCTGCCGTTCAGGTGTCCGTAGCAAACGATCCAAATCAGTCAATTCCATGGCGTTCTCAAGAATTGGGCATCGCTCAGACCACATTATGGCGTATTTTGCGTAAGGATCTTGGTTTACACGATCAAGCTGATTCAACAATTGAAGCCGATGGACCATTTGAAGCGACGTACGTTCTCCGATTGGGTTCTGGAGAAGATACGCCAAGATGATGAATTTCATCGCAAAATCATCTTTAGTGACGAAGCTCATTTTTGGCCCAATGGGTTCGTCAATAAGCAAAATATGCGTTATTGGTCGGGTGAAAATCCACATGTGCTTCATGAATCACCACTTCATCCACAAAAAATAACTGTTTGGTGCGGTTTGGGCCATATTTTTTCGTCGACGATAACGATCGTCACGTTACTGTGAATGGTCAGTGTTATCGCGCCGTGATCACCGATTATTTTTGGCCCGAATTGGAAGATATGAACTTGGACGACAGGTGGTTTGAATAGGATGATGCCACAAGCCACACAGCATACGCTACAATCGGTTTATTGAACAGTAAGTATATCAAGCCGATAATAAAGTTTTTGAAATATCTCAAATGGTTTGCGTTTTATTTAAAAAAAGTTGTCAAGTCATTATTGGAAAACCCTATAATATTGAGACACAACCTGTTACCTGTTTCATTGGCAAGCTTAGTTTCCTTTGGTTTTGTTAATTATTTTGGTCTTTCGCCCCATCATCATTAAAAACCGAGTATATACCATACAATTTGTATTTTTATTTGTATTTTACATACTGTTTATTCCTATTTACTTAAAGCTTAGCGTACTGCGTATAACCCCGTTATTTTGTAAATTACACTGTTATTGTCATAATAAGCTTGCGTGAAATAAATATTTATTATTATCTTTAATGATTTTTCCTTCTTACTATCTCTACATAAAGTAGGATAGCATTTACCTGCCGTTTGTATTTTAAGGCTAGGCTCTGTTGCTCTGGGTGTAACCAAGCATGTCTTCCTTTTTATTTTAATTGGTCAAAAATTCCCTGACAACCCTACAGCTGTTAAGGATTACAGCTTTCTGCGCGTCGTAGATAAGCTTTTCCATTCATGTACCTGTTGTTTTAACTACTAGCTCTGTGGAAGATATAATTATTGGTTAGTACATATCTCATGATGAACTATCTCATGATGAACTATCATTCCAACATTGTCATTTTACCGTTTGCATGTGCTATTGGTGAGAATAGTACACCCTGTAAGAACTTGTTGGATTTACAGCCCTACAGCGGCGGCAATTATCGGATTGGACTGACTGACATAATCATAAACCCTTCTGTTTCTGCGTATAACTTTCCAAATCGGAGCCATGAATTTGGCATTTCACCGTGAACATTAGGTTCGTCTAATTGGTTCGGGTGTCTCTCATGTAAGGGATTTTCATTTAGAATACAGTATTCGCGTCGTGATATTTAGCTGCATTCTCATTTTCATATTTATTGGGCTGAAGTTATCATCAGCATTAAGAACGGAATTGTCCAGAGATGACGTTGCAGATTTTTCGCAGAAATAACTGTAGAGGCTGTCATTTTGCTTAGTCACTATTCTTTTAATATTAATTAGTCCTCTGCTTCCCTTATTCCTGGAAAGATATAGTCTTTCGGTGGCTGCTTGTGAATGGTGCTGCCGATATTTCATCATTAGTTCGAACCTTCGTTTCTAGAGTCCAACTTGGTTGCATTATCATTACTAATACTATTATTATTATTATTTAAGGAGGATCTACCTCAAAATTTTATCCATAAATTCAATATTTACGCATCATTTTGCCCAAGGGCTGTTCCTAAGAATGTTATTACTTGACATACAGTAGGTGATTTCATAAGCCTCCCGTCATCCAATTCCTCCAGTAATAGGTAGCTCCATAGGAAGCAAAGTCGGTCGTCTGACTATTTCATTAGCCTTGGCCGGCTTACATAGTTTTAGGTAGGATTAAGTTAATTTTAAGGAAAAAAAATATAAATAAAAAAAAATGAAAAAAATATGTACATGTATTTATATATTATGTATATACATATTATGTATATATATATTTATGTATGCCTATGTTTGTGTTAGATGTAAGTAGGTTAAGTAGATTAAGATTTATTTTTTGGTAGTCTGTAAGTTTTTAGTTTTAAGTTTTATAATAAAATTAAAATCAAATTGTCCATATACTAAGTTTTTTCTATTTAAAAATGTTTTCTTAGTTTAAGCGGTTCTAACTATAAGAATAAGAACAAAACCTGTCAAAACGTCGAAAGACATAGTTTAAGCGTTAGGTTTAACTTAGCGTGCCCGTAGGGGGCCAGTAAGTTAGAATAAGATAATATTAAGTTAATTAAGCTAATTTTTAAGCGTTTTTTTTGTATAGCTAGTAAGTGTTAATTAATTCAATATAATAAAAATGCATATAAACTGAAACTGTAAACAGCGGATGTGGTGGTCATGGTGGTAACTTGAAACTCGGCATTATATTTGAAACCGCGTTAACATCATAACATTATTCTTGTCGCTGCCTCTAGAATAGCACCTTAGGGAAGAAAGATCTTATTTATTTTATATTTATACCCATTCTTAACGAAACGTTTCTGAAAATGGAACTAGATGACAATCGATCAACTTCGCATGCAGATGATGTGATCCTCATGACCAGTGCTAAGTTCATTCCCACTGAAATCCTGAATCTTGAACTATCCCTGACATGTAGTAAATGGATCTATAAAATGCATGAGCTTCATAAATTGTTTATTCCACAAACTAAGAGAGGATTTAACAATATTATCTCCTTTGTATTACCACCTTTTCACCTGCATATTTGGAGGAATATTTACTACAAAACAATCCAGTGGGTGTAAATGCTTAGTATCTTTAAAATGAAATGAAATTGAATAAATAACAAAGGTGAAGAGACTTACATATTATATTGGCATACCCAATACCATACGGACAACGTCCTGTTGTGTCTGGAGCCAAAGTTGGCTTGCTGTTATAAGATCGCTGCTGTCTAACGTTAGTTAGGACTACGCTTTCATCATATTGAATTAATTAGGATTACTCGTGATCGTATCTTTGTATACTAATTACATTTGGTGCCACAAAGACTTTCGATTACCATTCTACTAAATCTTCGCAAGCAGTCTATTGATAGAATATTCAATCTATATATCTCTTATCCATTTTCACGAGAGCACCAAATATAAAAAAGGAGCTGGGATAACTTTCAGACCAAAGTTGTGTCATCCAAGCGAAAATATGTGCCGTAGAGATAAGGCCAAAGTGGAGATATTATGGACAGTCGCCAATTCCCAATCCCTAATGCCACTGACAATAAGTTGGAACCGGAAAACTTAAAATTTATTGCTCTCAGCATAATTTGAAATTCTACTGGGCCCCACGCCACAGATTAGTAGTGGAAAACAATAATACAGATGAGTAAGCTCGCACTGGCGAACCTAAATATCGATCCTACAGCCTCTGACTGCCAGTGGTGCAGAAGATAAAAAAAAAACTTTGGAAAGTTAGCCTTCCCAACAGGTTATGGCTCTAGTTCGATAAATCAAAATTCAGGAAGATTTTTCTGATGGACGGAATAGTACTGTCAAAGCATATCGGGTTACTCACAGGTTATAATTTCAGGAAAACACATGAAAGGAAACTGTGTCCTAGTGACGATAACCTCACAAAGACTATGAAGAAGATACCACTTTTTTCGGCAATTTGAGACAAAGAAATAGAGTGGAGGAGAAATTGTATTAAGTCCAATATTGCATCAGCTCAGAAACATAGTCAAAAAATAACATTACACCATTACAAATACCCGAATATGCCTGCCGGTTAAATCAATAAAACCATTTGGTAAACCGATTCATCAGAACGAGCTACTGCTCTTCTTAAAATTTACTTTTTCTTTTCTTATTTCGTTCATCAAAATGGAGAAATTTTATTCGGCAGTAGAAAATACGAACTGTTCGAATCAACAGTCGGATGAACTACTTCTAAACCACTTGGGATTAAGGACCGTTTATACTTGTTTTACTATTCAAATGCTGAAGTGGTCTACCCATCTATCTCTCAACTATTTAATAAGACGGTGAAGAAAAACAGTACTATAGCAAAAAGCTCTTAAAGCACCAACATTTACGGGAAAAATTCCATGTATTTATACACGATATAAATTCGGTAAATCCAACCATAATTGGCTTTAACATTCCACGATTTGAAAAGGACATGTTTGTCTATATAATGTTGTTTATTTCCTTCAAGAAACATCAATGCGAAGAAATATTTAGGACTATCCTCCATTTTATTAGAAGTGTTATTAAGCCTTTATAATTTTTTTCCTTCCTCTATGATTTAGTATCCTCTTTCTAGTAATGTGGTCCACTTAGTCTCGATTTACAACAGCACAAATTAATGCAAACAAAATTGTTGCTCAATTTCTGACACCAGCCTCTTGTTATTATTTCCTTGAGAACACTTCCAAAAGAGATTTGATGTTAATATCACAGCTGTACATAGTGCCTGTAACCTTATATACTCCTAATGTGCTCCAATGTACACATATTTGTGTATAGATACATTCCCCAGGCATTATTTGTATAGCTATTAAATGTCCATGGTTCTTTATGGTTTTTATGCTCCCACACAACGAAGCTATAAAATAAAGACGAATGTTAGGTTTAGGTGGTTTAGGTGTTCCTGTTACCTTTTTTGTAGATTTTTGAGCTCTTATTATGCTTGAGAGCAGACATCTTTGTTGCTAATATTTCAACTCTGCCATCTGAATGAATTGATTATTCTATTCACGTTTGACTACACAGAGGTTCTTAATTGTTACGAGCATTATTGTATTTTTTATTATATCTTTCTTAATTGTTATTAAATGCGAACTACAAAAAAATTAACAAATACTGGTGGTATATCATGACGGGTAGTATGGCATTTAAGACAATATTTTTTATAAGACAATAGCTGGGAAAGCCACAAGCGGTACCGGTAATATGTACTAAAATCATTTCCATCAAAATACATTTACTTTTACTTTACGAAAAACTTTTTATGGTAACACAACCAAATCCAGATAGACTCTGGTTCTTCTTTCTACATCAATTGACATACTAGATGTCGCAGATTTGTATCTTTCCTCTGCCATCCCTACTGCACTTTTTATATTTCAGAGATATTTGCTCAGTGGTTTGTTAATTGTTCTTACATTATGCATGCATAGCTGAAAATTCCCATTTCCACTGCAACATGTAATAGAGAATCCTATAAGGCATTCTTATCTATAAACCAGAAATGAAGAAGATCCAAAATATGTCCTGGAGCAGCTTCTGCAAGTGAAAATTAACCCTCGAGACAACAACTTGTTCCGGATGATACCTTTTAGTCACTAACCACATTCCTACTTTGAGAAAATTTACCAACCCACACATCAACCCGTTTATTATCTGGATTTACAGCACCAGAACCTGATTGTAACTTCCCTACACAACTACAGAATGCTTTCAGCAGACATGTTTTTTTGTATACAAAAGGCTATTTAGCTCTCAGTACAATACTGAGGTAACTATATTTTTTGCAGCCATAGCAAGCAAAATATTTTATATGCTCTCGAACCATCTCAGATCTGTCAGTCTGTCATCGTTTCTGCCAATGATGCTCGAGATAGAGAATCCTAGGTTTCAACATTAAGAGCGGTCCCAATGTCAAGGAACTGTCGAATTGTCAGCAAGCATACAAAAGAAGAAAATCGGCTACTCAACACTACACTTCCTCGAACACGATCATTTGAAAAATCTGCCGCTCTCTCATGGAGTAAACAGTGGTGGCATTCCTTGACAATATCGACAAATCCTCGATCATCAGTGCTCTTCAAGAACTGAATATAAATGACTTTATCTGCAATTTGATCCACTTCACTTTCAAAAGTAAAGTCATAAATGCAACTTCCTGTCGCTGCTCTAAAAGAAAAAGCCATATAGAAGACACCCCTACTTAACTATAGAACCTAGTCCTTAATGGGCTGCTTACCAAATTAGAAGACGGAGGATGTGATGTGGTAGCTTACGTAGTCGATGTCACTTTTTATGTGTCGCCCAAAGTTTATCTTAAATGCTCGAGTACGACTAAGACATCCTCTTGGACACGGAGCAGTTTTTCTCCCATAAAGTCGACCATAAAGAGCTAACGTGCTACGTTGCGCGTTAAGAACTTCCCCTATGGGGACTTCACTAACTTTGTTCCATTTACTGCCTTTAAACTTTTTCAGTACCCACATTGCAATTAACTCTGCTCTGAATCTGAATGACATAGTAATGAAAATAGGAACATGCGGTACATGCCTGTCCATCTTATGAATGAAGACAATGCAAAGCCTTTTTTTAAGTTAATGTTCATCGGGCGGCCCGGGAATATGAGTTACTGAAGAAGTGCCTATAGTCGGATCTCTAGGGTCAAATAGTAGGGAGCTTGAAAACGGAAAGCCTTGTATGTCCGACGCCAAACAAATGAGACGCTTTCAAGGGCTCTCTAAGACCAGTCATACCATAGATAGGACAAATGGAGACAACTGGCCTAATATGGCCCATACTTAATCCTTACCGATTAAACATTCTCACAATAACTTTCGCAGGAGTTGCAAGGACGAAAATGAACAGGAGTACTCGTATGTTGCGCACTTCATTTGCAAGTGCTCTCCCCCTCTACTACCGATCTTGACAAATATATGTATCCAGAACTCTTTAGTTAATTAAATCCATTCTACTCTTTCTCATGTAGAGATTAATCTGAATGTCAAGAACTTGGTTCAACAGTTTAATAGGCATGTATACATCAAAATATGCAAAAGCTTTGGTATTAGAACTGATATCAGAAAGATGTCGATAATGATAACTTTATCTTTCGCGTTATTGTTTTTTGTTTTCTTTTAATTTCATTTGAGCAAAAAATAAATTTTTTTTCTGACTATTTCAAAATGTGTTTTTGACCCTTTTAAGCGACGCTACTGCTGCATTAATAACAGAACCTTTTAGAACATTTTTTGCAAAGGTTGTCCCAAAGTTCACACAAGATTTGAATTTTACGCCATTTGTGCCGTAAAATGTTGTGAACGAAAAAAAGACACCGTGACATCAAACAGTTCAGTATTTTAAAAAATATAACACTGCATGAAAGAATAACGCGTTTTTATTGCTGAGTAATATTTTTAAAATTCGCAATTTTCGTAAAATATATGGTTATTCCGACCATGATTTAGGTTCATCAACTGTGAAGAGATTAATGCAAAAATTCAGGATCAATTCATAATCTTAGGCACTCTGGCCATCCTTCTACAAGTCATTCAACACAAAACATCGAGTGTTGCTGAGAGTCCAGAAACATTAATTCGTGGTCAATAATTGGCTATTTCGAGAACCTCTCTACAGCGTATTCTCACGAAAAATTTGCATCTTCATGCATACAAAGTGCAATTAACTCAAAAACTGAAGGCACAACAAAGGGAATCCGTTGAATGGATTATGGAACAACAAAAAGTGGATGCTGATTTTTCAACCAAATTTATCCCCAGCGATGAGGCTCATTTTCACCTTGATGGCTTTGTTAATCATCAAAGTTGTCCAATTTTGGGTTCCCCGAGTGATTGGTGAGAAACAAATGTATCCAGCACGTGTTACTGTTTGGTGCGAATATGATAATTTTTTCTACCTCAGTTGCAAGATATGGATGTGGACGACATGTAGTTTCAGAAAGATAGTGCCATATGTAATACAGCTCAAGAAACAATTCAATTACTACATGAGTCATTTCCTGGTCGGGTAATTTTCCTTTTCGGTGATAGAAATTGGCCGCTCAGATCATGCGATTTATCGCCTTTGGATTTTTTTCTTTGCGGTTTTTTAAAGTCTAAGGTTTGTGACAACAAGTCCACGAGTATCCACGCCTTGTAGGAACAAATTGAGCGCTGCATCAACGAAATTCAGACACATTTTTGCAAAAACTGTCATACCAACAAAGGCTTGCCGCCTTTTTTAACGATATGCTATTCCAAACATAACCCTGTACTGACTACTTTATGAATCTGTTAAAAATTACAACTTTTAATAAATCTTGTATTTTTAGTTTTTTTAGTTTAGTTTAGTTTTATTTATTTTCTCTTCATCATTGTTCAGTTTTACAAATAAATTCAAGTACAATAACTCTAAGAGAAATAATAGTGACACAAGTATTTAATAAAAAAAATAGAAAAAAAGTGGGTGGGGTGACCCTGATAATAAACCGTACATATTAAAAGCAAGAATGAAAACATTTTAAACAAGTTGGCAATAAAAGATAATTATAATTGAAAACGAAGCAATACACCAGAATATCAGAGCAGAACATCAAACAATGATTCAATACATTTGATAATGTGAAATCGTTCTGATAGAATGAGGAAGTTTGTTAAATACTCGACATGAAACAATACTATAAAAATTACGGAACGCGGTTGAACGAAAAACGGGTATATGTGCCTGATTTAAAGAATTGCCACGTAAATTGTGATTGAAGACTTGTCTGAAATTAAGATTTCCTAACCTATTAAGGAAAGTTCTTAGCACTTTAAAGTATAAATGGCGGACCGAAAGAATTTTCAAATCTCTGAACAATAGAAACGGGGTTTACGGCATATTTTCTTCAAAAGGTGTTTTTGAAGTAACAAGAGTGGCTAAATTTTATTGAAGTAAGCTCTTCCTCAGCAGGTGATACCATATTGTAATCGAGAATGAAAAATGCCATAATAGATTTTTATCAACAATTCTATTGAGCAAACCTAGGGTAGAAAATAGAAGTTTCTGAGAGTTCCACGAAAATAGTTTCTCAAATTTTCTATGTGTGTTTGAAAAGTCATCTTTGAGTCAATGAGAAGCCCCAAATATTTGAATTCATTAACAGTCTCAATTTGGAAACATTTATCACTGCAGCTTTCCCAACTATAAAAAGTGCATGATGACAAAACTTGTATAGCAAGTGCAGTGTGCGAGTGTAAATCTTGGCCAGTCACTTGCATGAAAGAAGATCTCGGCATCAAAACTGTTTTGCGCCACCAAATTGAAAAACATTATTTTAGTTTTTGAGTTCATGACCAATTTATGCTCCGCAAACCATATTCTTAGTAGATGGAGATCCCAATTGATATCTGATATAAGATTCAAAGTACTGACTGAACCATGAGCAAAAAGCTATATCATCCGCAAATGCTGTCAGCAATCTTTGGTAATGTCAACAAACATGCCAGCTGAATACTTCTCTTTATCCAGGTTGGCAAAACTTTGAGAGCAAAAATTTGTATCAAATTTTGGGACACCCTTTACAAGATAACGAGCGCCAGGCTATGCGAATATAAGCTGGAGGGATTGAAGTTTTGCTTCATTCTCTCCTTTCTTTTCTCAAGACGTCAACTCTTATTGTTTCCATTGGTAAGACATACTCGAACTGCTGCTACATGTGTTCATCCTAGTAGTCTAAGGGATTTTCTTTTTCAAAGTATTCTTCACAATACGTTTTTTATACATACTCGTATCTCTAGAGGAACCAAAGAATCTAATTTCGAATCGATTTTGAATTTTCTTCAATCTTTAGCTGTATTATTGTTTTGTTTTTCTTTTCCTCCTCAATTTAATCATTTTTATGTTTGACTTTTCAATCACTTTGTGTGCTTTGACGGTTCTGATTAATTCGAATTTGAACTCGAGACTCCTTGATGTTTGATGAATTGGATTAAGTTAAAAATCCTTACGAGAGCGGTTGAATGAGGAGTGATTTCTACACATGATTGCAATAAATATTTATTTTACTGTCTAACATTAAAGCTTATAATTTTAACCTAGTTTTATATTTTAATGTTCTGGAGATTTTTGCTTGTAAACTTTGCAATTTGTTTATGATCTTCCTTCAATATAATAACTGTTATACTTCATCTTGCTACTTTAGACGTGTCTACTCAGTTTAGTTTTGCTCTCGATCGGGCTTATATTTTCAAGGTACTGACAATATACTTCTTCGATTACAGTCAATTAGTTCGTCGGTTATGAGAATGATGCAGTTCTTAGATTCATTACTTCGCCTTATTTGATGGATATTCATTTTATTATTATGGTCGTTGCTATTATGATTGTCTTCATAGATTCTCAAATAAAAACCAAATGATACATCAAATAATAAAAACAAAACAGTATGAGTGAAAGAAATCTTACTTACTTCTTATAACTTAATATATCGAATTCTTGCCAGAGCTTTCTTTTGTGATAATCAAAAGCGGTTTCATGTCACATTCGCGTCCCTTTCGAAATTGTCTCTAGGACAGCGTTTCTTTTTTGCCTTTACAGTTCAAACTACCATTACAAGTTGAGCCTGTTTTATAATATTCCATCTTTCTCTGGAAGTTTTCTTGCTGGTTTTCTCCACTCCGTCTTTTCGGCCTTTCTGCACACCTTTTTCAGTGTCCTCTAAAAATTTTTAGGTGAATGGCTACTCTCTCTTAGTATGAAAGAACTTTTCATAATAGAGTAAGCATTCCATCAGTTTGCAAGAGGGAGTGAACAAATCCTTTTTGAGTGCAAGAAAATGCACGCAGCACACGTTCATAGCGATCTCATATTTGTAATCGGAAAGAGCATGCCTTACTTTCTAACTTAATGCATTTTTTTCAAGCCAATGTCTATACTTCTTATCCTTATACTTCTTCTTAGTGTTCTGCAGAAGCGAAGACAAGCTCTTCCAAAAACCCGAATATTTTCCATGAAACATCCTTTCACGTTGAACCACACAGGACATTAATTTGGGATAAGCATAATCTAGCAAATTGACATCACCCTTGCATTGAGTTGACTGCAATAAAATGATGAGACAATTTCATCCAGACATCAACATAAAGTTATTCGATTAAAAAAGGAGAATTGCCAGCTTGCTCGATTGGGAACTGTTTCGAAGCGCGAAATAAAAAAATATGTTTTTTATTTGTTTATGGTAGAATTCTATTTTATTTAATTAGTATGCCATCTTTCCTAACAGTGTCAATGGATGGCTGCAATTATTCCTACTTATGTGTCTTATTTGACCAAAAATACAGGATGTCCCTTAATTCGTCAACGATAATTTCGGAAATGCTTCCTGGGTATATTCTATGAAAAAAATCGGTCTACAGTAAGAGTCTATCTAGAGTGTTGACAGCATTTATCGAGTATTTAAGAAAAGGCTTACTTACGTTCTGGTTACAAAACGAACCATGTTAACGGAAATTGCTATGTTAGTACTAATGGTAGGAACTTCTTGTAGGTCTTTATTTTTAGAAGATATACTAGCCTTTTTTAAGAGTGTTTAAATAAAGTTGATATCTTGTTTGAGTCTTTAGATCTCCAATTCCGGGGAGAGTACGATAACTTTGCGCAAAGAATTGATAACGGTATTTTGTAGAGGGGTTAAAAACTAGCATTTTTTACTATGGGAGGGGGGGTCTATCTCACCCGTTTAGGAGTTAGGGGCAATTTTAGAAATCAAATGACTTAAAATGGGAAAGAAATTATTAAAAAACAACGACAACACTTACAATAAAGTTCTATACAGAATTTGAAAGCCTAAAATTTGCTCTTTAACATAAAATTTACATCAAATTATTCGTGTGAATAGTTTTTGAATAATTCGCATTCAAACTTAAATTTTTGGTAAAAAATGAAAAAAAATTTTTTTAAATCAATATTATTCAAAATTGTGGGATGATGTGCCCAATTGGTTTTTTGTATTAATGCGCATATCAATTCTGAATCGAACACAAAAAACCGCATGGCTTTATATCTTCTAGTTTTTGAGAAAATTGAAAATTACTAAAACAATTTTTTATAAGACGTTCTTTTTTTGGTATTTATGGTGATCTCACTTTGAGGATTAATATTGATGATAGGGTCATCTTTGTAAGTAAAGTACAGCAAACCATTTAGCGTGACCCAAAATGCACCACGAGGAGGTAGATTTGCATTGCATTCCGCGTCCCAGTCAGTCAGTTTGTGAGTAAGTTAGGTGTTAATTAAGAGTAGTCAATTAAATGTTCAATGTACGAGTACATTAAAAAGGTATGTAAGTTTCGTCAATGAAGTCATCGTCCGTACTGGTATCAATGTCGAGTTCGTTGAGTTCATCGACGATGGTGAAGAGCCGAGGTTGTTTTGGTGGTAAAATACCTTCTAAGTGCACATTGTGAATGGTCGGAGGGTCGAAGTCCTTCAGTTGCAAACCCACACTTTCTTTACCTTTGACAAAACCCGGGTACACTTTTTTTACGTCAATTAAAAATTCCGTGATTTGGGAGCCCATCTTGTCCTTATAATTTTTTTCAGGGCAGTATTTTCGGTAAAAGAAAGGTGCCATATATAGGTGCAGGTGCTGCGTTGTAATTTTGTGATGAGTACTGTGGATGAAGAGTATTGATGACATAGGCGCCTGCCTGACGAAAAGCACATACCCCGAGCGGAGCAACAAAGTTGCGTCAGCGGGACCTGCCAAATGCGGAAAGAGTGTTGAAATCCCTTAATCCCGCGAAGCGGGTCACCCGTGTACTCTTAATTAAGAAAACTATTGATATAGGCGTCTGCGAGATGTTTAAATAATACTCATTAACTTATTCAAAGGAAGACTACGTACATAAATGCCAAAAAACAAAACTAAAGTAGTAATTTCAATTTCAATTTGTTCAAAAACTAGAGGACATAAAGCCATGCGGTTTTTTGTGCTCGATTCAGAATTAATACGCGCATTGAATATTAAAAACCAATTTGGCACATTATTTCACAATTTTGAGTAATATTGTTAAAAAAAAAATTTTTTAATTTTTTATTCTGTATAGTACTTTATTGTAAGTGTTACCATTGTTGTTTAATAATTTTTTTCCCATCTTAAGTCATTTGTTTTTAAATTGTCCATAACTCCTAAACGGGACGAGAGTCCCATAATAAAAAATGATAGTTTTTAACTCCTCTACAAAATACCGTTATCAATTCTTGGCGCCAAAGTTATCGTACTCGTGCCCCAATTTCGAAGCCTGTTCCATTTTCACTGCCCATGCTAATTTTGAATTTGAGGTCACTTATTTCCAGAAAATGCCTTATTAACATAACGTTTTACAATTTTTTTCTTATGAAAGTAACAATAATAAAAAAAAAATCATCAATAATTTTGCAGAAAAGCCAACATATTTTATGATACTTGGAAAGATCTGCAGTAGGTAAAATTTATAAAAAAGGTTTTTTTTTTGCTTTAAGCTCCAAAGGCTATGGATAAAAAATGATTTTTTGTGGTCATAGGTAATTTTTATTTTACGTTCGTACTAAAACAGATATAACAGGTGCTCAAGGTGTACTCCTTGGTTTTGTATGCATGCTAGAGCCCGTTTTTGATTTCACTGCAAATGTTTAATATTTATTGATGCTAACTAACTGCTGCCTCACTTTTGATGACGCTTCGAGAATACGCTCTTCCAACTCAATTAAAGTTGCTATTTCGGTTGAATAAATAAGGTCTCAAGTTTTTTCATTCTTCCCCATACAAAAAAATTCGATACTGTAAGATAAGGAGATCTTGCAGGCCAGTGAACTGATCTTCCTATCCAACGGTTACCGTACTCTTCATCTAGCCAATTCTTAACCTCAGGACCATAGTGCTGTTGAAAATATGATGAAGCTAGTTGAATCAGTGGAATATCCTCCCATAGTTCTGGTAAATCATTTCGCAAAAACCCCAGGTAGTTTTTAGAATTTAGCCTACGTACACCTGCGTACATATTGACTCTGAATTTGAGTTGAAATGATTTATGTCTCCCTGTATGTGGATTGTCCGCTGCCCACGTGTGAAGATTATGAAAATTTGTGATCCCATCTCTTGTAAATTGAGATTCGTCCGTCCAAAGAATTCTGCTAATAAACTTGCTGCGTTGTCATCCAAGCTCCACTCCAACAACCAATTAGAAAACTCAAGTCTCTTTTCCAAACATTGGGAAGCATTTCTTGTGCAGGTGTATGATGGTATGTATAAAGATTTTCTCCATGCAGTACATTAGAAATTTTATGTCTGGAAACATTGAATTGCAAAGCTAAGCGTGTGATGCTGATTGATAGATCAGTTGTAACAGCTTCCGGTATTCTTTCATTAGCCGAAATCCTTCTTTATTGTGGAGCTTCCGCATTCGGTCGTGTATTTGAAGCTGATCCGTTCTCTCGAAGCCTTCGATACATATTTCCAAACGACTTCATAACCGAAAGCTAACTCTTTCTGAGAACTTTTAAGGAACAATTTGAAGAAATGAGGGTTTTGATAGGTAGTCAAATTAAAATAGCACGCTTTAAAATTCTTTAATAGCTATGCAATTTTAAAAAATATTGGAATATTAGTAATTCTTGGAAAACCACTCTTAAGAGTATTGTCAACGGTTAGAAACGTTCCCTTCGATGATCTGAGGCTTATTGGCGTACACTTTGATTTTCAAATAACCCCACAAAAAGAAGTTGGGAGGGGTCAAATCTGGAGATCCAGTCAATGTCGATATTTTTTGACAGTACGAGTCCAGGCAGTTTTCGTTGCAGAAACTACACTGTTTGATTTGCAGTGTCAAATGGCTTACTGTATTATAGCCATTAACCGTCCAGACCTGTTTCACACATTTGTGGGCAGACGTAATGAGTGAGCCAAAATACACCGATATCGGATTCTATAGACTATTTCGCCATCTCTGAAGAAAAATGGCCCAATGATAGTTTTGGTGCAAATGCTGGGTCAAATAGTCACTTTTTGGTCATGCAATGGTGTTTCATGGATCTCGTCTGGATGGAGAATGTGATCGTCGGTCATCAAAATTTGCTTCAAAAAATTAGATTCAGAGTCAGCCATTCGATCGACCTTTTGGCCGTATTCCAGGCGAACTGGTCAATTGCACTTTATACGGAAACAAATGCAAATCTTCCTTCAAAATGCGCCGCAAGGTGGTTCAATTGACGCGCAAATCCTAAGCGCGGTTACGATACTGCACAACTGGGTTCTCAGCAACATTCTCTCTTACCGCTTTGATGAACAGCATGTCAACAATGACCCACTATCCCGTACTCAAAAAAATTCGACACCAAACGACAGATAGCGTTGTCAGACAGTGCTTGTTGGCCACGATATTTTCTACGATATGCACGTTGAGTTAACCCAACTGTACGACTATTTTCAATGTACAGCGTTACTATTTCAGCACGTTGTTTGTACTGAATTGACGTTTCAAAAACATTAATCAACGTTTACATACCGACATAAAAGGTTGCGCACCATGTAGATACATAACTCTATATAGCTCATTTCTCTCTTTGCAGTTGATTGACAAAAGCCATGAGGCTTTTGCATAATTCTACAGACAAACACTTATAAACAATGTTTGAAAACATTTAGCCTAGAAGTGTACCATTTTTAGACATTAATCAAACGATAGTGCGATTCTAATCATCGGGTATGCTGTCACCAAATAAAATTTTTCAGATGAAATGTCGCAGACCCCTTATCAACTTCTAACCATCGCTTTAAAATCTAGAAAAAAATACCCAACATTTATCTTACGAAATAACAAAATCTAAGTATACAGGTACCGTGTGCAACGTTGCGAAAAATATGCTGAACTTTCCAACCTTAACGAATGAATGATCACCTAATTAACTTTATAACTCTAAACTTTTCCCTCCACATTATTCCATGTTAGCTTTACGAATATTTGCTCTTTTCATCCTCTCCTTTACCAGTCATTATGTGGTGTTAAACTAAAAAATTACACCTTACCTTCGGGCTTAAGCTCATGCATATGTATGCACATACATACTGAATTACATCCTTACCTACATTAAGCATTGCCATGTACGACAATGTGTTTTTTTTTTGTTGTTTTTATTCTCAAGGCAATAAATTACTGCCATGTCCTCTCATCACTCATCATGCGATGAATTTTGTACCCGGCTTTCCTATATGAACTATGGTAAAAGTTGAGAGCATACTTAATGCACGAAATATGGCAAGGAAAGTAATAACATAAGAAAAAGTCAAGAAATATATGTGCATTCTATTTACACTTAGTGGTAGTTTTCAAACAAATCTACCCTTCAAAATAATATGCGCTTGCATTTTGCAATAGAAAAAGTGAAAAAAAAAACAATAAATTTTAAATGAACTTACTTCTGCTGACTTGCATTAGTCACAACCATTTAAAAATCTACAAAAGCCCTAGGCCATTTAAAGGCCCGCAGTATTGCATGTCCCAAGTCAGGTGATGTATCGTGCAATGCCCGTACTTATAAAAGGCGAGAACTTTTCGTCAGGTGTACTAGTGAACAAATTAAATAAATGTTAAACAAAAACTCCAAGAAATGCTATACCTTACCTCATATTTTGTTGAGCCTAACTCGCTATTATCCAATTACTTTACATGTACTTATTTATGCAATGTGTTTCCATAAATCTATATTTAAAAACAATTACTACTGAATTTGTTACGCGATGAAATACAAGGACACTCCCCAACGACCTTGAAGCCACTGCAATTTTACTTGCAAAATTAACTTGTTTTTAAAAGAAAACTTCCAGTTTCAATGATTAAAAATTTTTGAATGTTCTCACACAATTCGAATATGAAAATAATTTGTAAACTGTCTGTACTCGAAAAAAGCGATTCTTATTGCGATTCGGCTTTAGCAATTTATTCTGATTGGCAGATATTAATACCAATTTTAATAAAAATGCACGCACACAGTTACTGCACGATATGAATTTATGGCCGGCTATTAAAGTCAGGTCCATCTATTGAGCAAACACAGGGGCTGCAATTGATATGTATGATAAAAGTGTACGAGTATTCATTCTCCGTACATACCCGTTTACACAAATAATAGTCATATCAATTTAATGCAGCAGTCAGCAACACTGAACCGATAACATTTCGGCGATAATTTATCTCTTTGGATATTCATTTAATAATTAAAAAAGGCTTATTCGAAAATTAAAGTTATGATCCTTTTGTAATTTGGAACCTTTTAACATGGAAATGTACGAGCACATACGTACATACGTAGGCGCTTTTGCGAAAATCAATAATTATTGAGGGAAGCACTAAGTGAACAATTGCATTACTATCTTCCGTAGTGGTCTTGCTTCCCAAATAACTTTTATCTTCAAAGTCGCATATCATATTTCCTTTTCAATTATTCTTTCCGATTTAATTTCAAAATCGCCATGATTGGTGCTATTCACACGCTTCACATATCTCTTAACTGACACTTAGATAAGATCGTAATATCATTTGTCGAAATCCATAATTTAAAATCACATAAAGGGTCATAAATCCACAACTCCAATTCTCAAGTAACGCAATCTTTCACTCCTTTGCGATTAAAAAAATGGTTCTACGAGCTTAGACATAGTCAAATGAGCAAACCAAGTGCTATTTGATTTCAGTTTAAGGAGATCATATTTTGTGTTACTAAAAGAACTAGCGTTTCTAGAAAATTCTATAAAATGTTCATTGTTGTTGTTTAATAAACCCATATTGTCTGACCTGTCAAACTTTTATTACGAAAAAACATAGGTAGAAGAGCTCCTAAAGTGAAGTTTTCTTCTCTGGAAGAGAGCTGGATATGTACAGATTAGGTTGAGGATTGTGTCCTCTTGCTCCTCGTCCATGCAGATTCTACAGAAATCTTTTGCAAAAGTGCCAAGCTTTCTTGCGTGCTTGCCTATGAGGCAGTGTCCAGTGATTACACATGGCGCTGAGATGTTTCTGATTTAGAAGACTCAAACTCTTAGAGCGATTCAGATCTAGCTTTGGCCTGATCAGTTTGGTCGCTAGACAGTTGCTCCAACAGTCCACCTAAGGTCTGTTCTTTTATTGTCATCTAGCTTTAATCTTGATTTGCACGTAGCAATTGGTATACCTATGCTACTCTTTTCCGGTAGTAAGAATTCGGAGTTCATCGGCCCTACAGTTCGCTGGAATGTCTCTGTGGCCCGGAACCTAGCAAAGGTGATGATTGAACTCCTCTGCCATCTCCATAAAAGATGATCGGAATATCATCGGTTATAGATCCATCTGTGTAGAGGTGGATTGACTTGTCCTCCATGAAAGCATCTTCCTCCTATAAGGATCTAGTGGGGAAGCTTCACTTGAAGTTGTCCAGGAGCCATCGGTTTTTTTCAAAGAGCATCATAGGATTTGTAGAGAGGATTTTTCTTAGCCGCAATGCCTCAGAGGTTTCTGTGATTTTCTCACAGAATGACCTCCAGGATTGTCGTTTTGCCTTCCTCAGTTCTTTTTTGTATTCTTTGTATGAGTCCCAGTCAGTTACTTTTCTTGTGGTTTTTGCTAAATTGAAAAGTTTTCTACAAGTGTTTCTAAGCAGTCCCAGTTCTTGCAGCTAGGTTGAATAAGAGGGCAGGAAGCGGACATAGCCTGATTGAGAGCCAGGATGAATTTCTTGATTTTCATGTCAAGCTCATGGGTGTCACGCGTTGGACTTTATAGTTTAGAGGATAGCGTTGCTGACAGTATTCCTCTGTATTTTGGCCAATAAGTTTTTTGATAATTTTGGAATGCCAGTTTGCTGGGAAGAGCATCACTCAGGCTGAATTGGATGTTTCTGTGGTCTGAAAAAGAGTGTTTAGACGATACCATCCAGTTCGTTAGCATTTGAGTGATGCTGTCGGAGAAAATAGTGATATCTAGCACTTCCTTTCATAACACGAAAAAATATAACATACATACAAAGCATTTCATATATATAGCCCACTTCAAAAAACGTAAACGCTGTACCCGGATATAAAAAAAAAATAAAAAAAAATGAATGAGGAATAATACCATTGCTTGAGATAGTTATTTAAAAAAAAACAAATTATTTCAAAATGTTTTAAGAAAAATTTTATTTTTTAATAATGAAGAAAACAACAAATTCAAGTGTTTCATATCTATAACCTTTGGTACGAATTAAATCAAATACCCTCGTTTTCATGGACTTGATTAAGTTCTCTAAAATCTCTGGCTCAATTTTAAGCCATTCTTCCCTGAAAGCATGTTTAAGGCCTGGTATTGACTAGCATTCGCTAAATGTTTTCAATTGGGTTTATGTCGGGAGATGATGCAGGCGAGTTCATTAAGTTGACAGAATTTATTCTTAACCAGTTGATGGTTTCCCACTGATGTGAATTCGGGCATTGTTCTGCTGATAAGTTCTGTTCGTCTCATGATTATCTGCCAAAAATGGAATCAAACTTCGCCGGAGTATTTGAACATAATCTCTTCTATTCATTTTCAATAAAGTGAATTGCACTATTTATTTTCCAGGCACCCCTTTGAAAATAAAGCACTCCACATCGTCCCCGAACCGCCTCAAAAATGTCGCTTTTGAAAATATAGGGGCTCCTTCCGTAAGTCACGCCAATAAGAATGCAATCCATCAGGACCATCAAATTTCATTTTTTTCATCACCTTTTTTCTTTCACCTTTTAAAGAAAGAATTCCAAAAATAATTTTACAAGACTTTGGAGACATCTGTTAATTTAAACTTACAGAAGCCCAATCCATGTCCATACTATTCATGGCGAATTCCAAACTAGCGACCTTGTGATGATCTAAAAGTCGTGAAGCGCGATTCATCATCGATCGGCAAATGTTCGGATTCCATTAAATAGCTCCAGACCGTAGTTTTTGCCCCTCTAGTCTGAACTAACGCTGCTAATTTTGTACAACTTTTAGATGAATTGCTATCGGGCACAAAGCTTACTTTTTCTTCCTGACCGTTTAACATTTCCATAATTGTCTAGATTTTTTAGAAAATTGGCAGTAACAAACCGACTTCTGCTGATTCTCCTTGAAATGTCATTAATGTTGATGTGTTCTTCTTTGAAATCCAAAATGCTGCCTTTTTCGACACCCGATAGTGGAATGCTTCGTAAAAACAATTTATTAAGAACTTATTCAATTTTATTTCAAAATTACTGAACTTGTCGCTGAGAGTTCAATGGCAAGTGGGAAATGGACCTAAATACGAAGCTCAGATCAAATGTAACGGAATTCTTTTGAAAAAAAAATCAAACAATGAATTGCGGAACTATCGTACGATCTACAACCCCAAGCAATATTACAGTACATTCTTCCGTTGTCTTTAAGTGCTTGTTTCAATTTCGCTGAAAGTTAAAAGGTTATAATTACAAAACGCACTGTATATCGGACAAGTAATCCTGTCAAAATACACACATATCGTACCGGAATTTTAGGCCAATTAAACCAAATATCTTAAGCATTGCGTTAAAAAAAATGTTGCACCAAAAATTTAGGTGCAAATTTGCGGATCTGACAACTATTCTACAAGCCACTCTGTTGTCGATCCCATCATTAGTGAGGCCAGGAGTTTACTTATGTTTTCGCATTTGCGTGATCCAAGTATTTTCCTTCTGCTTCTTTTTTTAACCTCTGTTGCAACTTGAGCCTGTATAGCTTTTCGGACTGGATTTTTAGACGACATTCGCTGAACATGGCAAAGCCAGGTGATTCTCTTATCCTGTTCACTACCTGTTTCTTGATGTGTAGATTTCCACGAATACGCGTAGTTTTTATCAGATCACGTTTTACTGCACCGTCTCTGTGATTTTTTTTTATATTTCTCATACATCGTTCAACACTACGATGCGCATCTCATGTAAAGCAGGCCTTTAAGTATAATCAACATTTTTCCGTTACAAAATTCCATCCACTGGTTAGGCATTCTCATCCTTTTTATACTAAAGTCATGATCCACCGAAACCTTAGATTCTCATCCACATTTCAGGTGTATTCTATCCGGTCTGACTACACGTTCCCGGTTTATTCATTTCATTATTTCGCTATTTGGGCTTCCATAAAATTAGGCTTACTCGTATATGTAGGATATGAGGATTTTGCTTTTAACTTCATGTACAAGGTTAAGTACAACTAGGAAGTGGTTATTTATAACTACGCCGACGATAATCGTCCACGCACCAAAAATTTCTTGCATATCTCACCATTCAACTCATTGGTTTGCATTGCATGCCGAAAGGGTGCAAAAATTAAAAATATTATCGAGCCCAGACCTTAAGGTGTATCAGTGGTAGCGCCAGAAGGAGGACAATGGCTAATTTTTTTTTTGCTTGAAAAAATCATAACAGCTAAACGAATAAAAATATCCTGACAGTTGTTTTCTCTGCTCAGAGAAAACTTTCAGGGCTATGAAGATAGTCAATTTTAAGAAAAAATACTATACAGGGTGTTACATAATCTTCAGCTGAAGTAGGTCTTTCTTCCCACCAGGAATAAACATAATATTTTACAAATATAGTAGAACAGGATGTCTAAAAGCTAATTCAAACAATTCAGTGGAGAAATAAAATAAACAAACCATTTTTGAAATATTTTTATTTTTATTTGAAGGGAAAAATTTGGTGGCATACCTATCAGAGTACATAATAAAATATTTCAGTGACTCATTTTAAATCAAACAATGGTATCTCCATGTAAAGTAAACGGGCCAAAAATTATAAAAAAAAATCCGAGTTTTTGGAAACTTTCTTCAACATCCGGGGTAATGTCTAACAAACTTATCATTTCTGGAATGTATTGTGCTTTGAGGTCTTTTTCGGTTCTGGCATGCCTTAACGAAGAAATGAGTGGCTCCGATGAACATGCAAGCATATTGGAAAAGTCTTCATTCTGCTGCATCCTTGAAACCTTGCACATATTTTGATATCTATACTTCTTGTAGTCTTTATTCCTAAGCTCCTTCTGACAATTCTCCAACTGATAACGATGGATACTCGATTATATTTTGACTATGAACCAACATTTTAAGAAGATAACGTGTGAGTTGTTCTTCGGTATATTTCTGCTTTAATAACTGCTGTTTTCTTGGCATACTCCTCAAAATTGACAGTGGTAAACTTTTCCTGCAATTCAAAACATTAAGTACTACTTCAAGCCTTGTTATTGCCTGTCCAGTTTTATGAGCTGTTGCCCCTGGTTCTTCAACAAATCTTCTCGAATTATTTCCATGATTGATATTTCCAAATCCTTGTTATGGTCTCTTGTTTTCTTCTTTTTTCTGCCTCATTGATGCTAATAGTTTCATCAGTATCCTCTCCCTCTTATACAATTGTATACGCAAGTTTAAAAATAAATTCATTGCACCTGATTCTTGCATGTAATGGCGACATTCCATATACGAGTACATATGTAGATATGTTCGCCATCATTTTATTCATCTTTATTTTTGCGTTCTTTTGCATATAGGAAATGACCACGTTGACTTTGTATCTGTTATTTAATTTAGGAATTGTCTCTCAATCATAGTTAAAAAGAAATTGTGGTTGATAACTATCCCTATTTCGTCATTAAATTTATATACAAAAGGATGAAGATTAGCAATTGGACTTTTGATATCGTTGATTATTCTTTTTATGAATTCCCCAATTCCCTTGTAGATTAGAACATTATGGGTCGCCAAAAATGATGGACGAGGATTCCTCCAATGCTTACCATTTGAACTGAAAACTCAGTTGAGTAACTGAGGCCATAAACATGTTTGTATCTATTTCACCATCTGGTGTATGTAGTAGGCACCTTGTCCAGATTATCCGTCATAGTCCCACTTTGCAATGTAAGAATTTTTGGAATGAAACGACAAGGGTGGAAGAACATATACACTGTGTTTCCTCAGGGAACTTCACGAAATCTTATATTTTTCTTTTGACAAACCCAAATCCATAAACAACGCCAATGCATTATCACTTTTATGGAGTAGAAATGCTTTATTTTTTTTCGCAGTGGACTTAGAGACTGCGTTGGTTACATTAGCTTTCATCTTTTCATGATCGTTTTATAGCGAATCGTAATCGTAATCCCATATTTTGGAACAAAATCAATAATAATTGCTTATTGCTCATTACAAGAAAAATTAAAATTTGTGTTTGAGTTTATAATTTTGCACAGCGCTGTACTTCTCCAATGAGAGAGAAGGAGAGAAAAAATTAAATTTGGCTGATCTCTTCAGATCAAATCTCTCTAGGACAAAGTTGACGCACCTGAGTTTTTATCTAGATACACATTTACAAATAAATGGAATTAGTTCTCTGTTGAGGTTAGGTCGGACCCTTCCAGACCATTTTTATAAACTCAACCTAAATCTAAAATGTGCACCGGAAATAATATTTTAAGAAACAATAATATATGTATATATACAATAATATATTAAAAAATTGATTTTTAAGTGACCTTAATATTTCCTCAAATTTGCAAGCAAAACTATTGATACAAAAAATAATAATTTTTTTGATTACAAGTGCTCCAAATATTGCTTAATCATGCGAATCTAAAAATTTTGCATTATAGACCCACCCGAATAAATGAGCCACTGTGTGCCGTTAAGAATACCCCACACGGACTCTATGTGCGACATCGTCATTTCAATTTTCTTGGTGGTTAACGACAGGGCCTAAGTATTTAAATTTTTCGCACTTTGACAAGATGACTCCTTCTAAACAGACGTCAAGAGGTGGGTTTGCCGATATTTGGTCTTAGTACGACTGATTCTTAACTTTTTCGGGTATGAGACGAGATTATAAAACTGTTCCTAAAAAATCTGAGCTGTTAGATAAATCCATATTAACTGAAGTAAACTTTACTAAATTTCTTTTGTTTCAAAAAAATTGCCTTTTACGTATGAACATACAAAATGACATTTATGTTTTGTTGTAATTTGATTAGCTTTTATCTGCCGAAAAATCACAAAAACAAATTTGTAGATGCGTAGGTGCGTTTCATCTCTTAAGCTGTGTTGACGTAATTGTCATCATAACCAGTTACCTTCTAGCGCTTTTCTCCAATTATTAAGAGTTACTTGGAGCGTTTTCCACGGACCATAACAGTGCTGTCATCGGCAAAAAGAAGAAAAGTTGTTTCGGATTCGTTGACGTGCTGCTACAATAGAAATCATAGAAGTTATCATGGTTGTTAATTCTTATGTTGTCTGGTGCATCCGTATATGAATTTCAGTGGTTTTGTGGTGAATGTTTTTAATATGGGACCATGCCGAGCCGCGTCCTTCAAATTGTTTTATATTTAAAAATAGTTATTTTAGTATGGTATGTGTTAAGTCTATCATTTGTAAAAGGTGCCTTTAGCATTCCTTCATATTTATCTGTATAGAATCGCAGACATTTTTACGTTCTCGGATTAGATTCCAGCTCAAAGCCATCTCTTACATTGTGTACTGCTGTACATGGTTCTAATAGCCTTGGAAGACTAAGAATAGGAAAAAAGAGTGTTGAAGTTATGCCTACACCCTGCGTGCATAGCTGAATCCTTGATTAAATATTTGTTAAGTCTACAGCGTAATTATACTACAAAATTAATAAATTATGCTGTCTTAAATTATTTCTTCGGTATTCGTACTCTTTGTATATAGCCACTTTACGGAGTAGATTTTTGCCAATTAATCTAAGTTGACCTGAGTGTTTCTTAAGCCTGGAAATTATGCTTTCAGCTATTTTTTATAAGAGTATAAAGTATTAAGCTTAGGCTACTCGTCTCTTTTCTCGATTAGAATTTTTACAAAAAGCACCATCATGAGTGAAATGATGTTTTCACAATAAACACTACCAGTGCACTTGTTAATCAATCACATATCATATTTGACACAACATGCTCATTGTGTATTTATCCCTAATCACTCATATTTTCTTTCACACTTCTAACAGACTACTCGTAAGTTATCGTTAAGTTATGACAGATGGGATGATTATTGATGATTGAACATAATGATGTATGAAAGTTAGACGTATGTTAATTCTAGCTGTTGTGGATAAAAGTGTTTACCCATCTAATCGTCACTTTAATAATTATTTCTTATTTTCTGAATTATTTCCACACATTCTTAAAATAAAAATTCAAAGATCGAATCCATTAAAGGCGTTGACAATTGTACACGCTCGTCCGAAATGTGACGGCTTAAGCTTGTATTTGTGTGTATGCTAGTGGTTTGTGAAGTCATTCGCATTTGAAAATTGAGAAAAGTTATAAAAAATGTCGCTAATTTTGCAATACTGCAATGAGAACGGGGGGAGAACCCTGCAAAGGATTGTAAAATTTGTACAGATAATGAATTTTATCAGATTTAGCATGGTTCGCTCGCTTTGATGCCAATAATAAGCCATCCTCTAGTCGTTCAATCACCCAAAAATCTGATAAAATTCTTGAAAAGTCGATCAGGAGAGGCATATCAGCTCTGGTATGGAACTAGGCATTGATTAAAAATTTGTCTTGGATCATTTTAGAATAGCTAGATATAAAATTAGCCTACATGTATTGGTTCCTCATAAATTGAGGTCTATAAACATGATAGACAGAGATAATATATGCGATATATTATCTTGTTCTTATTTGTTAAACATTGTTCTAAGTACTATAAAAGTAAATTTTCTTAATGTACACCTTATGTATAATAATCAATTAAATTGAATTGAATTGAAAACCTTTCTTTGAATTGAAATTCTTTCTTGTTAATTGGCAAACGAAGATCCTTCCGCACAATCTTCCATAAAGTGTGCTCTCTACGACATTTCTGGATGCTTATTATCATTCAGAGTATGCATGGTGCATAAACGACTCATTGCTATTTGTGTTAAATGGACGTAGCCATTGACCATTTCATTGCGGTTTGAAGTGATGTTTACATGAGCGTATTGAAGAAATGCACATTGAGTCAATGAGCTTTAAGCTGATATATAAACTAGGTATGTGACCTGACAAACTAATGCTATCATCCACCTCGAATATGCAAGGAGCTAATCTTTAATTAATTTAAAAGCCATCCATAAGAATGGACTACATTCCTTTCTTGACGCAAATTGGCGGGAAGTTTGTATATTTAGAGTATCCGGATATCTGTTGTAATTGCTAACGGAGACATATCTTCAGGACCAAAATTAAAATACAGTCGACTTGCAAGTTGTTTCAATGGACACTTCTTTTCAACGGAAAGATGGCAACCCTTGAAACGAATATCAAGTGGGTCTGGCCGTGCTTGGGTTAGCCCTTATGTAGCTAAGACAAAGGCTATTTTGGAGTAGGGGGAAAGTAGCACTGAATTACTTATGCTTATGCCATTATAAATTACAGCAGATTGAAACTCTTTTCGGTGTACCACCGTACCGCTACATGTGCACACCTACTGCCAACTCACTCACAAAAACGTTAGAAAAGCATATGATTGTTTTTTTTTTCCGAATAAATGAAAGTAGACTTATCGGCTTACGACTTCTTTTTAAGAATATTGATAGAAAGCCATTTTTGGAGCACCAATTTCGAAATTTAGCGAGCGCTCTCTGTAGTCACTCGGCACATTCTGATGAGTTCCGACAATATTGAATGACAGTGTTATCTTGTGCGGCTTTAAAACCTGTAAGTATTGTAGTAGTTGAGTAACAATCCGGACTTGAATTTTCTTTAGAATCTGCCATTGTATAAACATTTGGTCGATTTCAGATCTACTAAGCCTAATAATTTGAGAAGTTTATACAATACGACAGATAAGATCTTATATGCGATGAAAAAATTTATATCTCAACTATATCTGCAGTGCATACGCGACGGGCAGTAATTTGCGCGGTTTATTGAGATATTCAAAGCAGTATTTCTTCATTCTTGTGAAGCCAAGATATGGTACGAATGTATACTGGCTGATTGAATTGTTCGCACATCTATAACACAATGTTCCTTACTTCGAAGCATTTTAAGTTTTTCGGAAAATGGGACAGAAAGAGAAAGCAAGATGTTTGGGATCAGTGCCTATTTTGTTCCGTGGGTGCCATCCCACATTTAATGGGGAGACTAAATTATTAGTGTAAATTGACTTGATATTGTATTTAAGCAACCATTCGTCTCACCAGATTTTAGTTGCCTTTCGGTCACGGCTGGTATTGAACCTCGAACAGTCCGATTGGGAAGCCAATACATTACCACTTGAGCCAAGGCCGCCCACTCTACTAACAGCTTTTCAATAAAACATTTCAATCAGTTTTTCCTTTCACTTTTCTGGTAAGAATACTTTCATTACTATAATGGTTTTCGGTGCCACCACCCGCTAGCCATAAGAAAACATTGGAATGCACTGTGTACCGAAGGAAAGAAAAGGCGCTCCCTGCACCACAAGAACAGGCCTAAGTAGCAAGGCGAGGCGGATCTGCTGAGTCCTTCAATCCACTCGCACCAATCCAATCAGCTGACAATGATCTTCAACAACAAACATACAGGGAAATCAATGGAATAAAAGAAATATGCGAAGACCGTGAAATTTACAAGCGATAAATACGATGAGCTGACAGAACCTCTCGAAAAAACACTAACAAATGAAATTGCTGAATATAAAAAACAAAATGAACTTAAGGACTCACAAATTAATTATTATTTACCATACAAATGGAAATCAATACAATACAAAAAAAATTTGAGAACAACATTGAGATTAAATCCATCCCGGATGATTTATGCAAGTGACAATGCATTCGATATCGTCAATGCAATCACCGAAACGTTTGGCATTCCAATAAATAGTGATGATATTGATGAAATCTCTTTTATATAAAATCAAAAGAAATTAGCAGTGATAAAAAAAGTGAAAATAAAAAGAAAGTACCTAGCGTAAGAAGAAATCAAAAAAAATTTAAACAAAGAAGAGAGCAGTGTGTATGCAAAACAACAACCATACATTAACAACCAATTACTCAATACTAGAATCTTCCCAAAAGCGAAACCAGTTAAATGCGAACATATTAGGCTGAGGAAAAACAAAACCCTGGCGAGAAAGTATATGGAAACGAAGGTGTATAAATTGAATCCGCTATCGATATATGTAGAAAAAATTATTTAACTCAATTTTTATACGTATACACTAACGGCCAGGAAATAACGTACACAGGATGGAAGAAAACAATTAAGGAGAAAATTAAATTTTTAAAATAAAATTTTAAAATTAAATTAAATTTTATGAAAAACTATAAAAACACAGTTAATGGGTTATCGTGTTTGTTTTCAAATATATTCTCTTTAAGAACAAATTGGAATAGTTTTCGATATAAATATTGGAAATTATGAAAACAAGTACATACTCGTACTCTGCCCATACTATTAGTGGATTTCTTCTGAACCATTTAATTGAATACAAAGAGAAGGAGGTGGTATTATGATATGCTTAAAAGACAGTATCGGGTTCTTACGCACTGAAGAGGCCTACATATGTATGTGCCACTATTCCGAGCCAATGAAGGGTTTTTAGAAGCTGCTGCAAGGGAGTTAAGGAACTGTTTCGTCTACTGCCGTGCTCTAATTCTCTTCCACTTTGCAAAAGGACATACTCAATTTGTGTACGGGATAAACGAAAGTAAAGCACCATTCACTTTTCAGTAGGTACTCAAGTAAATTCTTTTCAAATTTAGTATCGTCAGCAAACGCTGTGAATTTGCCCTTAAAATGTTGGATAAATAACGAGTCAACATATATAAGAAACAAGGGATTTTATATACCCTTAAGATATTTGCACATAACACGGGCGAAAGTAAGTTAGGGAGGGAAAAAAGAGAGATACCGATGTGCGTTGGTTTTAAATGTTTACAAGTTAGTGACTAGGAAATAAAGAAGGCATTCCATAAGCTAGTTGTACGGCTTATGAAAGAATCACGATATTTCAGAGTAAGTCTGAAGGTGGGCTTGAGGGTGTAGTGATGAGCATTCATAGCGATACGGGTGTTACGGCTAAAAGTTTGAAGAAGCCGAGTGCTACTGGCAACTTCGGTGGAGTACTGGTGGTGAAAATAGCTATATATCAGGGTGAGACAGGAGGGTGTCGAATGACTGTGTAATATTGACATCACCTATGAGTTTTATCGCACGATTTTGGATCCCAAATAGCAAGTGCAAAGGGAGTCTTAGGTGCACCTGAACGGATGTGGGGGTTTTACTCCAGTTTTGGTCGGATAAACATCTTATACATTGCGGCCAGGTCAGAGGGGGTGAAATATTTCTTACATCGCTTGAAGAAACCTAGATATTTCGCATCATTTTTGGCGACATCGAATATATGATCATTCCAACATAAATTGTCATTAACACACATATCGAGAATGGAGTTTTTTGGTTTCTAAAGTGCCATTCATGGATAATGGCTGGACAACTTGCAAAAACCAGCAATACATAAATCCTTTGAATCCCGCATTAAAAAGTTTGCTTAAACCAATGTTTGCTTTACCATATCAAAAGCTTTAGTGATGTCAATAAATAAAGTAGACGGCATTTGTGAAGAATTTCACCAGTTAGTTTTAGCAACCCACTTTCTGTAGATCGCGGGGTTCTAAAGTTAAACTGAAAGCCACTAAAGTTCTATCTGTAATAAAAAGGATAACACTCTCGTCTTAATACCGCTTTCAAAATCTTTCAAATAGCCGATAGAAAGGAAATTGGTCGATAATTATTTAACATCATCTTTCAAAGATTTTGAAAAAATACCTTCTAGAATAAAAAATTGAAAATGTAAGATAAAACATCAGAAATGTGAAATATGCCTCAAAAGAAAACTTGAACTGTTGTCAAATGACGAGGAATTAGATGCAATAAGTGATGTTATAACTTTTTTGAATTTCAAGTGAGGTGAACTCATCAACGAAAAAGCGTACAGCTTGAAATGTTATTATTATCGGATTTCAGTGTAGAAAAATCTCAATTCAGACCAACACCAATGTTAGAAAAAAGTTATTAAATAAATAAACAACTTCTAAAGAGTCAGATACATACAAATTATTGATAGTTCGTAGCTTTTATTGAAGATGGAACACTTTCAAGAGTCTGTATTGAAGATTATTGTAAATTAAGAGCATTCATGCTAACTTTAACTATGTGCGATTCTTATAGATGAAATGTTAACAAGGCAATGAAAATACTTAGTATGTTATTTTTTTAATCGGTTTTATTAATACTCGTAGTATTCAAAAAAAATCTAACAAATCTTTTATAAAGTAAATAAAATAAATATATGGCTTCGTTTATCCGTTGGATAAATAATAGAAATTCTTTTGAAAGCTATTAAATTCATTCAGTCTTTTAATACTTAATTTATCAAGGCCATGACGGACGTGGTGAGCGTGGAAATGCCAATTACATTTTATTAATTTCAGTTCTTGGTATAGTATCAAATAATTCAACGTTCCAATCAAAAGGAAATCCTACAATTTTAAATAAACGTAAATGAGAAATACAACTTTTTTTTAAAGGCCCAGATAAAAGTTAACTTTGTAATCTATTTTCACTTTTATCACTTTTTATATTTTTGTAAAACGTTCCTTCGTAACTGTTTATTGTTGTCAGTTGAAGAACTAGATTGGGCATCTAAGGCTCTTGATTTTTGTTATGATGTTTTGAATGAAACTTTGGATATTAAAGTTGTTTTTATTACGCAATTTAGAAGCGTAATAAGAATGTAGTCCTCCGAGTCTAAGAAACAAAACCAATTATGTAAGATATTTTGAGTACTTTGAATAATCCATTTATTGCTTAAAAATATTAGGAGCGCTGTCGTGGGATAAAAATAAATTTTTGAACTCGGAATTATTTGAGCAATGATAATATATTATAATTTTTGCTTTAAAAATGTCCCACTTTCGAAAAATTGCAAATCACATGTTCTTTCATCACGCAATTTAGGCCAGGCTTCAAGAAGCTCGAAATTGGTCATTAATTGTATGTGTCGCTGTCGAAGGGCGCAAGTTTTTCCCAATTTGCGAGGGCTTCTTCCCAATTTTCCTGCTGCTCCATTTCAATTTTACAGACTCACAAACTTGATGTTTACACTTTGACTAATGGGAAGTCACTGTGTGCACGTCATGACTTGTGTGAAATTGAAGGTTACTGTATGCAAAACAAACAGTAAACAAGGCTGCAGGAATATTCAATCATGATTTGAGTCCGTTTTTTCTTATTATGATAGAATAAAATTGAGTATGCTAACATAAGCAGCAGTGCGTACTTAAATTAAGTACAAAATATTCTGTGTATGTATGTACATATAACTCAAAAAAAAAAAAGGTGGCTAATCTTCTGCAGACAAGCCACTCTGTCTCTCTGAGAGTGTACAAACTTCATTTTTGTGAACAAGTAACTCTGTGTTTCAGAATAAAATATTGTATGTAATGCAAGTTTGATATTTTAAAAGTGTGCCCAGCTATTTGATTATTAAAGACGGGTATGTTATCATACCTTTTCATATTAAAGATATATGTATCTGTGCATAGTTGTGAAATGCAGCATTTAATTTGCTCATGGACGAGGAATCTAAACTTCAAAGATTACACATCCATATAACATAATATGATGGATTCATTCATTTTTAATACTATGACAGGCTGGAACCGTTTTTTTTTTCTCAATCCCCTAAGAACGCCATATGTTGTGGTTTTGAGACAACGTAGTTTATATGTTCGATGTTTCTTGAAGTAAGTTTTCAAATTGTTTATTTTGGTAACAGGCTCAATAAGATCCTTATTAACAAAAATATGCAAATTCAAAATTTCCTAATTACTACGATACTTCCAATCATCTTCGACGAATTGAGGTCAAGGCAGTTTTCTTAAGACCAAACAAATACGGCATCGGGCTCTGTAGAATTGGGTACTATAGGTACATAGATATAGGGTTTTCCAATAAGGACTTGACAATTTTTTTTTTAAATAAAACCAAACCATTTGAGATATTTCAAAAACTTTATTATCGGCTTGGAGTACAATTAAAACATATATGAATGGAACTCGACTTCGTTCATATGGCCACCGTGGACACGTTTGCAGCGGTCGATTCGTTGGACCCAATTTTCAACGACTCGGCCACACATTTCGGCCGAAACGGCTGCTCTTCCAACGTCGTTGGCGTGTTGGCATAAACCAATGACTTAATGTAGCCCCACAGAAAATAGTCAAGATGCCCAATTCTTGAGAACGCCGTGGAATTGACTGATTTGCATCGTTTGCTGCGGACGCGTGAACGGCAGCGATATTTTCGACACTTTGACTAACCAGTTGTCTCACTGACACGGCAAGATCACACAACCAATATGTAGACTCAAATTTTGCACTAAACTTGTTATTGCCTGTCTACTAAGGCGAGAATTACGACCGAAAATTTGAGCTGACGCTCTTAAAGTTGCAGTCACCGACTCCGAAATTCGGTAGAAAATTTTTATAATTTGCAGATGTTGCTCGTTCGTGTACTTTACCATGATGAAAATGTTGAGTTTACTGAATAAATTGACAGTGACAGTTTGATGATTAGTGAAAGAGTGCGTTCACATATTAAATTCAAAATTGTCAAGTCCCTATTGGACAACCCTTTATAATAATCGCAGTGGATTATCCTTGTATTGCCTCATATATAAACATATGAACAAAAGAGGGCCAATGACAGATCTTTCGAGCACCCCGATGTTAGCGGTAGACTCGACGATTTTTCGTCACAATCAAAGACAGCTTGGCTGCGATTGCTAAGATGTGATGCTACAAGTTGAATCGCTTTACTATCAAAATGAAATTGATTTTTTAATTTGTATAAAAGAATGTCATTTGAGTAGTCCATTCATTTTAAATACATTTAAAAGACGCTTAAAAATTAGCTTAAATAACTTATTCTAATTTACTGGAACCATTCGGGCACTCTAAGTTAAACATAATATTTAAATTATGTCTCTCGGCGTTTCGTATAGTTACTATTTGTTTTTATTTCTATACTTAATAAAATTAAAACTAAGAAAAAATGTTTAATAATATTAAAACAAAATAAAAAATCCTAATGTACTTAACTTACTTATGCTAACTTATTGTATTGCAGATATATGCAATACAGACTTGTTTTGTATGGTTTACGCCTTTTTCAGCAAAAGTTTCCATCTCTTAAGTTCTTTTAGAATTTTATTATATTTTTTATAATTGTTTTCTTCTTAAAACTATCCAAAACCCACCTAATGCTATGTAAGCCGGCCATAGCTAAGAAACCGACTTTGCTCTCTATTGATGCTAGTACTAATTAGAAAAATTCGACGAAGAAGTTTCCTCTCCATCAACAAGCCAAAAAAAATTATTTGTTCTGCCGAGCAACATCCCTCATGTCGTGACGAACTACCGCCCTACTGAACCGTAAATGCTCCGTATTGCCATGTGCGACGCCTCTGTCGTAGTTGAGTCGCCTGTACGCAGCTGTTCAAGTGAGATGGAAGATTAATAGTAACGCTAATCTGTCTTGGATATGACCTTTCATATCGAGCTAGAGGAACGCTTCTAGAGGGATAAAGCCGCCAAAGCGTAATCTCTCATAATACATATAATTGGGATAGTAGTCCCCGCAGATCAGGTTGTTCGACGCCTTCGAATCTACTTAATGACGAAATTATCCACTCTTATTAGGTTCGTCCGATTGTACAAAACCTCATTGGGGTAGAATTTTATGTACTTATATTCTGCTATTCTGTATAAGGGAACGCAAGCCTTCTCAAGCACCCGAATCTTTTCCAATAAACTTGCTCCCAAGTTTAACCACACGGGACATACAAGTACAAGTACATATATGTAGGCCGGATAAAGGCCATGCAGCAGAACACCTTCGCCCTCGCATCGGGTTGGCTGTTATAAAATAATCTCTTTATAATAGCAAAGGCAACAGCTATATGTTTGTTAAAATACAGATATTGATCTGTCGTCTAAGTCGTCTGCGTATGCTATGGCATGGGAAGTGAACCTATCACATCACTTATGGCCCATGTTGAATGGGATCGCCGAATTTACTGCACTTTATTGCAGACCGTTTTCAATATGTAATGTCCCAGCAAAAGTCACATCGCCATTCTTCACGATTAATGTCTACTACAATACTATTCAGCTATACCCTCTACGTTCTCCTCCGGATCCTCGACCACAAAGAAGTTGTCATCATCAATGGTCTCATTTGGATATATATCTGCTGCCACAAGTATCTGTTCGTTGTTCGTCATTCTGGCTATTTTAAGACACGGAAGATCGTTTTCATCTTTCCTCGGAAATATTTTATTTATTTGCGAAAATATATTCAGCTTGCTTGTGTTTACAACCCGAATTATATTGTTCCAATACATACTTTCAGAATTTCTGTAATTCTATTTTATTAACATTTGGAAGTTTTTGATCGACGACTTCAATGTCATGATGAGTAAACAGTAAACTACCTGTTCAAAGTTGTTACTCTTGACTTTCATGTCGGTGCAGTGCGTCAATAGTTGCGTTGCGGAATAACTCTTTGTTGTTAATGTATTCATACCGAGGTATCGTTTTTTCCATGGTTCGCTTAATTTTCTCGTCCATTAATCTTAGATACCTGTCAATCTCAATATTTGACATTAAATGAGAATGCTCTGGGAAAGTGTGTCCAACGCACCCTACTATGGTTATAAGAATGCCTTTAAACCGACTCTTCCAATCCCGCAGTTTCCTTGGGAACAGTTACAGGTGCTGGGACCGCAATTGTCACTGTCATACTCGGGAGTGCGTAGAAGTTTGCGGTATGTTGCTTAGTGCTTGTTACTTCTATGTCGTAGTGTCGAACAGCAAGAGATCCAAATAGGAGCCGTGTGAAGAAAATGACGGACTATCCATCGCCTTTAAGCCTTTTAGCCTTTAAGCCTTTAAACCTTTAAGCCCAGTACATTACACTGTGCTGACCCCACCAAGAGAATACTAGTTTCGCTTTGGTATTTTCCCCAATCTCTATGTATGGCGTTAAAATCTCCGCAGATAGTATAATAATTCTCCTCTAATTCAAGTCTTAAGAATCGAAAAAGTGTCTCGAGCTCTAATATGGGTGCGGTGGATTTAGGTGCATAGACAGACATCATGTACCACCGGAGAGAGATAGAGGGATGTATCCGTAGGGGCTTATACATGATGTACAAGAATGCTTCCAGCACCTGCAACCTACGTTCTACACGACTATATACAAAATGCAGTCCTTTTCTTACAAAGATCGCAACGCCTCCACCATGTATGGGGTTGGGTCGGTTTCTTCATACCTGCTATTGTGCCTCATTGGAGAAGTCCAGGAATATCACAAGTGACATCATATCTCTAGTAATAGCAGAACGGGTGTCGTCAGTAATTTTTAGTAACATAGTTGTGCTCTGAATCCAGATTGGAATTGGGTCAGTAAATTATTTTCTTCAAGGAACGTCTTCATTTGTTTGCTTACACATTATTCTATGAATATTGGCGCCTATGGTATCTTTACTATCAGAAAAACTGCATGCAATTTATTTATTTTTCATTTTTACTCTCATTTACTTGTTGTTATACCTCACAAGTGCTAATTAGTGGATCTTGAGAGAAAAAAATGGAACCAAACGTATGTTACAACATCTTTTGCTACCATTCGTACATCCTTTTATAACTGCACGACTTCTAATTCATTAGCGGCCTCAACGTAGTTTTTCTCCTTCTCAGAACGGGTATCGTTTACCTTTCGATACAATATGGAGCTTAATTGAGGAATATTAGCAAAAATTTGTCACAGTCAACGTTTACATGTTCGACGTATGTTATGCATAACGAAATGTCGCAGTTCGATTATCTGGTGTACAACGAATTGATAAGACGCTATGTGAGTCATCAAAACCTGTTACGAGATAACAGCTATCAATTTTGGCATCTAAATCACAGGGTACGATAAAAATTCCGTTGGCTTTAAAGACTCCGTCGGCATGGTAAACTTTATAGGTTTTATGCGGCGTGGCAAGTAATTAATATTTTCGACATCATCATTAAGTCTTAAGGTCTTAGCAATTTAGGCCAATAACGATTTTCGGAAGATGAGGTTTGCTTTATGTAGATAGTATTGAGAAAAGATTTAATACTTTGATTCCCTTTTTGCCAGTGTCATGTTCGTATTTTTAAATTAATAAAGTAACCTTTCAACAGTTGAGATCCATAATATAAACTCATATCGATTTGTATGTCTTAATTGGACAATGCCTACAAACATTTTATCTTCTGAGGTTAATGTTCATACAAAAGACTCCAAGGTTTATTGTTACTATGTACGAGTATGTATTAAGGAGATAAGTGCTAAAAAAATTTTTAATTTGCTGTTGTTTTTTATTTTGTTCCCAAAGTACAAAAAAATTAAAATGAATAATTAAATCTTTCTCCCAAATCTTTAATGTAAGCTATTTCAACCTAGTACATACAATCTATAAATATGTATGTATGTATATAGCCCTTGTAATGAGATACGGGCTTAAGGCTGAATGTCTTATTTTTACGACTGATTTTGTGTCTTTTGTAATCTGAAAAAAACTTTAGGGAATATTCACTTTTATCACCACAAAGAAGAACGAAAGCAAAAAATGATAAAAAATAACCTTTAAGGGGTAGATTTTATTAAGGGGACTCTTTACAGACTACTTAAAAACGTATTGAAGTTTTGCTGAAATTTGTTTGAATCAAAATTCAGATTTTTTTTTTTTTGGTTTACTTTAGACTTCTGCATCATTTGTTTTCAATTTGCTATTAAAATCGAAACCGATTTTCAATTAAGCCCATTCAAGGCAGCCGTGTCTGTAATATAATATCTATCGAGCTCATTATATGCCACAAATAAGTAACAGAAGAGAAGTATCGGATATGGATGTCTAGGATTTTTAGGATCGAACCCTCGTTACATACATATTTCCACTGCTGTTCGTTCGGGACGGCGCAACATTATTTTTGAAAACTATATTTGTTTGGATCGTCTTCGAGTTTTTGTATAGATCAATATACACTTCAGCGGTATATTATCTTTGTTTAATCGAAGAGATTAATCAGCCTTTAAAATTGACGTTTGGAGCACGCTGTGCCATTTAGTGTTTGTGTGCGACAGCCACTAAAAGTAAACAATCGCGTGAATTGTGGCGAAAAAGGAAATAAGTTGATATTTCGTGTGTCAGCTTTATAGGAGTGTTTGGCGTTGTTTAATGGCTGGATAGATGCGTCGTTTTATGACCGCAGGTCAAGGTGATTCTGTCTACCGAAAGGTCGTGGAGACAGTTTTTTTTTGTATTGTACGCGGCATAATCCGCATCGAGTATTTCCTTAAAGGAAAGACAATCAACGCGGAATATTATGCCAACCTATTGGACCGACGATGATTTGATGAAAAAACGACAAAATTTGGCCAAGAAGAATGTTCTCTTCATCATTACTATGCACAGGTGCATACCATATTCGCCATGGCGAAATATTATGAGATGGGCTACGAATTGAGCCCTTATCTGCCATATTTCCAAACCGGAAGAAATAGTTCAGTGCAAAGGGACTTTGCTCCATCGATGAAATCATTGTCTAACAAACGACTAGTTCTCGGAACCCGATAAATACTCGTAATATTATTTAGAAGAGATAAAAAAAATTGGAGAAACGTTGTACGAATCGTATTAAGCTTGTATTGAGAAAAAAAACCTTCTTTCGTCGAAAAGCTATATTTCAGTAAAACTGTGACTGACTTTTGATCCATCTTCTGATTAAGGTGGCTGTATAAGTGTATCCTGCACATACTATAAGCTGCCATTGGTTATTATTACTTGCCAATTTTATCACATTCGAAAGGGTCTTTCATTAATCGCTTCCTATTTTTAAATTTAAATAAAACAAAGTGTGTGTAAGATATCATCTAAATTTTTTATTCGTTTGAAAGGCCTATCGATGCCACTATGTATGGAATATAACATTGTCAAATATCCGCCGCGGCTTCTCTGGGTGGCGCGCATCCGAAATGTCAAATTTTCCATGACTCTGATGCATAAATCAGGTTGAATTTGACCGATGGCATGGGTTATGTTGACTTTGAGGGCCGCTGTGTTTTGTGGCATAGATAGAATGTGGATATTCGCATAGACCTGCGACTTCAGTAAACCTCCGAAGAAAAAGTCAAATTGCACGATCTCGGTGGCCAGTTCCCATCACCTCCACGTAAGAAGACTATGCCCTCGAATCACTCGTGCAGAATTTGCAAAGTGGCGCAAGCTGTGTAGCACGTAGGGCCGTCCTGTTGAAAACACATTATATTGGACGCTCTTGGTTCTAATGTGGATTGGTATCGTCCCAAATTCGACAATTTTGTTAGTTGACGTACCTATTCACCCAGAAATGGTCCACATCACTGAAGATAATTTTTCGATGAAAATTAGGGTCATTTTCCAACTGCTCCAGATCCCATTCAGCGAACACACTTCGTTGTCTATGGTCATTTACCTTCAGCTCCTGTGTCAGTTGAATTTTGTACGAGTGCAGGCCCAAGTCCCGACGCAAAATTCGCCAAGTTGTGGTATGTGAAAGGCCGAGTTTTTGTGAGCGCCGCGAAATCAACTGGATCGGAATCTCCTGCACACTCTCACGGACAGCGGCTATATATTCGGCAGATCTTGCGTTTCGTCGGCATACGGGTGTTGTTTTATCGTTTACTGAACCAGTAGACTCAAATTTAGTCCTCAGGGTAGGACGATTATGGTGACCGCACAATGGGCGAATTTTATCATTTGCACGTGTTGTTGATAGCGTCCATGGTAATTTGGCAAAATTGACTGAATAAATGACAGCTAATTTGACAGATGTAGCTTTAGCAATATGGTCGCTGTCAACTGTCAAAATTCGGAAGTACCTATTGGAAAACCATGTACACCCATAAATCCATAATATTAATAAACTACAATAAAGTGTTTTAAACCACTGCTTGGATAGTTGGCCTTTAAGACCTTAGCAGATTCGGTAAGACGAAGTATTATTTTGTTCTTATTTTAACTCCTATATGAAATTTGAGAAGGTTGTCAACGATGATAATTTTCTAAGCCAATGAAGATTAACGGCTGTAGTATAGACGATGTTTCAACTTTTAGAAACAGTTGAACTAGGTGTAAAAACTTATTTTAATTAGTAGATACAATCATATAGAACCTGTTAAACTTACTCATGCGTATTTATGTATATGAACTTATCTAAAATAATTTCATCAGAAATCTATTGCATTTAAAATAGCGGTTATGCGGTTTGTAAAGAAGTTATAGGAGCTGTTTTAAGGCTATGAGATTTTTTGTTTAACTGGAACTTTGCTGCAGCTCGCTACAGTCTGAGAAGAAAAACTCCACTTGATGAAATAATCTTTATATGTCTTTAGTCCTGCAGATTTTAAGCTTTTTTATGGCTAGTTTATATGTGAATATGAATATCGAACTGCTCAATCATCTCCAGGAAAAATAGACTAACTATATAGAAATAGTTTAGAGTGGACTCTAAGGTAAAAAAAACTGTACCAACAATTTAATTTCTGCTTGACTATCGGTGGAAATGTTGAAATGCCTAAACAATTTTCATCTCTTTCAAGAGTAGACCAAACAATAATATACATATATACATATTTTCCCTTACGCATTCTAGAAAATTGGTTATTAAAATTCCTTACAAATAGAACCCAGTATCTTGAAATCCCTGCCAAGAATAGAACTGCGCTTCCTGTCCTTTCAGATCGCGTAGTACTCGTAGTATTGAAATAGAAGGGACAATAAACCATCCATTTGGTGTTTTAGAAAACCACACAGTCCAGTTTAGTTTCAACGAACTTCTCTGTATACTGTTGACTAACAAATACTTCGAGCACATTTCATACTTTAAGATTTGAGAGAACATTCGTGATTATCTACGAATTGAAACTACTACAATCTTTTTCAATATCAAGGAGAGCTAGCGTGATTTTTTCCGGAATACCCATGGATATTTCAACAATGCACGGAACCGAGTATTAGGTTTCTAATACTTTTTTTAAATTTGTTTATATTACTTTGATTTGGTTACTTCAGGTATTAAAATCGACTTTATTGTAATAAGGACTAAAATTGTTTTGCAGTGGTGCGTGTGATGATAAAAACCATGGGCTTAGTTATAGTACTGTAGCAAGTGAGACAGGTTGGTGGAAATTTCCTTTTAGAAGGTGCTATTGTTATGTACCTACGTTGAGATTTTCTCCCACATAGCTGTTGATGCTGGCATGCTTGATTTATGTATCACTTTAAGTCCAGACAATAGAAGCTGTTGTAGGTGAAACTGGGAGCGTCTACTAAGTAGATTGCAACAACGTATGCGAACTCATTAGCTTTTGTTCCTACAGGACCTGGTGTTCACATCGGTTTTAACTTAAATCCTGATTTATTAAGCATATCTCGTGTGTTTGCTATGATGGTTGTATCATTACGAAGGTTTTTGAAAGCTTGACAGACTGAGAGACTATCAGGTTAAATAGCCAATTTATCGTGCTATTTGAGAACTCTTCTCTGCATTTTCAAATTTAGCTATTTATACAGTGGTAAAATTGAGGCGATGTTTGGAAGCATATCATGTATAATTATAAAACCTTCTTAATTTGGAACTGAAAAACTGTTCATTGCTAGACGCGGTGTCATATGTTACCAACAAAACGCTAAACCTTTTTCTCGCTGATTGATAGAATATTAGCGCAGTCATATTTTTAGTTGATTTTCAGCTGGAACCATAGATGGCTCCCTGTTGTCGGATAGGATCACTATACTCGTATACTCCATTTCTGTTAATCCGAGGTCCGACTGCCTTAGGATGAGCAACTAGGATGGTTGTTTCAACAAAGCCATTTGGTTTTAATTAAAGTTAATGTTTATCAAAATTAAAAATTCACGATCTTAGCTTAGGTTTCTTTATTAACGAGAATAAAGTCCTTTTTAACACATTTATTTAGATACATACAGTGGCGAGCAAAAATGAATACATGTTGTAAGTGAAAATAATGAAATCAAAATTATTATGTTTTGTTTCATTTTAGCTTTATAAACTATATTTAGGCTTAATCCTAAAATGTAAAAAACGAAAATGTGAAAGAGACTATCATTTACTCAATTTTGCGCGTTTCTTAAGCTATTTTTTTTTCCTGCAGGTTTGTTACTACTAGTTCTGACTAGTAGATTTAGTCCTTCTCAAAATAGTACTTCTTTAGGCTTTCGGTGAAAACACATAGTTTTAATCTATTAAGGATATCGTCTTTGCCTTTCGCTCAGATGTATTGCACAAATATTTATCCAAGTATGGAATATAAAAAAATTTTTTGATGCGTCTAATCAAATTAAATCCTTTGTGGAACATGCTACCCTATATCAATCAATATTTTCTAAAACTTGTCATTCCCCCGTCAGATGTTGGTAACAAAGGCAGGCTATAAAATTGTACTTTGGATTTTCGTTCAATATGTGTGTTACTTTTTCACCATGTTTTATGGGAAAAAAGGGAAAGACACATTAACCCCTAGGCTTAATGTTCTGTCGTATTGTTGATTTTTTTTATAAGCCCAACAATCTGTATCTGGAACAAAGTGAAGTTGTGCCTAATGGTATTACGGATGAAGTTATTATTTGTATTGCTGGCGGCTTATGATTAGGTGCTTACCGTTGGTTTGATGACCTATTTCCATTACCATCATTCGAACGCTGATTAGGGTTATAGATTTCCTCTTCAGGTTCTGACTTCTACAAACAAAAATTGAGAGCTGAGGAAAAGGTCGTTTTAACAAAATATGAAAATTATATTTTTAAACTTTGCAGGCAAATGTATACGGTACGCTCTTGATGTTACTTTACTAGGTTTAAGAAAAATTTCGGAAAATAAAAAAAAATATATTAGGCACGTTTATCCACTTTGTCCGGCTTTGCCGTCCATACCAATGTTATGAAACTATGTACAAATTCACTAGACCTATGTAGTATTATCTTCTTATTGGAATACGAAGACTTTGAAAGCAACGAAATCAGTAGCAAAGGCGAAAATCTCGTTATTCAAATTTGTTTACAGTATATGGCTTTCGAAATACAAAGTAATCTAAAACATACTTCGATTTCTTAGCGAAATCTTGGTTAAGACAAAGGAAATTATATTTCTGATATTAAACGTACTACTGATGTAAAATATTGTATATCATTGAGAAACACATAGAAGAAGCGTTTCTAGTGTTTGTTTGGGTCTCTGACCCGTACAATAAAAATAAGGAATTGAAACTGGTGCTTACATTACTTCTACAGTGCAATAAATCTTCAAGGTAGCAATACCATGGACGCGATGTTATAGGACACATAGTTATAATAAAACGATAAGAAGAAAAGAATGAAAGTCAAGAATTAAGGCTGCTGTAATTTATTTGTTTGTTTGTTTAAGTAAATAAATAATATTATTTAAAAGATTAGTTCACAACTAATTGAGGACATTAAGTTCATTCTAATTGCACTTCATATCGTCGAGCAGGAGCATAAATCTTTGGAACGTCAATGCCTAAAATGCTGCGCTAGTTTTTTTTCTTGTACCATGCTACGAAAAACTATTCATGTTAAAGTCAGTCTATAAAGCATCAGTGGTACGGAAAACTATTCATGTTAAAGTCAGTCTATAAAGCATCAGTGTGTACCTTGTACTCGTAAGTCCGTTCAAAATGTGCTGATATAGATGGATTGTACACTTGGTTGTAATTCCTCCGAGCTTACTTGGTGACGCAGAAATTAATTGTTTTCGTATGCTTCTTTTCAAGAAAGCACACCCACTTGTACTTGATATTGAAAGCTTGGTATTGCCCTGTCAAGCTAGAAATACAGCCACTGTTCTATCTTATCCTCTTCTTTGAACTCTTTGATTACGACCGCTTCTAGTCGACCTGAGGCCCTCAAACTATTGATCCTAAGTATCCCGTAGAATTCCGTCGCACATGATGTTCCAGTACTGATACTTCTCGGACTTCTGCCATGTCCTTATATTACTTTTCCTGTTCATTAATTTTGTAGATCTGCTAAGAATAAGCGAAAAATCTTCATACTAAACCTTAACGTTTTTAGTGAGCTTCGCCAATTCTATAGGTATACATGTTATTCCTCGTTGCTGAATCTACTAAGGTCTTAACGCCTCAGACGTTTTTAAATTTTGCTCCAGACAATTTTTCTTTTAAACTTAACTGAATTTTTTCCATTCTCTCAAAGTTTGACCTATTACAATACGAAGCACACCCTTAAAACCAAATTTTGTGCCATATGTAATAACAAGTGACTTTAAACAAACTGATTTTTTTAAACTGCGTTACTGTTTTTTACCAGTGCCAACAGAGTTTCCATTTAATTTTTCATCGGTGTCATCAATTTGAGTGTTTAGCAGAATTTTTTTTTTGTGAACCATGTCTCTCTGTGGTTAAATAATTGCACAGTCATTGATAATGCGGCTGAAACGACAACAGGCGAAAAGTAATTTCGTCCCATATTCATAGGCCTGAGTCTGAATACTAAAATGTATCTGAAGGACTACAAATTTCAAACGTATTCTCTTAATTCCTTAGCCAATCGTTTGGTAGGCATGCTGGAGAACCGCATATAAACTGTTTTTCTTACATGAGCAACTGGGGCCAAACTTCACTTACATCAGCTGATATTAATATCGAATATGTAATGGAGAAAATAAACGTTCTCTAAGACCACTACTCTCCGGGTCCTGAAGGGCTGCCTGCCATTGTTTGAAAAAATGTGCAAACATCTTGGCCAAACCTCCCTCCACCCTCTTTCAGCAATCTATGACTCAAAATAATAAAAATGAAATCTCTAATTACCGTCCCATCGCTAAACTCTCTTATATACCCAAACTATTTGAGAGCATTGTTTACGACCTGATGTTCTTTCACTGCTAACCTATCTTATCTCCTTATCAGCACAGTTTTCTAAAAAGAAGATCAAAAATAACTAATTTGACAGAATTCGTTTGCACTACTCTCTGTGCATTGGAAAATGGAAACGAAATCGATGTAATGCAATAGCTACTCATTTTAGCAAAACTTTCAACAGGCCTCCAACATGCGCTCATCTTTTGGATCAAATCTTATATGTTTCTGATCCCATTGTACCTACATCTGATGTATCTCAAGTAAATCACCTCGGTCCTCGGATATTAATGATGTAGATTTCATTATCAAAGAATCCCACATTTCCATCTATGCAGATAATATGTAATTCTACAAGCACGTCTCTATATCCTTTGACTCTCAAGCACTGCAAGGTGATCTCAATAGTTGTTTAATCTGGAGCTTAATTCTAGCATTTTCCGGGCGCATATTGATAATATTATTAATAATTCTAGTTCTTCACTGGTCCAAGGAATTCTCTAACTCTTACGTCACTAAAGGCCTTTACCACACATTCGTTAGGCCCATACTAGAATATGTTAGCCAAGATTGGTCCGATTACTACCATAACCACTCTAAGCGAATTGCAGCTTTTCAACGCACATTCATACGCATATTCAACGCATATAGATACCTATAACTTTCCTCCGCACAGCGATCGCTTACAGCTTCAGCCCCCCAAAAACTGTTGAGAAGTTACTGATTTACTCTTTGTTAATCAGCTACTCACTGGTTGCATTGACTCTATCCTGCTCTAAATGATATCCATTAATATCCATCCACACAACCTTAGGTCTGCACCCCTCTTCCACATCAATCAATCACCGAACCGATTACAGTTATAACGAACCTTTGACCAGAATGATGCGAACTCCGAACAACATGGTCAATGGGTTCGACTTCAACATTATCAAAACCAGTCTTCCAAATTCCCTCTCCAAAGCTCCATGACCTCTTGCCTTTCTCGTAGTTTTTAAGTCATATTAATGTAAGTTTTAAGTTTAGTTTTTAAGTTATACGAGTATGTTTGTATTAAGAATTTAATAAACTGTCCAAAGTTGATCCGCACCTTAATCAATCTCAATCAACGCGGTTCTCCAAACTAACATTGATAGTCAATCGATACTCCTTAGCTTGTTCTGATTATCAATTTGTTATATATGTATGCCTGGGAGGGATATTTTGCTTTGTAACTTGTTAAATTGTTTTCCTTAGAAAACTTTCCTTACAAGTTCCATGATTCTGATTTTGATTCTTCTTTAAGACTGTTTTGTATTATTGATATTAACAAATTGGTCTCTGTTGAATGACCGCTTTCACATCGTTCTTTTGGATTCCGAATTATAGATAGACGTACAAACCTGTACCATGCCTCAAGGGTTGTTGTCTGTTTCATTAGATACTCGTAAATATCATATTTGCAGAACCATGCCTTGTTTATCTTATATAGATCCGGTTTTGTGAGTTTAAATAACCTAAATTTCTTATTAACCAGCTGTCACATTCCTCCTCTACTTAAAATACTTTTATTTCTTAGTTCTACTAAAGGTACGGTGTGTGAATTCATATGGGTACTGTTTAAGGTATATTTGCCTCGCACGTTATGTTAAATGTATGGGTGAGTATGTGGGACGGAGTGTCAACTCCTCTATTATGAGATATGATGCTGGTACTCAGAACGAGTCCTTATCTAAGAACCTCACTGTTCAGATACGAGTTTTCCTTGATCCATAATTATATGTTGCACAAGAAAAAGTTGCTCTTTTCTATTTTCATATACACAGATGTGTATACTAAAATATAAAGGAAATCTGTTACTTGATGCCTGCTTGGATAGCGTATTAATTGGAATTGGAACTCACATTGTGGGAATAAGAAAAAAAATTGAATATGTCTCAACATGGGGTATCGGGCTTGTGAGTTGGTTATAGTTATTACAAGATTTATTGAAAAAAAAATGTTTGTGGCAATTACTGTGGTTAAATTATTGCCAATCTTGACTAAGTAGAAGTAATTCTCGATCGTCATTCAACCAAACAATTTTGCTAGAAAGAAAGGCTGAACTATAATAGCCTTTATAGTGTACGAAAAGTTGCTTAGTTGCTGTCAAATACCCAAATTGCCCATAATAAACGTAATCAATCGAAAGCGACTGCCAATTTCAAATTTGTCCGTCCATTGTTGTGTTATGGTTGAAATTAGTTTTAGTTGTGCTGGAATAATGAATAAAACAATAAAAGTTGAAATAGTAAGAGATTTGAGAGTTATGCAATTTGCAAATACCAAAAGTTGGTACTAAATAAAATAATTAATTTAAAAGAAAACAAAAGAAAAAGATCGTGTTGTGAGCGGCGGATAAATCGTGACTCAAATCTAAATGGTTTTTTCAATGTCTCAGTTTTTTATATACACTAGAGTGAGTCGAAAAATGTATAACATATTGCTAAAGTTATTAAAACCACGGATCATAAAAAATTCAATCTGAGAGTCCATTAGTATGGAATGTCAACTCTAACTTCTGGAATAAACACAATTGATTTCGTTTTCTTCAACAAGGTATATCACTACAATCACTGGCTTGGTTTTTTAAACTAGGCAAGGAAAGCTCCACAAATTGTAAAAGAGGCTGCTGAAATTCTTTGGGGATTTCATGCAGATATGCTCCGAGTTTTGGGCTAAGTCGAATATGCCCAACTATGTGGGTACAATTGACGGGAAACATTAGTATGATGGACGATCGTCAACAGCTATACGAAATGTCCTATGTGAATACCTACAATAACAATTAAAAAAACTAGAGCTCAACATATAAAATAAAATAACATAAGAAAAGCATTTGGACTTTGAATAAATAAAATAAAATTAACAAATATTGGTGGTGAACCGTTCTTCCATTTTTTCATTCAGCGATCCGCACTGCTCGCAAAGGCCATCAAGTGCAGTCTTCCTCTTTTTTGCTGGTGTAGTTGTCAATGGAAAAGAATAACATAATTCTTGCAACACTTCATAGCAAATATTAACACTACATTCGCCAGCAGCTGGAGAGAACGTATTGTATTTCGCCTGGACCACCAACTCTCTATATTGTGTTCTGTAATCGAAACAGTATCAGTGTTTAATTGCGAAAAAAATAAAACTGCTAACGGCCTTTGTTTCGTGGAACCCTCAAAAACGACATTTCGAGGAAGAGTGCCCACTGGGTGTCTTCGTGTCCTCCGCTGATAGACAGCCTTTGCTCTTTTCGGAGATCCCTGCTGAACCTCTCTGTTAATTGGGTCCATTTTAGTTTATATTCAGATGCAAAATTATTTATTTACTTACGAGCTTTGTTGGTTTACTTCCCTACTTTTTCTGTTTTCAATTTATTGAGATAAAATTTGACAGGAGAAAATAGTTGGGAAACAGACCGGTAGTCCTTTGCAGTTGCCAAATTTTTAAATTTATGTTTCCAAAATAATTGAAATGTCAGATGTATGTACGAAAAACCAATACATACATAAGTTGTGAATTTTAAAGGGTAAGAAAAATTATTAGAAATACCACTACAATCAATTCATGTGTACACAATTTTGCCCCGCATTATTCATCCAGTGTGCGGTTGAAATAAAACATACCCCGGGGTAAAGTTGTTCAAGTGTGCGCTGGCCCAAAATCTATAATAGTCGTGCAATATGAATCGCTTGAATTCGCACAATTACGCACATACGTATATATACATACTTTTATTATAGTTCTCCCTTAACTCTTCTAGCTCAAATTTTACTCTATAAGGATCTATCAGATTATGGACGAAAGGTGGTATGCCTTCAAAAATTACAAATTATACAATTCTGGAGCAAATGTCTAAGAGGCCGACACTTTTATCATTGGAGCAGTTACGGCTTTTTTTTTCTGGAGTGAATTCACAATGCTGATGTATTGTAGATCTTCCTGCCCATGATTGTTTATAGACATCTTGGTTTTTCTCATGTTCTGAAGTTTCCTAAAATTATATTATGGATCATAAATGGCCTGCTTACATAAAAAGATGAGTTTCAGGCAATACATAGGTCAGAGAAAATTGACGTATGTTTGATCTCTGAATCACACTTTACTGACCAGGCATATTTAAAAATTAAAAACTACGTAACATACCACGCAAAACATCCATTAAGTAACGCAAGAGGAGGATGTGCAATAATTATTAGGGAATCAATTGAGCATTTCGAAGAGATAAGTTGCGGACTGAAGATATCCAAGCAAAAACTGTATATATTACAACTAAACATCAAAAACTATATCTTAGATCAGTCTACTTCTCGCCAAGGCAAAGAAATAAGTGCGACCAATACAAAAATCTAGTAGGTACTAACACATAAACACAGATTCATAATGGACGATGACTTCGGGGCTAATTAGGGCTCTCGGCTAACCACAACAAAAGGACGTGAGTTACTAAGAGCAAATCAACATGCGGAATGTGTTTTTATCTCCACTGATACCAGCTCAACACCCAACAGATTGTGCTTTGTTACCACCTACACAAATCCACTTTCGTACTCTTGTACTACCAAGAGTACTCAAACATCTTAACGTACACAAATCCTCTGGTTCAGATAGTATATCGCCCCTTCTGGCGAAACCACAGCGTAAGTTTTTTCATTAATCCTACTCTTTAGGACTCTTTCTGAGCAGATGAAAAAAAGCATTTTCCCAGCCCGCCCCTAAAAAAGGCGAATTTTCTTTTTTTTCTTCCCACTAGTGATTTGATGGCATGTCTCACCGAAAAGTGGAACCAAAGCGTATACCAATCTGGTGAAAGCAAGATAGTTACGCTTGATATTTCTAAGGCTTTGGACAGAGTTTGGCATCATGCTCTTTTGTCGAAAATGCCTGCATTTGAGATTGATCACTCTCTTCTTCAATGGATTAGAAACTACCTTTCTGAACGTTCAATTCAAATTGTCTTGGATGGTTTCTAGTCCGATATTCACAAAATAATTGCTGATGCGCCACACTCTTTTTAATTTTCATCAATGATCTCCTGTCTGTTACTTTTAATCCTATATATTCCTTTGCTGACGACAGTACTCTCTGCGTTTCATACTCGTTCCCGGACTCACGTCCACGATCTACGGTTGCAGAACGGAAAGGCCATTGTATGTTAAGCTCATTAAATTCCGATATTAACAGAATAACCAATTGGGGAACTATCAACAGAATTGAATTCAATACTTACAAAACACAATACTGTCTGCTGTCGCTAAAACGAAATTTAAGTACTCAGACATTATCTATGAATGCAAGAGCCATTCATAGAAAACGAAAAACTTTCCATTATCGGTGAGTGTGCTAATAACAACCAACGTTGGAATGACCATATATTTTATGTCGCCAAAAATGCTGTCTAAGTTTCCTCAAACGATGTAAGAAATACTTATCCCACTCTGATCTGGCATCAATATATAAGGCCAATTCATCCACCCAAAATTGGAGTGTAATGCCCACACCTGGTCAGGTGTGCTAAAAACATATCTGCACCTGCTAGATAGGATTCAAAATCGGGGGATAAAACTCATAGTGGATCCTAATATCACTCAGACAATAGACATCCTCGAACACCGACGTAATGCCTCGTATCTCTCACTCTCTCTCCTTTATAGCTATTTCCACCACCAGTGCTCCCTATAAATCGCCTGCAAAATGTTAACTGTAACACCCGTCTGAGTATAAATGCTCATCAATACATCCTCAAGCCCACTTTCGTACGTACTCGAAAATATATTGGTTCGTTCCTCAGCCGCACAACTCGCTTATAGAATGCCCTGGCAAGATCTCTTTTTCCTAGTCGTTATAACTTGTAAACTAATTATCAGAAATGATCTCTAATGCAAAAGATCACCTGGGTCCGATTTAATAATTGTCGAGTTCCTACAGGAACTGCCACCAAGCGCTTTTCTCAAGCTAATAATACTAATGAATGCGTGCTTTAACTTGAAACATATTCCCTATCACTGGAAAGTTGCAGACGTTTTAATGATACCCAAACCAGGAAAAAACCGTCATGAACCATAATCTTATAAACCAATTTCTCTTTTACCCACTTCATTTAAGCTTTTCGAAAAGACTTTCCTAAAGAGACTAAGTTTATTCATAACAGGCAGAAATATGATTCCAGAACATTAACTTGGTTTCTGAGATAGACTTTCTACTATAGAACAAGTACCTGCATTGGATTACTATCTCTCGAGAATAAAATGGTTTCCTCAGCAGAATTTTTGGATGTCGAGAAGGCATTTGACTAAGTTTAGCATGCAAGCCGCTTTAAGAAAGTAAAACCACTCTTTCCAAGGGAATATACTGAAATTCTAGAGTCGTATTTTACGAATAGATACTTAAGGATTAGGCAAGATAGTTCCTACTAAGAACTAAGAGAAATTAAGGCTGGAGTTCCACTCTTTACCAACGACATACCAACACCTTCAAATTGTACAATAGATGCATTTGCTGATGACATAGCTAAACTTACCGTTGAGAAAAACTAACGCGAGTGCGAGTGCTATAGATAGAGTTCTCAGATCGAGCAAGCTTAAACCGAATTCGCTTGAATAGCTTAAAATTAGCTCGTGTAAAAAGTTATATTTTTTTTTTTTTTGAGTCAAAATTTCTTACTCTGATTCAGTCAAACATCTGGCGATAAACCTAGATCTAGATGTGAAGCTTAGATGGAAGGAACACGTTAAAAAGAAAAAACTAACAAAACTTAACTGGCTCATTGGTAGAAAGTCGTCATTATCGATACAAAACAAACTTTTAATATACTCACATACATACACTGAAACCAGTATGGACATACAGAATCCAACTATTGGAGTGCCGACTTACACCACGACCTTTACCTCGAAACGGTGGAGGAGACAATCGCCAAATATCCGATAATGCTCTTCATACGGCTGGGACAACACGTCAACCAAGAAGCAGAAATCCTAAGCAATACCACTGGACTGACCCGAAGACTCAAGCGTACCAAACCACACGAGCTTTGCGGCTAACTAACGTTTTTAGCTTTATCACGTATAAACTAATTAATTTTAAACTGACAAATATTGCAAGTAGTTGCAAATTCTTCTTTTAATAATAGGTACGCTGTATAAAATGGTATACTTTTTTTTTGTCAATTTAAAACTGTGCGTTAGTTTACTCGTATACTATTTTTGGTATCCTGAAATGTTAACAAGTTTATAGGGTTTGAATAAGAAAAAAGATTACTACAGAATGAATCTTGCTGCCAACATTGCCACCTATTTTCTGTCCTTCATGCTGGGAATATTGGAATTCTTTTGAGCTATAAATCCGTAAAGATTTCTTGTGATCGCAGAGTCTTTCGGTTTATCCACACACGTGTATTGTTGAGCCCGTTGTCGTACCTTCAATATGCTGTAAATTTGTCTTTCCTCGGTCAGAAAATTAAATGCTTAGCTTTCTATTGATCAGAAGGTCTTAAACTTCTCTCAATCATCTTGCAGTTATGGAATAGAATGGAACCTATTCAAGAGCTTTTACCATGCAATCTAATCTGCATTTTCGAATTATTGTAGCTTGCTATAGGGCATTGCTATTTTGTGCTTTGACTATTGACAAACTTTCCCTTGATGGGTTGTTTTTTTTTTGTTTAAGACCTTCCTAAAAATGCATCTAATTTCAAATTACTAATCAACTACGCTCTGTTCTTCTCACCGATGTCTTACTACTGCCCGCTTTAAAAATTTCTTGCCTTATTAAAACGAAGTGTGATCTCTGATTGTACATGTACTTTTGTAATTTTTTAGTTTCAGACTGGGTGTTAACTTCCGTATGTGAAGTGTGCGATAAAGGTAGTGCTGTAGCCATCTATTAAGTGGGTTATTCTACAGTGAATGGGGAAAAGTGCTAAAGCACGTTTCTTTGGTACAATTTGCACGTATGTTCAACCCCACATTAGTATATAGCTACACTTATCATACGCTTCTCGTTGATTCACTAATCCAGAGATACATAACATACATAAGCATCAAATAGACCCAGTGATGAAGTGATGCGGTTTTATCTTAAATAAAACATAATATTGGGGTTTCACCTTAGCATTACTGCCACGCTAGATGAATTTTTATAAAAAAAAAATGTCCCCAAGCAATTATATAGTATGTACGAGTATATACGATATCAACGAATGGTGACGTCTTATTAAACTTGTTCTCAATATACAGAACAAAATGTGCTGCTAAAATGTTCCTTTAATTTCAACCCTCAGAGAATGGAATACTTTTAGAGGAAACTCAACATCATTGAATATTTACAACCGTGAACAGTCATTAAAGGATTATTGTGGTGCAAATTTAATTAGCGATTACGGCTGTAAAGTAAGCTGTAAAGGAAACATTTATAGAATTAATGTACATTTATAGAATGTATGTATGTACTCGTACAAAGTGTCTCAAATGCTCCGCCTTCGTTACGCGACAATAAAAATCCATAGAATTGCCTTATAATTTTTACATCCGACTATACATACATATATGAACATATCTTTGTTGAGACACCATATACGTACATACTTTACGTCTGCGATAAGATACATACGCACCAAAATACAAAAAAATGTTCCACTCACTCTTAGTAATTTTCATGATGCCCCTTTTAATTTTAATTCTATTACCATGAATGACACATGTAGAAATATACATACATATGCATCTACTTATATAGTGTTACGTTACATACCTTAAACTTATTTAGCTATTTGTTCTATGTTTGAGTTGGAAGATTTATTATAGCATATGTCCATGTAAATTAGACGTATGCATTCGACTTTAGAAAGCTTAAGAGCTAAGACCAGAAAAGGCGAAATATTCCAATAAACACTCAGTTTCGGCACGCCACGTTCATGTTCACGTCTAGCTGCCAATACGGAAAGTAATAATTATGGTAATTACTTACATGCCCTGTTTTATGTAGATTTACGAGAATGTTGCTAAGTACAAGTATGTACCCATATAAATGCAGGATATATGTACATTGTACATATATTATATTTTGTATAAAATCATCTCGTCATACATCATGTGTCTCCGTCGCAAGTAACTAACTTCATCCATTACCAGGGAAAACTCCATTCCCAGACAGCTTATATGGCTTAAGGGTAGAATATCGTGAAACGTATACGAGTGATGTTTTTAACGATAAGATGAACGCTTTCTTGAAGTCGAATGAACATTTTTCACTTACCTTTTGACCAACACAGTAAATTTAGCGGTATAACGAGGGAAGTGATAATTTATGACTTCCCTAAGCGATGGTGTATGTGGTTCAGTCGGGTGTTAAGATTTTTGCACGTATAGGAATGTCAGTAGAACTTTTTAAGCTACCTACAAGCACAATTTTAAAGATAGATGTACGATATTCTGAAATACTTTTAAATGTGTCCAGATTTAACCGTCGTGATTCTGTATGAGTAACCGAATTTTATACATATTGCACCTGAGACGCAGTTCATACGTTTTTTCGAGGAGTTAGTAAACGTCACTCTGTCTTTTCTCCTTTGCTGATGATGGCGAATCCAATTCTAATGGAGATTATCACCAGCTCGTATATCTAAAGCTTAAGACTCTGTACTTAAATATGTTTGCAATGATAAATCCGTGTTTATACTTATATGCGATGTAAGCAATCGCAATCGCCATAGAAGTTGTTAATGTTTTTCATAGTCCCCTCGTTTAATCTATTCCATCATATCTCTTGGATAACAGGTTTATCTGCCTGTTCTCTTCATAGGCCTGATATTACTAGTGCATACTCGAAGATCCGCATGTTTTTTTTTTTAAAAAACTTTATTTCTAGCAAGACTTAAAGCTAAAAGAAAAATCATAAAAAGATCCTTAAATTTTTGCAGGAAATAGTATAAGACGCAGTCAATTGTCAAAGTGACAAGAAGCAAATGTATTTATCCCAGTTGATGGGAAAAATAAAAAAAAAAATACTGTGAAACTGTATATATTTTCAGGACCAATGATTTTAAATGGAAATTAAGCTAAACATCAGATTTAAAAATGTAAAACAGTACTGTCACCCTAATGGAAGAATATCAAGGACTGTAACTAGATTAAAATTAGAAGTATTCCGATTGAATCTAAAAGACATCGGGAAGCAGTAGTTTGGTCTGACAATCTGGTGAGTCATTCCAGATGCAGCTATGAAATGTACCTGTCAATGGAAAAACTAGCCGACGACACAGGCAGATCTGACATAGTTGTGGGTGTGAAAAACTCTCCTTCCGAGTCTTAGCCAGTATTTTCAAGGGAAAGCAAATCTCTTGATCCTATTACGACCATGGACCCGACAAGACTCGGTGAATTCAGCCTTCCGACTGCATTTAGTGAAATGTCAACTGTAGCTTGGCTTGCGCTTCATATACAAAAGCTGAGCTCCTTTAACCGATCCTTTACTATAAAGTTCGTTGCCATTAGGATTGGGTAAATCCCCGATTGAAAGACAGACGCAAGTTTTCCTAACGAGGAGTGAAATATAGTAATGTCGCCCGCCAAAAAGGTACCAGCGTCGAATCTTAAATAGGTTTAATAACCATTTTTGAAGACCCATCCATATTCCCTTCCTGCCTCAGTTTCTGGGCGAAACCATTCCTGGGCACAGGAAAGTCGATTTCGCATTTTTTTTTGGCTACCAAAGGCCACTTCCCTTTTAATAGAAGATGGCTTTGAGTGCGCAGCTCTTGATATGAATATGAAGGGGAGAGAGAATCATCAGAGCCAGGCGTACTAAGGAAAGCCCCATGCAGGCGAGTCAGACTGCTCCATAGAGTCTGGTATTTTTGTTGTTCCACTAGACAACCGATGCATATCATATAATCGACTTTATCATTACCGTGTAGACCTAAAGAACTCTCTTTGGCTACAAGCTCAACTTCTTGCCAACAATTCCTTTACACTGCCAGAAGACCCATGGCGCTTTAGTCGCTAGATTTAATCCACCGACAGTACAGCTACATTATCTGCATATTCTTGAGAGAGTGAAGCAGTAAGTCAATCGACATGCTTTATAGCAGTGTAGACAGGACGCCACTTAACGGGTAGCTTTGATTACTATCATATATTGGTTGCAGTCAGCATCTGCAATATCCACAAAATTATTGATTCGTAAGTCATGTTGTATGGCCGAGTTACACGTACCGTTAAAAGCTGAGTTGTCGAAAGCACTCCCAATGTCAATGAAAATGCCCAGCGCGTATTCCGTCTGCAATTCTTCCTACCAGATTTTTAAGCGCACTCTTGAAGAGTTTTCGGCGTTGGTAGGCATGTTGCATGCGTTCGCAAAACAGTTTTGCCCATATGGAGTTATAGGTCTGAAGCATTTGGCTCTTTCGATTTTCGGTATAAAGACTAATCTCACTGCTCGCCAGGGTTTCGGTACGTATGCCAGTACCAGTTATCAGCAGGTGCTCTATACCTTCTTGTAGCATAACTGGGTGTACGCCATCGGTACCAGGCGACTACAAACCATCGAATGACACAGGGGCATGTGTTAAGACCTTATCAGTCACTACAACCGATGCCAGATGCTGCGTGTTTTGTTATTCAGCTCATTTGCAGTTTCGTAAATAGAAGCTGGTTTTGAGTTGGTTCTGACTAAGTTATCTGGGAAGTTAGTCTCAAGCATGAGACAAAAAGTGATTCCAGCCTAGCTGCTTTCAGCTTTTTGAGAACTTTGACTAGCGTTCTGGTTTCGCCTACTGTTTTAAATTTTTTGGCAAAACGCTTTATAATACGGAGTCTTTGAAATCCAAATTAGTTTTTATATACTTTTCATTCCGATCTGTAAGGACTGCAGTCTTTCTCCAGATTGGGCTTAAGTGACTTGCTTAAGAGTTTTATATTTTCTTTACATCCTCGCTGCAGATGTTCTTTCCTCCAAAGAATGGTAGATATATTGTATATGATTGCTTTGAATAGCTTCCTCTGGCTTTTGATTTATCGTGATTTTAGGGAGATCAATGTCGGATTTTTTTCGTGGATTCCCCCTCTTCAACAAGGTCGTTACCTCGCAAGAACGGGTCATCATAACATATATTATACACTTGAGATTAAATATTATACATATATTTCATTTTGGTGCGGATTACATGTATATGCTGCTGATACCAAGTTAGGAGTATATTTTAATCATGACTAAATCTAAAAATAAGTTTTAAAAAATTGATATGCGAGTAAGAAAAGGCAGTATCGTCAGTGAAAGCAGTATTATATCTTTAAAACGCTACAAACAAAGAATTAATGTAAATTGAAAACAGGATGTGACTAAAAATAGTACCTTGAGCAACACCATTATAACATAACATATTTCCGCGAACTAAAATAATTTTTGCACTTTATCACATTCTATCAAACTACGCAATTAATAGAAGCGCAAGAACAGCAAAATAAATTGAAATTATTAAAATATGTAAAAATTTCGTTGGAACAGTTCCAAAGGTTAAATATTTTCTCCATCAATGTAGGAGGTATCTGAGCTATTGGGACAAGTTAATGATAACAAGAATCAAGATCATGCTTCTGTAATACGAAGCATAACAGAAAACCCATGCTAGTCGATTTCAGATTTGGACACATAACTAACAACTTTCCAATGAATTTTATAAAAAGGCTTGAGAAAAAAAGCCGTTAAGACTCAATTACCCAAGAACTGAAGCATGTCGACCATCAGCAGTTTTCAGTTTTTTGTGTTTTAATTAAGTTCTCCAGTTTTTTGTTGCAAATACATGAAATTGATCACGAATTTAACTACATTTCTATCTTCTAGGCTTCATTAATACTCGGAATTGCCCCATTTACGGCTTGGAAAATCCTAGAACCATTGCCGAGAAGCCTCTCTATCTACAACGTGTTACTGTACTATACGATGTAGTTTTTAATCAGGAAGCATCATTGGACCTTACTTCTACAAAAATGAATGGATTGCGCTCAGTAATTTTTTTTATGGCTGCTTCTTGAAGATATGTGTGTGAGCAATTTTATTTTTCAAAAAAGACAGCACTACGAGTTCGTGCAACATAAGGGCACGTACTTTGCTTTTTCTGACTTAGTTATTTCTCGGTATTGTGATTCAAACTGGTGGGTGCCAAGATCATTCGGTTTAACACGGTGCAAGTTACAATATTTCTTTAGGGATGTGTGGAACAGAAGGTCAGTTGTTGAACTTGATGCCAACATCCGTTCTGTTATCGATCAAGTAGACACAATCTCAGAAAATGTAATAAGCAACTTAATCAATAAAGCCTGATCGTAAAGCTCGCTTGGCTAATATTGCCTTTCGTTACTAAAAACAATCATTTTGCTATCAACTAAAATAAAAATCAAATCTTATTTCATCAGCATAGGTGCTTTCTTAATAAATGAAAATAAAATCTTACATTTTAGAGCAAATAAGACTCGTTTAACATCTGGCGCTCACCAGTTATGGTTACGGTGATGGCGTCGGCGTCCTCAACAACACCAAAAAGTCATACGGGCCGGCCACTCCCTATTGAACTCAGTTTACACGATACGCTCAGCCAAACGAATTTGGTCAAATAAGCAGTAACAATAATTCTAGTTCTTCAAGTGTGTATCGCCCCATTGCCTTTTGTCAACTAATTCTCTATCTGTCTACAACGTAATTGTCCAAGCACAATGACATTTGACGCCATTTGCTAAAATTAGGGTACATTCACATTATGACGTTACTTTTTCCCCACCATGCCTTAACTCAATGAATATGCGCGGGGTATAAGCGGCCTTAATCGATATGCTCCGGTAGTTGTTACAAGGTATAGGATCGCCTTTTCGTAGATAGTTAGTTGATGCAGAAGAGTATCAAAACTAAGAGCTGTTTGGTTTGTTTGACAACGGGTTGCTGGTTGTAAATTTGGGATATTGTTTCTGTTATTAAAGCAAGTTTTTTTTCCGAAGCTAGCATAAGTTATGTAAATCTATACCGGGATTGATTGCTCATAATATGCTCTATTCACTATTGTGTATATAACAGCTGATCAGGGTTGTATACACCCCTCACCAACACCTTCGTATTAATGGTAAAAAGGCCAATATTAAATTATTACATTTTCGCTTTTAAAGTTTCCCCACTGTAGAGGGGCTATTGGCTGTATAAAACTTTGAATACAAATTAATTTTCGTCTTCCCTTATATTTATAACAAAAATCTTTCTTTGGTCAAAAACCCATATTGTCGCACTGAAATTACTTTTCCCAATTTCAGTTTCTATTAAATCCAATCAGCCAATAATAATCATTATTAATTAACTTTATGGTGTTTGCTTTACACTAATTAACTGACATCGAAGTGAATAACGTCTCAAAAAATTCTTGGCTTGGCAAAACTTTCGAAATATATTTGTTAGAAATCTGATTGCGTGTTTACTTAACTCTTGATGAAAGTTTCGAACAAATTAGAAGACAAACAAAATAATACAATTATTTAAGAATACCCAATTTTAGGAGGCACAAGCCTGCGTGTATACATAGGTATATACTTATACTTGTATATACCTATGATTCGCCTGCATTACATTCGTTCATTGCTTACGTTCCTCTGAAGAAAAAGAATAGAAAATGCTTCTAAAAGTATTTCTTGCAATAAATTTTAAATTTTAAATTATTTTAATGATTTTTCTTGCACTTTTGGTCAGTTGCAGGGAATACTCGTAAAACGATAATAGTATGTATTCTATTTCTCTTTTAATGTATCCTCACATTTTAAGAATTTGTTCGTAAGAAAAAAAATATGCAGCCGCACTCTAATAAAATCCAGTTACCAGGAGTTGAAATTTAAGTTGATGCAAGCTATTTGAGAAATAAATGATAAACGCTCTTCATTTTACAGCTATCGTATTATTTTAAATTTTACTAATTGGTTTGTACTAGTATGCTCATCCACCCAAATTTTAAGTCGAGATTACGATGTGGTTAGCACCATATATGGTGAAAGGTAGTTTTTCCAAACTTCTGTGGATCTTGGATGAATTCAAGTAGAAACACGATTGACCTTCTATTGCAATCTCGCTCTCCCTTATGTCCACGGAAGCCGCCACCTTTTACATTAATTTAGTTCATATGAAGACACTTCTGCTTCAGTCCAAATAGTCTGGTCATTAAAAAATATAAGCACCTTTGATCCATTCAGGGTCTCTTGACAAAATGTAATTTTTCCTGACGGCATCTAAACGACATCCAATATATGTAGTTTAGATGGCTAAAAGTCACCGTAAGTGCCTGTCTAGCTTTCTATGGTACTTATCTGCAGGTTATGGACGGAACTCAATGTGGTTTTCATGCCTGTAATAGTAAGAAATTTCAATGTTGCCCTAATGTACTTAACTATCAGTTTGTCATAATGCTTTCTGAAAATCTCAGAAAACTGATTGAGATATCCTTTGTTCTCGATATGTCAACACACATACTGCAAGCATAAGCTGCTTGAAATCAGCATTCAATACCTCAAGGAATAGTACGAATAGCTTTTTTTGTCAGTGGAAGTGTCTTTCAACCATCTAAAGGTCCGAATACAACTGCGCCGTTAATACTAAAGAAGAAGCCGCTCTAAAAGTAACCTTAGGGCTAATTCCTCACAAAATGAATGAGCATCACAAACCTAGAAAGGTCCTCGGCTCATAGGGGGATACTATAAGTGGTATTATCTATCTGCTTTTACATACTTACTTATTAACTTAGATGATACTACAGTCCGCGGCGGACCAGATCCACAGCTAGCATGGCTCTTCAGCTGGCGCGGTCTGTACTGTACTCCTTTCGAATGAGGATTTAACTATAACTTCCAAAAGAGGATATCTACTAGTTTACTTTTACACAAATATCACAGCTTCAACTGGTTCTGGTTGAAATGGATTATACAAATATACTATACATGTACACATGCATATTCCAAGCATATAATTATTTGCTAACATCATGCTTAGTTACCTTAAAGGACGCCATGCTACAGACACATTTTTTGCTCTGCTAAAGTCTTCACAGATCCACCGCGTTATCACGTTGAATGGTAAAGTACCATTTCTTTTGACTCCCGGAGGAAGCAATCTCAATCTTTTTAGCACTTTTTCGGCACTTTTCTCAAAGAAGACTGCTCATTTTATGAGCTCTGCTCTTCCATAACCTCAGCGAAATGGTACTGTTAGAAGCCATGAACATTTTTCGTTTTGTAAAAGTATCAATTCGGTGTAAATAGCCTCTGGGAAACCATAAATGGAAATCGATAATGTTTGGTTTATATGTTCCTACTAAATCTAGTATTGAAGAATACCTAGATTAGCTTGTATTTACATTTCAATAAAATAAATTTGAGAAGAAAACATTCAGTTTTCTGATGATATTAAAGCTTATTCATGAACCATTCCCCATAGAGAATAGAAACTCAAACCCAATTCCGGTTGGTATTGTTTAGAACGGATTTCTATAGCTTTTAAAAAGCACCCTTTTCATATGATATATGATACATTTTGTGTTTTGTGATTTGTGTTTTTTTTTTTGAATGAAATGAAGCTTGAAGAATTGGGAGTAACCCCCCTTTCTAATCATGCAAACCACGCATATGTATCTTCTGAGTTCAGCAATATAGCTTGGCTAAATGCGAGTATTTAACATAAGGTGGGCAAGAATACTGTATCAAAGCAGATTAGTTTGAATAAAATAACGCTCTGTATACAATTTCCAATACTTAACCCATGATACGACCTGTCTTTATTTATTTTTCAATATTCCAAATATTACGACTCATTGATTTAAATTGGTAACCACATAATTAAAGGATATCGATGAATCAGCAATATACATACACATGAAAAAAAGCCCTCAACCAATTCTTAAATATGAAAAGCACGGTCAATTGGGCAATACTGGTACAGTGGCAAAAAAATATTTCAAAGAGAAAATATTTCAGAGAGAGAAATAAATCAATTTGTTTATCTGTCATTGAAATTTAATAAATCTGAGAGACAAAATTGCGTCGAGGTGAGAGGTGGAATGGTTTTTTTTTTTGCATCTGGAGTATAAATCTTCATTTTATATCCGCATGAAAGCACAGAGTCAAAATAACAACCGTTGCTTGATTGAAATAGCTGTTCAGTAATAAATTTGTAAAAGAGAGGAAAAAATGTCAGAGATTTGAAGTATGCCATTTAAATTTGAAGTGATGTGTTTTTATATTCAAAAATATCTCATATGAAGTATATTTTACAAAGAACTTCAACTGTTTTCACTCTCCACTTGTGGTGTTGTTCAAACTCAACAGTAGTTCATAGTATATTTGAAACTATTCCACGTTGTATATTGTTTATATCTATTTTTCATATTTAGACGAAACAATGGATGACTTATTTACACACCGGACATTTCGAGAAATCATCGGGAAGGACAGAAGTCTAAACTAATGTGGTTTAGATCACTACGTTTTCCACTTCGTAAGGAGCGCAGTTATCATTACCCAATAAAACTATTTCAACTTTGAACAAATGAAATAGAAGAGCCAAATTGGAAAAGGATTTAGAGAAGATTATTCAATCGTTTGCATCCATATTATGAGCTTAGAAAACCAAATCTTAGGAACAAATCATGTTATGCATTTTAAAACGGAACGGACTTGTAACTATTTATAATATCAGCTGGATTCTACAATACTATTGATACTATTCAGAATTGTAAAGGACTGAAGTACATTTCTACCTCAGTACTAAGTAAGTACCGAGTACCTTGTACTTGTATATCTACTTCTACCTGTAAAGAAAAGTACTTGGTGTTTGAAAATCGCCAGTTACTTAGAAGTACTTTCTTCTAAGTACATTTACTGGATACTGTAATATTGCCCAGTACATTTTCAAGTACATCTCAATTACAAGTTTAAGTATTTAAGTCGCGAATCAAATATTTACGATGGTGACAATTTTTAATTTGTTGATATACCTAGTATTTTGCACTTAATTATCAGTGAGTGCTTTCCGTGAAAAAGAAAAGAAAAGGTTACATTAGAATCACAATGTAAGACGAATTTTCTTTTTCCACGAAAGTTGAGTTGAAAAGTGAGACATTTAAGCACAAGCTTTAAAGAAAAAGTTTAATATGGTTTTATATGGAAAAGAGTTTAGTATAACAGTAACTCTCAAACTATATCGCAGAATTACTTACACTGTTCATCAATATTAAAATCATAGTAGTTTCCCTTTCCATCCTTATGATTCCTTCCTCTTCGATTATGTACTTCATACCCATATTGTGAGCAAACTGATTAGCATAATTCCGGACTAATTTACTAATGCTGTCTATTAGTTTTTTTTTTAGTTTTAAATGCATTTTATTTACTTAATCATTAACTCTTACATACTAACAAAAAATGCTTATATGCTAGCTTAAAATTACTTAACAATCTTAAACTAATTTACTGGCCCCACCCAGGCACTCTAAGCTACTCTAAATTCTTATGTCTATATCTTTCGACTTTATTTACATTTTATTTAGGAAAATACTTATTTTCTATACATAAAGCTAAGAAACAACAATTTGTTAACAGAAAACATATATGATCATAACTTTTTATTTTTTATATAAAATTAATATCTAACTTAAAATAAACCTTAGTCTACTTAACCTATATACACAGTACACACATACAGACACATAGACATTATACATAATTATATACATATATTAGTACTCGTATATACCTTTGTATATATATTTCTTAAATGCTAACCTAAACCTATGTAAGCTGGCCATCGCTATTTACTGAGCAAATAGATGGGTCAGCTCTGCCTCATTAGTGAGGCTGGTCCGTAATTGACGGAAACGGCGACGAAAATTCTTCTCCATCATTCAACCACCAGAAATGCTGGTGTTGCCGAACAACATCCCTCTTATCGCGATTCCCCACCACCCTACTGAACCTGAGACGATCCACACTGCCGTGTGCGACGTCTCTGCTGTAGTTGAGTCGCAGCTGTCCGAGCGACATGGAAGATTAACGGAACCGCTGATCTATCCTGGATCAACCCTATCTGATCAAGGTAGAGGAATGCTTCCGGCGGAACGAAGCTGTCAGAGCGCACACTCTCGTGGTAAAGGTAATTGGGGTAGTAAGCCCCAGATATCAGGTTATTCGTCGAGGTAATTGCTCTTACAATGTGCCTTCGAGTCAGCTTAATTACGAAGTTGTCCACTCGTATCAGGTTCGCCCTGTTGTAAAGGACCTCGTTGGGATAAAAAAATGTGTACTCCGACTCTGGTGTTCTGTACAAGCGAAGGCAAGTCCTCTCAAACACCCGAATCTTTTCTATTAAGCTTGCTCGTACATTCAATCACACGGGTCAACCAAATACCAGCATGGGCACTAATGCTGTCTATACTATAATCATGGTGTACACGAGGAATATCGCTGATATCTTTGAACCACTTTAATTTTATTGCAGGGTACAATATAGTGGAAATTATGTCATTATTAGCTTTCGGTTCCAAATATAAGTATGCCTTAAATCGGTTAATTGGGCTCTCTTCTAACATTCCTTTGAACAACGTAACTAGATGATTTTAAGGCTTTTCAATTTCGTCTATAACGTTACTGAATTTGGAAACAGATCTCCAAAAAATAAGTTTTTGTCTTGTTGTAGATGGTCTATTGGTTCTGCCAAAGGCTTCATAATCGCACAATATTCTACCAAATATTACAGATTGTTTTCCGAAAATCGATCAACAGATAACTTAGTGCACAATTCATGTAATTAGGTTGGTGCAATAATAGTCTGAATGTAGAGCTCCAACGTGTCACTACAGGAACAATTAGTGACTCATTTAGGATGGAGTCAATGTGTTCTTCCGACTTCGGGTAAAGAATAACTTTATCCAAAGGGTATTACAAATTTTAAAAGCCTGCTACATTCTCAAAGTGCAAATAATTTCAAAAAAGTATAATTTAGTTGGTCTACAATATATACATATGTGTAGCAAAATTACCTTTAAATGCCTTTTGTATAAACTTTCGTCAGCTTTCAAATATTTAAGTAAGTCTGTAATAGCCATAAAATTCATACTGTGACAGCACACTGCACTTGTTTTGGCAAAGCGTAGTAGGAGTCCTCGTCACAAAACGACACAATATTTAAATGGTTAAGACCGAGCTCAGCATTGATTTCCGAAATGAGGTTCGCAATATTTTCTGCAAAATGAACCACATGAAATCTTCTATATGCTAGTCCCGCTGAATATCTTATGCAATTTTGGTTCAGCTAGTGGCAAGTATATCCAAAGAAATTACGACGGGTTCCAGACCAAGTACAATATCAACAATAGTGCAGAAATAATTGGCATATTTCATTGCCAGCCTTACGGTGTATATCATATTTTTCAATCTTCACTTAACAAGCACATTACTTTGTGTCTACAACTACGCACTTTAAGACCTGTCGCTTCAAACAATTTGACAAACGATTTTTTTCGGCAATAGATATAGTCCAGTATTAAACTAAAAGAAAAGGGTTAGAGAACTATTTTTTTGTTCTTGCAAGACCAACCCGATAGAGCAAAACCGAAAATGACTCCAACGTCTTTCTTAAGCGTGTGAGATTCCAATACGACCAACAAATACAACACTGAGGTAAAAAATACTACAATGTCCCAAGAGTTCTGGACATCTTTGGTCGTTCGGCAAAAATGTTACCTATTCTACCTCATCGTTCATCCCAACGCTTATTTATAATAATATTCCAGCTGTCAGCTCTTTGGATAAGGCCAATCTGCTTGTATCCGCCTACACTTGAGTGCGTCGGATCTTCAATTGGACGAATCCGCTTTCACACTCGTGTAGTAGCAAGAGTACTTAAAGATCTCAACATACATAACTCCGCTGGTCCAGATGATATATCTCCTTTTCTTCTGAAGAAGTGTTCTACCTCGCTGACAAAACCACTGCTTAAACCTTTTCATCAATCCTGCTCTCTTTTCGAGCAGATGGAAAACAAAAATTGTCCAGCCCGTTCCTAAAAAATGCGATTCTTCTTCTCTCCTACAGACCCATTGCACTTCCGTCCCTTCTTCCCACGCTCATAGAAACGCCGATAAACCGTCAGCTCATGAAATATCTCGAAACGCGAAAACTTCTCTATGAACGGCAGTACGGTCTTCGTCCTCTGGTGATTTGAAGATGGTGAAAGCAAGTTGCATTTGATATTTTTAGGTATTTGATAGAGTTTAGCTTCAGGCTCTTTTGTCGAAAATGTGTGCATTTGACATCGACGACTCTCTTCTTCAATGAATTAGAAAATACCTTTTGGAACGTTCAATTCAGGTTGTCTTGTATGGTTACAAGCCTGATATTTACAAAATAAATGCTGGTGTGCAACCAGGTTTCGTTCTGTCTCAGACACCCTTTATAATTTTCAATAAGCATCCCTTGTCTGCTACTTCTAATCCAATATATTAATTTGCTGATGACCGTATTCTCTGCTTTTTCCGGACTCACGTCCCTGCTTTTTGGCTTTAAAGCGGGAACGGCAGCGTATGTTAAGCACATTAAGTTCCAATATTAACAGCATATCCAATTGGGGAAGAGTGCAATTTATTGCTTCCAAAACTCAATGCTGTTTGCTGTCGTTAAAACAAAATTTACAATAAATATCCAGCCATTATCCATAAATGGCACTTGTTGAAACCGATAAACTTCCCATTCTCTGTATGTGTGTCTATGACAACCTTCGTTGGAATGACCACACATTTGGTGTCGTCAAAAATGCTGCGAATTATCTAGATTTCCTCAAGCGATGTAAGTACAATGCCCACATCTAGCCGGGTGCACCAAAGCAATTCCTCTGCACTTGCTAGATAGGATTCAAAATCGTGCGATAAATTTCATAGGTGATGCTAATATCACTCCAACAATGGACACCCTCGAACACCGACGTAATGTCTCATTTTTCAATCTGTTTTATCGCTATTTCCACCACCAGTGCTATATAGAAACCGCCCCTTCAAAATTTTAATCGTAACACCCGTCACGCTATGAATGCTCATCAGTGTACCCTCAAGCCCACTTTCGGACGTACTCTAAAATATCGTAATTCCTTGTAATTATAACCTTCAAACACTTAAAACCTATGTTCACCGGGACCTCTCTTTCCATCCTCCCTGATTTTCCTTCGTCCGCGCTGTGTGTACAAGCATATGAAAGGTAATTAAATCCCTTGAGCGCGTGCAGATTATAAAAAAAATATATATATAGTCCAGTCACTTTTGACATAAATATGGCTTCTTCTGATTATATACTATATTTTTGTCGCATAAAAACTTGTTCAAAGTCAAAAGGGCCAGTCACCAATGAGAAATACCTGTGAGAAGTGGATGTGTCAGAAATAAATTGCAATGTTCATGGAAAATTTCAAAAATGTCAATATTGTTTGCAATGTAAAAATCGATTGCTAATACGACTGTCATAGTTGGAGAAGACATTGATCTTTTAGTTCTTCTGATAGGATGTAGTGATCAACAACAATAATTATAATTCATGAAACCAGGTTTCCCCTTTCCTGACGGAACTGGTTTATGGTTCTTGAAGCTGCAATAAATATGCTCATTTAAAGCAACATATTTTATTTCTATCTGCTGTAACACTAACTAATCCTAACTTTTGCATTATTTAATAAAGGAAGGCGTAATGCTATTAAAATATTTGAAAAACACTGAAGTTTTCAAACAAACAAATTGTTCGAAACAACGTAGGTTTGAAAATGGAGTACATACTATACGTTTGACAATACATGGAACACCTAACTCTGAAAATTCACTTGTCAATCATCAGTGTTTAAGTTTTGCGAAAGTGACTAGAATTGATACAGCAGTAAAGTTACAATCTCTTCCGCCTACAACCGCATAAGCTCAACAACGTCTAAACCGTGTATATTACCAGGTCCAAACCAGGTTAGGAAAAGATATAGATTTCTTACAGTAGGCGTCGATTTTGACTACAAATTTTTTGGAGCCCGTTATGACGTTATTACCACCCGTGCTGGACAATATTCTTGAAACAATTTCTTTTAATTGTAAGAAAGGTTGCGGTGCGAATTGAGGGTGCCAAAAGACTAAATTATCTTGCTCCACTATTTGTGGGAATTGTCACGGGCAATCGTGTTGAATTCCATGTCCGATATTTGACCATTGATTCTTTCGACAATAATGACACTGACCATGATGATCATATCAATCCCATGGATGTGTTAATAACAAATATATGTGAACATGAAAAATATGGTGAAGTTAAAGAATTTCAACAACATGAAGACAAAATAGAAATACATAACATTTATAAAGACGAAGATGAGGCATAATTTTTTACACATATTGCTTTCACATACATATAAAAATATTATTATTTTTATATGCGGCCTAGCTGTTTCGTGGTGGAATATGACGTCTTTCCAATTGACCAGATCGGAACGATATTCGGGAATTTCTGCATCCAACCTAATGAATTGCTCACAGTACTTATCTGCAGTAATTTCGTCACGCAAGTGAAGAGTTCAGTTTTCATGCATTTTATTATCTTAACACTAACTCTTACATTCTAACAAAAAATGCTTAAATGCTAGCTTACAATTACTTAACAATCTTATGCTAACTTATTGGCCCCACACAGGCACTCTAAGCTAATCTAAATTCTTATATCTATGTCTTTCGACTTCATTTACATTTTATTTATAAATGTTTATTTTGTGTACTTAGGGCTAAGAAAAAATTGATAACAAAAAACTTAGCCTATGGATGCAATTTTTTATTTTTTATAAAAACTTAATATCTAACTTAAAAATAAACCTTAGCCTACCTAACCTAAATGCACGATACACACATACACACACATAGACATTATACATAATTATATACATATATTAGTATATACCTTTGTATATACTAACATATGTACGAGTATATATTACTTAAATGCTAACCTAAACCTATGTAAGCTGGCCATCGCTATTAACAAAGCAAATATATTGGTCAGCTCTGCCTCATTAGTGAGGCTGGCCCGAAATTGACGGAAATGACGACAAAACATCTTCTCCATCATTCAACCACCAAAAATGCTGGTGCTGCCGAACGACATCCCTCTTATCGCGATTCCCCACCGCCCTACTGAACCTGAGACGATCCACACTGCCGTGTGCGACGTCTCTGTTGTAGTCGAGTCGCCTGTCCCCAGCTGTCCGAGCGACATGGAAGATTAACGGGACCGCTGATCTATCCTGGATCAACCCTATCTGATCAAGATAGAGGAATGCTTCCGGTGGAACGAAGCCGTCAGAACGCACACTCTCGTGGTAAAAGTAATTGGGGTAGTAAGCCCCAGATATCAGGTTATTCGTCGAGGTCATTGCTCTTGCAATGTGCCTTCGAGTCAGCTTAATTACGAAGTTGTCCACTCGTATTAGGTTCGCCCTGTTGTAAAGGACCTCATTAGGATAAAATTTCTTGTACTCCGACTCTGGTGTTCTGTACAAGCGAAGACAAGCCCTAAGGCAAGCCCTCTCAAACACCCGAATCTTTTCCATTAAGCTTGCTCGTACATTGAACCACACGGGACAACCAAATACCGGCATGGGCCTGATAAGGGCCATGTAGCAGATTACCTTTACCCTCGCATCGAGTTGACTGCTATTAAACAGTCTCTTTGTAAGGGCACAAGCACCTCTAGCTCTGGCCAGAGCAGCATCTACATTTTTGCCGAAATACAGAAACTGATCTAGCCAGATTCCAAGGTATCTGACTACATTTCGACAGGCAAGAGGCTGTCCGTGTTGTCCTATAATCGAGAACTTTCTCCAATTTTTTCTGGTATCCCTAGAGGCTCTAGACAACGGCGTCCTAAAGAGAATGGTTTCCGACTTCTGAAAGTTGATTTTCAACTTCCAGTCATCGCAAAATCGTCTTATCTTATCGAAGTCACTCTGCAAGAGAGTATTAATGACCTCGATTTTTGGACCTGTTCTGTACGCTATCAAATCGTCTGCGTACGCAATAGTATGGGGAAGCGAACCTATCAAGTCGCTTGTAAAAATGTTGAATAGGATCGGCTGAAGACCATTTTTAATTTGAAAAATTCCAACAGAAGTCACATCACCATTCTTCACGATGAACTGTCTGTTAGTTAGCATATTATAAAGAATGTACAAGAGTGGTTTACTGATCCCCAGCCTAGTCAGTTTATAGAAAAGACCCTCTAACCATACGGTGTCGAAGGCCTTCTCCAAGTCAACAAGGCAGGCACCAGTGCACTGTTTCTTGCCTTTGTTCCATTGAATATCGGACACCAGTTTAGACGCGGCATGTGAGATATCATGTCCCGCCTTAAAACCGAATTGATTATCCGGAACTATATGTTTGTCCTCAACCCACCTAGACAGAGCTCTATTGATTACTTTTTCAAAAACCTTACTCATATTCGGAAGGAGACTTATCGACCGGAGATTCGCCGGATTGGATATATCCTTTCCCTTTTTGGGGATAGGTTGAACCACCGCCGTTTTCCCATGCGCTGGATAATGTGCATTATTCATTGCATTATTAAACAGGGTGGTGTAAATGTCCACCGCTTCTAGAGGAAGATGTCGAAGCACGATGTTCGGAATACCATCGGTCCCCACTGATTTCTTAGCCCTGACTGTGTCGAAGATCTCATGGAGTTCTTCCTTCGAAATGAACGGGGGTAGGTCACCCTCTCTGGCAATGACATTATTTGCCATATTTTCGTCGCTGAACCGGGTGAAACCAGAGCCTTCGGATCGCCAGTTCCCTATTTCATTTCGAATGCAGAAGTCATGCACCAAGACGCGATTGTCCAGGTCATAATTAGGGCCAATGATATCAATGGCCTGGTATACTTCCTGGAAAGTCGCCCCTATGGTCTCAACCTTCTTCTGTGGATCCTCGATCACAAAGAAGTCGTCATCATCAGCGGCCTCATTTGGATCAATACCTGCTATTGTCAGTAACCGTTCGTTGTCTGTTGTCCGGGCTATTTTAAGACACTGAAGGTCGTTTTGGTTTCTTCTCCGAAATAGTTTATTTTATATTTTATTTTTTTTTAATTTTCTTTTATTAGCGTTTGAATATTTTTAATCGACGACTTCAGTGTCCTAATCTCCGGGTCTTGTCGGTCAGTTAACTGTCTGTACAAGTTTTTAAGTCTTGTCAGAAGTCTAGTTTTCTGTCGGTGCAGTGCGTCAATAGTAGGATTGCGGAACAGGTCTTCGTTAGTCGTACGTCGATACCGCGGTATTGTAGTGTCCATAGTTTGTTTAATTGTCTCGTCCATTTGTTTTAGGTAATTGTCGATCTGCTCGTTTGACAAATTCCTATTGGATGGTGGGTGGAGCGTGTTCGAGGAGAGCGCTCTAGTCAAGGTTGCGGAGAAGCGTGTCCATCGAGTCTTACTGTAGTTGTAAGTATATCTTTGGACAAACTCCTCCAATTCCGCAATTTCGTTGGGAACCGTAATTTCGGTGCTAAAACTGCAATGGTCGCTGTCATACACGAATGTGCGCAGACAGTTTAATGTTTGTAAATTCGTACCTGTCAGTCGTATACGTTCGTCGTACAGCAGTAGATCCAAATAAGACCCGCCTCCACGCAAGTGAAGACCAAAGGTAATAGTTCCTCTGCAATTTCACTTTTCACTGGATGCCATCCAGCCTTTGCAATAGGCTCTGTATCTTCACCGGCCTTGTTCAAAGTTCTCCTTTACTGTACGTTATTGTATAGTATCCACTGCTCTAAATATCCTTTTGTGCAGTCCCAAAACTTACGCCTTTTCGAAACGCATATAACATGTGACAAATGCAATTTTTTAACTTCCATTTTCTTAAGTTTTTTAAAGCGTAAACCACAAACCAGAGCAACTTGTAAGAAAATTGATTGAGAAAATATCGCTGATTGCAGTGTATAATATGCAATAAAAATATTACGGGACTTTGCACACAAAGTATTATATTTAGTTCGTTTGTAAAATATGGGAAGAACATTGCAATCATCCCAATAATTGTCGACTACTTGATGTTTTCATTGTGCAACAAAAGTTACCATAGAGTCAATATTATTGAAAACCAAGCAGATGTTTCCTTAAAGTATAGCGTACGATTGTTTCCACATCGCACTAAACACTGATCCGAGAAATATTCTGAGCGCATCTATGCTTCTGGAGTCACAATATTTAACAAACTCGACTTCTGCCTATTGTTGGTGGTGTTGGTACCGAAAGGAAAAGTTAGGTATAACAACGAACTGAATTCTCATTTCTTTTATAGACTATGACTGCCGCGTCAAATTTTGGCATTAGAACCGTTCAAATTTAGATTCAAAGAGCAAATCCAATTAAATACGATCAGGTTTAGATACATTAAATCGCAAAATCCTAGTAGTCAATTTACAACTCCCAATCTTGAAGCTATTCTCCAAAAAACTTTGATTTCAATACATCGATGGTTTTGTTCGCAATATGGTACGTAACTTCATCCTGCAGGAACCACACAGCATTCACATCGATGTCACGTAGATTTGGAAACAATTATTCGTTGATCACGATTCGTTCTGTGTTGATTGTAATACAAACTCCTGCCTCACTTTTAAAGAAAAAAGGCGCCCGACCAGTCTACAAACCACACCATATTGTATATTTTTGTGGAGGGTACCTTGCGAATTGTTCTCACTCCAATTAGGTCATTGCTTATTAACGTACGAGTATGTTATTAGCTGAGTAGGAAGTGACAACACTTTCTCGTGAAAATAAAGTCTGCTGGAATTATTTATGAAAGTTGAACTATCTACCCGCAGTTGAATGAATAGCCCGAAATATTCTTACTAGGATTTCATATTGTATTATACATTAAACTACGACCTAGGCAAATTATTTTACTGGCAAATACTGTGTAGATACAATTTTCAAACTGTTTAAACTTGTCATTCAAGACGCCCACCACTTTATCGCAGCCTGCCAAATATTAAAAGGCATTAGAAATAATGCATTGGGGAAATCATGTCTTTTCCGCCTTCGATACTTCTTCAATTTTTAATGGCCATAATTGGGATATTCGCTCAAATTATCTAAAAACAGCGTTACCATACCGACAGCCGTTAACATTGTGGGTGGCCGTGGCTCAAGTGGTAGTGTATTTGCTTCCCAATCGGACGGTTCGGTGTTCAATACCAGCCGTGACTGAAAAACTTTTTTTTCAAGCAACTAAAATCTCGTGAGATTAATGGTTGCTTATATACAACATCAAGTCAATTTACATTAATAATTTAGTCTCCCCATTAAATGTTGGATGCCACTCATGGCCATGGAGCGAAATACCCACTGAGCCTAGACATCTTTCCTTCTCTTTCTGTTCCATTTTCCGAAAAACTTAACACATGCTTTGGCATCATACGTGTAGTCATACCCACTTGAGTGTTAAATTCTTTAAAAAAAAAAATACTTAATGAAGTATATTCAAAATACATTATAGGAAGTAAATCACTTGTTTTAACTGATGGCAGAAGCCATGGCTGTAATTTTATAAATTTGTTTTAACTGAATTAATTATGAAAACAAAGACTTTAACCTTACTTAAGTGATAAAAATTCTGCTGTAATGAGTGGGTGCCTCTATGTTTGTTATTTGAAATTATATTTTGTATACAGTGGTAATAGCCAGACTGGAATACTTCAAACTACATACGATATATATTATATACAGAAACGAGGCTGTATAAAACCTTATGAATCACTTATTTTCTTATGCAAATAAAGTATTATATTTCTTATTTTATATACTTCGATGCCTGTCTCCACCCAAAATAGACCGAACACGATTGTTCTAATCCTTTTTGAAAACCCATAACTTCATATGCTACACGTATTGATTATTATTTATGAAGTGATTTTCTATCAGCTATTTTCGATTGTATATATTGTCTCAGCTGATTTTAACTTAAGTCATATTCCTTTTTGAAGGCAATGTCAATGTTTCTTTTTCTTATCCACAAGGCACTTTTCGCTTTTGTTTACTGTCTACGAAAGAAAAAACAAAAAGAAAATATTCCATACAGCAAGACTGTTTCCAAAACATCGCAAATTGAAGACTTCATTTCCCCTCAGGAAATTCAATCATATTTCGAATACGCCCATTGGTATCCTTTAGATGGATATCAGCATGAACACATCAAATATGAGTAGATGTCTACCTCTCTAAATTTCGATATTCTGAACTTACAAATATCCTTGAGGTTCTCATTCGTAGTGCCATACTCAGCAAGATTTCCTTTGTATTGTTTCGATTGCTACACCAACGCTTGCGTGTCAAAGACAGAAAGCAAACAAAAAAAATTTACATGTAAGTAATAAAACCAGCAATAATAAAAAACAATAAAATATTAATATCGTATAAAGTCGGGAAGCATATGGAGAAGACAAAAAATATATGTACGAAAGAAGAACACAAATATCCTAACATGTAAATTTTTTGAATAAATAAATAAAAAATGAGTCAAGGAAAGGTCATCGATTCTTATTTCAAAAAAATCTGCAGAAGGTGTAATAATGTATGATATGTATTGCAAAAGGAAACAGAAAAACGGAAAATCCTTCCAAGACTATCACAAGATTTGAACACCCCAGTGAATTCATCGCATAAATTTTTATTATGGAATTTTCGAAAGGTTCATAATTTCCCTTTCAGTGAATTTAATATCCCGATACAGGGTTTCATATTACTCGAGCACTACACTACGTAATTCCTTTATACCGGCACTTCCTTCCAATCGGTTTCTAACTTTTGCTTAACACCAAATTCCGGAAGCAGATCAAGTCAGCTGGCTAACTTGCTGATTTGTAGCTTGATTCCTTTGCCTCTGGTTTTTTAAGTTGGTGGCGTTTTTTTAGTCCGTGTTGGACGTGGTTAAAAAATTAAGTTTACAAGAAGGATTCTTGTTGGTTTTTTTCCATTGACGAGTGAGCGTAAATTTCTTGAGTGGTCTTTTGTTTAGAGTAGTAGTAAGTATGTACGTGGGGTCACATATTCATCATAGATGAACAGTAATTAAACAATAACCTCCAACCTTTTCCTGAATCCAATGTTTAAAACAACAGGAGCTCATAATGTACGTCGTAGGGAAACCACGCATACATGTGCACAAGTACGAGTATGTGATTCCCTGTGAGAGTTCGTGTTGTTTATTGCTCCCTTTATTTCCTTCAATTTTCCTTTACTTACTTTGAACGGTTTCTGTTCAGCGATGCGTTTATGATCCCTTTCAGTGCTTATTGAATGTCGAACTTATAACCTTACCACCCATTTATCTTTTTATTTTTCACATTTTTTTTTTTTTTAAGATCACACAGTGCAATTTCAAATGTGTGAACATTTATGATAAGCGAATTGTGCACAAGCTGCAGAGTGGGTGCTATAAGACGATTTGATTTAACGATGCAGGAAGGGGGTGACTTGTGGGAGAAAAAAAATCAGAAGAATTACATAGGATTTATGGGAGCATTTTTTTAAATCGATGCCTTTGGCTGATATCAGAGCGAATGTGAGAAATGTGGTTTTGAGAAAGGATTTGACGGCGGAAGATTAATGGACTATCCATCTAACTTTGTTATTTGCGTATATTGTACGAAAATGGAAAACTAATTTGAAAAGGAAATCTTAGAAGCGCTCAGAGGCTGCTTTAGAAAAGACATGTTTTCAATTTCTCTTTTTTCACGTTTGAGAAAGTTTCGTTGAAAATTCTTTGACGTGATTCAACCTCATCTGATACAGGATATTTCAGAATAGATGACATATACTTAAAGCCTTCATACATCTTTTAGAATTAGAAATATTAGAAAAATATAGTTTGGAATATATTTCACTTTACACGTTATGTCTTTTGAACAGCTGAAACGACTACTCTGTACGAGTATTTAGCGCAATGTTAGGCTAATTGGGTTTTGTTGTGTATGTGTAAAAAGAACTCCCCAGTGAATAGAAGTGAATGTTCTTTTCGTTCATTATTTTATAAATTATTTAAAGTTCATTTAAAATTCAATGCATCTAACATTTCTTCTTTCGTTAGAAATAAAATTCTACTCCGTAAATTAATTTATATATAACAATTAACTTCTGTATTTACATTTCAATTAGCTTTTACACATAACTTAATGTTAATTTAAAATCGAATGCCTAATACTAAACAGGCATAGGCAAATGAAGTTGGGTCTCAGGGAATTGTAACAACCGATGAACTTTTAGAATTTCTTGAAGTTCGTTGTAATTTTTTGGAATCTTGCTACTCACTCTCTCGTGCAGTGCAATAGGATTAGGATTCAATTTCGCGTCCAAACGTCATGATAATGATCGTATACTAACTCGTTGAAAAATTTTCATTACTTTGCATGTTGATTCCCGATGCAACTTTGTTTTCACAACACTCGGTCTCGGTCAGGGCCATAACGCTGCCAAATGTCACTTCAACCTCTGCAGGTATAATCAATGAGTTGGTTACTCTCAAACTTCACTCTCGTTTTAGAACTGACTTAGTTGAAATTGACTGTCACGTCATTTCAAAACTTGCATAATTGTTGCCAACTTCTTGTATCGCAAACAAACTTTTCTCTATCGAACTGGCCGATTCTCAGTTTAATAAGCCGAGTTCTATCGACATTTTAGTTGGATAAGATAAAATGTTCATTCAGTATTACAACAGGCCCTTCAAAGCCACCATGGGTGGCCGCGGCTCAAGTGGTAGTGAACTGGCTTCCAAATCCGAAGGTTGAGTTATATCTATTAAAATATGTATCTCTGGCCATCGACTTCAATGAAATAGTAAACTGCGTTGAGGGGCCCGCAAAATTAATGTGTACCATCTGCATTGGCTGCCTTATTTCTTCCCAAGGCTAAATTGGGGTCTTTTCATTTTTATTATGGTGTTTGTTATATTCGTAGCATGAATTTGAAGGTATTTCAATTTCTTCACCGAGCGTCGACCATCGACAATAGCTCCTGGTCAATGTTTTCATATTAAGTATATACACGTGAGCTTTCAGAACTCGTTTACGAAGATTTCTTGGAATAACAGTCCTTATACGCCGCAGGATACAATCACTTTGTAACGTGAATTCTTTTAGACATGTATTAAAACGATGTTTTTTTGCTCTTTGTAAAGTATAGAAAAGTTTCTGTACAGAATTATCTTGAATTGTTTCTTTCGCTATTATACCGAGACAACTTGGCATCATTTCTATTTGCTTAATTTCAAAAAAATCTGGTTCATCTAAACTAAAATTCTCACTGCTGCTAACCGGCAAGAGTGATCTAGTGCATCTCCATTGGCATTTTGAGCGAATCTTTTATATTTAATACCATAATTGAAATTTTGTAAAGACAGAGAGTAATGTTGCATACGCGTTACAAAGAGTGCAGGCAGCTTTTTTGGAGGTGAATAAATCTGCAACATGCGAACATGATCGGAAATTATAGTATAAAGATATTATACTAATAAAATTTGTTTACGTCGAATACAATAGAAAATGCGTATCTCTTGGAGTATCGCTTAACGTTTTGGATGCAAATTGAATTGGCCATTTAGAGCCATTGCTTCTACCCTATACGGCGAAGCATCGGTTGCCAAGTTTAAGAATACCTCAGAGTTGTAGTGTGACAGAACTGTATCCGACTGGAATTCATCATACATTTTTGTGAAAGCTTCTTAACACTCTTTTGCCCAAGAAAAAATTGAATATTTGTCCAAAAATTTATTGATTGGATGTAATATTGTACTTACATTTTTCAGAAAACGACTTTTATAGTTTACCAAGCCTGGAAGTGCCCGTACTTGATTTTTATTGGTCGTCAAGTGAAGTCTCTATTTTATGCTTCACTCTATGAATCCCTTTGCTTTCAAACTTTTATTCAGATTCAAATTCAAAATACCTGCTCTACATTTGCTCTATGTTCTTTATCTAATCTCCCTGTAATTTTAATTTTTATGTCATCTCAGAAGACTGTAACACAAAGAATGTCCTGTAAAATTTGCTCCATACGCAGAAAAAGTCCCTTATGAGTATTTAATGTCAAAATATGATGAAACTTGGCTTTGGCTTCCAAATGCAGATATTCTTTACTCAAATCATTTTTTGTGAATTTTTCTCCACCTGCCATGTTAGAGAAAAGTTCATCAATCGTAGGTAGGGGATCTTCACCATCAAGCAAGGCTTGACAGCACATTTTAAATCCTCACATATGCGAATGTTGCCGTTGTTCATTCGGAATGATCGATTTTCTCTAAAATTCTGGAGTTCCTTCTCAACTATGTTATTGTTGCAAAGCAAATGAAACATGGCGTGCTTTGAGAAAAATCGGGACGAATTTGGCTTCAGGTGTAGGTAGATAGATAGATAGTTTGATTTATTTAAAAATAATAATAATAATATAATAACAATATAAATTCAGTTAGCATGGCATTGCCGTCTGCCAGATTGACAATAGAACTATTAATAAATTTTGCATTTATTTATATTTACTATTTACATTTACAAACATTTTATAAGGTCCCAGCTAGTATATTCTCCCTATACTTTAAAGCAATTTTGCAGTATCCATATAATTTAGAAACCTTTACTGCGTTGAGAAGGGATATGCTTTCTTATTCCGATAGGAAGACTCTTCCAAAGAAACTTCTCCTTGTTTCCCTTAGAATTGGGCACTTGCCTGGAAAATGCATGGTATCTTCTCTTTCTTCCAAATTGCACATACTACAGAATATAGGAAGATCTTCTCTATGGGGAATATAATTGAGTTTTAGGAGTTCTACGCGAAGTATAAGTATTGTCGATATTTCGGGAATGGTATGGATGTCTTTGAAGTAGTTTTTATCTTCAAGATTGTAATTTAGTCGGCTATACGTACTACGATGTAGTGATCCCGTCGCTTCTTCTACAAACTTCATTCTGGCCTGTTCATCAACTCTCGTTATGAGCTGGTATAGTGATTTCACCCAGTTCATGGTTTCCGCATTCACCTCTACACCACATCCGCGAGCTAACTCTAGCCATTTTTCGAACCATGCTATTTTGTTCCGAATCGCGTGTAAAGCCACTATGTTTGGAAGTCGGTTATCTGACATGTTGATAACCCTTAGTATGTAGGTTACGTGCAATTTCAGCGTTTTAAGGAATAGCGGAGATAGGCCTGTTTCCAGCATGAGCATATAGTTCGGAGTCTTTACAGGGAGGTGGAAGGATTTCTTAATAAAAAAAACGTTGTAGTTTTTCAACTTCCTCATAAGGCTTATAAACCCATACTTGCGCCGCGTAGAGCATTACTGCATCCGATGAAGCTTCAAATACTTTGAATTTACTGCTGTGCGTAATCGGTGGGTTGCTGAAACAGTTTTTCCACACTACATTGATGGCGGTTTTAGATTTCGTGAGTTGCTCCTTCAGATTTCTTTTCATACTAAGGCTACTTGTTAAAAGAATTCCAAGGTACCTGTATTCATTTACAACTTCTATACTTTCTCCGTTAAAGTGCAATTTTTCGTTGTAAGCAAGTCTACCACCTCTCTTTTTAAATATCATTATCTTGGATTTATCTAAATTCACGACCAGGCTCCATAGGCTGCAGTACTCATACAATTTGTTAAGCATCAATTGCAAGGATTCCGGTGAACTGGCCAACAATACAATGTCGTCTGCGAACAGGGAGGGCTTTAATGAGAATTCCTGCAATTTGTATTCCTCCTGGGAGAAAGTCCACTATATCGTCGATAAAGAGGGCGAATAGATGAGGGCTCAGCGAACATCCCTGTTTTACTCCTGCCTCCGTCTGAAACCATTCTGCATGCGTCTCGCCATTCCAAACAGCTGTCTTGGTATCTTCATATAGGTTTTGTAAAACACTTCCGAATTTTGATGACATTCCCATACTATATAACTTATAAAATAAGGCGTTTCGGTTCACAGAATCGAAGGCCGCTTTGAAGTTCACAAAGAAGGCGTAGAGTTTTTTATTTCGTCTTATAAATGTATCTGCTAAGCTTTTCAATACGAAAATGTGGTCGACAGTTGAGTAGCCAGACCTAAAACTCGCCTGGAATTCCTTTAGCAGATTATTGGCCTCTACCCATGTGGCTAGCCGCCTCTGCAATATTGCTGCAAAGATTTTGTAAGACGCATTTAAGAACGATATTCCCCAATAGTTAGCAGGATCCGATGTATCGCCCTTTCTGTGGATGGGGAAAACCGGAGCTTCTTTAAACCGTTGGGGCACTATCCCATGATATAATATGCTGTTGTATAAGGCAGTGAGGTTATATTTCAGCCCATTTGTGCTATATTTAAAAAATTCAGTTGGTATACCATCCGACCCTTCAGCCTTTCTATCTTTCAGACCAAGCAGCGCACCCGTGAGCTCCTGATGAGATATAGGGTCATCTATATTCAGGTGTATCTATGTCTGCATGTTTAAAACTGTTTCCACCCTGTGGATGAAAACAGAAATATAGCGTTTGATCAAATAAATCCAACGTATCGGTTATGTCATCCCCTGCACGAACATGTAAAATCTCGTGCATGTTAAAACGATGACCCACCATCAACAAGATACATATTTAAACTACGTGTTTCCCCTTTGTATGACACCATTCCCGGTACAAATCCAGAAACATCTTACTATTCCCGTCAAAATTAAGTTAATTTAATATTCGTGCTTCTTAATGTCATTTTTTGTAAAAATTCTTTTAAAATCGCGTAAAGGCATAATAGAAACCGCTAACTCAGTAACAACTTTAAATTGTATAATCTTATTTTCAACTTTGAGTTTTAAGAAAAATTTCTTTTGAGTATTCGTTACTAACGGGTGGTAGACAGGCAAGCTTCTTTTTGAATCATATTTTATTTTGACACTGGCAGCCCTTTCTCGGTCGAAATCTTGACTTTCAGACCGTATCATACCTCCGCAGAACAAAATGAATCGCTTTACGCTTGAACAACGGTGGAAAATATTGCAAACTTACTTCAAAAGTGCTCACAAGGTGTGCTTATTGAAAGTATGTAAAAGCAGATCGAATTGAAGCGCCCACCGCGCCTGCTCTACGCATATTTGTCCAAGAATTTAGTAAGACTGGCTTGCTTGCAGAACACACTGATGGTCCCCGTCATCGGGTACCGACGAGAATGTGACTTCTGTGGAAAAGAGTGCTCGACTCAATCCAAGAACATCGGCCCGCCATCGATCTCAACAACTCAACATTTCACCCACCAGCGAATTTTGCACAAGGATCTCGGATTATTCCCTTACAAAGTCCAAATGACTCAGCAATTGAAGGCAAACGACCATCTCGCAAGTGACTATTGAGAAGCCAATGCATTCGAAGAGAGTAACAGTTTGGTGGTGGCATCATTGGCCCATTTTATTTCGAAAATGTTACTGGAAACGCTATTTCGGTCAACGGTGAGCGCTACAAACTATTATTATTGAATTTTTGTAGGCTGAAATCGAAGATATGGACTTAGGGCGATCTTTGGTTTCAGCATGATGGCGCGCTATGCCACTTTGTTCATTTTATATATTTCTAAAAGAAACTTATATTTGGACCACCCTTTATATTAAAAATTCGTTATTAAAATAAACACTGTTTGTTGAATTATTTAACTTCATACAGACATTACGTTGTGAACACATTTGTTTGCAGGTGGTCAGAAAAACAACCACACCGATAACATTTTAAATTATCCGCTTGAGATTTTTAAGAATTATATTTTTTTCTAGCAGAAACATTTTGCCTGCCTGTTCTATGACCTGTTGCTCCCGTAATCTTCTCGGTAACTTGGCGTTTCGCTCCTGTCTTGGATGTTGATTGCTGCCACCTGCTTGGTGTATAATTGATGGGCATCCTTCTCCGAAAACTTTATGCTACACACCACCTCCACCGCTTTTTCCAACGTCAGATCCCGTGATTCGAATAGCCTGCTTCGAATTCGGTATGAGTTTAAGCCGTAGGCAAACTGATTTCGTATAGCTCTTTTTAGGAAACTTTTGAAGTCCTTTCCAAAGCGCTGGCTAAAAGTAAAACTTTTTTCTTGCAAATTCAAATACTTCTTCATTTTATTCACGTTTTTTTTAATCTAATTTGGCATGGTTACTTAATTATTTCATGATTAATTTAAAATTTAGGGAGGAACGTTCAACCACCAGGACGGCGCAAAATGGAAGGGAAGAAATGTTGACTCGAAGGAGGAAATCAAAAGTGACACCTCGCCGAACTGAATACCAACAGTGTGTTTTCAGTACTTCGTTGGCACCTGCGTGCGTTCAGACTATCTATATTCCTAGTCATATTCCACTCAGACAAATTTTCTTTTTTCACTTCCACAGGTTCTCGGAAATTAAATACGCTTTAGTCAGGCTTCGCACGGTCAATTGAAAGTTTTTTATTCTTTACTTCTACTCGTACAACAAAATATTTCCTTATCCAGTCCGGTGTTGATTTTGTCAACCCTTATGAAAACGAAGTCGCAATCCTGCAAATTGTTGGGTACGAATATATTATATCGTGTACGAATAGATTGGCGGGTAGCTGATGGAATTAAGTTTCTCATTGTTGCACGAAGCTAATCAGTAGAAGTATCTTCTGAGGTTTTTTGGTTATTGTAAAAAATTTCTCCCGCTAATTTCTGACTTTGCCTGTAAACTGATTCAGCTGGTGAACACTTCAAATCTTTTTTGATAGCAGAAAGTAATCCCAAAAGAACGATTGGTAATTCTGTTTTAAAGTGAGTTATGTTACCTATAGCTTTCAGAGAAGTTTTAAGCCGTCTGTGGAGACGCTCTATCACTATGATAAGGCGTAGTATGATTTTATGGGAACCGAGGAGTTGAGAGAGTTTATTGAATAATTTTGATTCAAATTGAGGACCTTGGTCTGTTGTCATTCTGAGGGGAACACCGAATATTGAAGTAAAGCTCTCGACGACCATCCTAGCGACTAAAGAGGCGATATATCTTTCAAAGGAAACGCTTATTTGCATTTAGTGAAACGATCTAGGATAAAAAAAAACATTTGATTGGGGAACAGGCCCTATCAAATGCACGTCCATTGGGTATTTCGAATTGATCAGGTATTGAATTCGTGTGCCGATGCACTTTCGATTTCTGACAGGGTAAACATAACCTGACCTGTTCATGTTCATTGCGGTCGAACAATAGCGATTACAGATATGTTCTCTTGATGCTCGAATATGTGAGTGTGATAAATTGTGAAACATGTCAAAAATTTATCACCGGATGTCATAGAGTGCTTATTCTTTCCTTTAGAGACTGCACAAAAAATTTCAAAGTCTGGGAACTTGAATTCTTGGATTCTTGCTATGGTTGTTATATCCAAAATCAAGTTCTCAGTTGTTGCAAGTTCGACCACATTTTCTAGACCCCTGATACGCTGAATATTCGTGGTAAACTGACGTGGGTTTCTCTGTCAATGGTTATTGGTCCGTATAAACTTTAAAATGTTGACCTTCGAGATAATACCTTAAAATTTTTATTGCGAGATATATCGCTAGCAGTTCGCAATCAAAAGTTGACTATTTCATTGTTTTAAGAAAGGAATGAAAGCGGGTGCAAGGAATTACTATTCTTTTGCTATAATACCGTGCGAACAGCTGAGTCTGACACATACGTATGCCAGTAAAGTTACGTTTGATAACTTTTGTTGGGTTTCCTCAAACGCCCAGTTTAGATCATCAGTCCGGGCTTTCGCTAGACAACTTAATTCAGAATAGAACGGAATAAAAATACGTTTGCCAATCTGAGAACAAAAATGTGGTAATAATTTATCATTCTCAAGAAGCGCTGCTTTTTTTCTACTGAGTTGTGCAGGGAATTCCAATATGGCTTTGATACACTCATTAAAGTTCCATCAGCATTGATTTTATGTCCAGCTCTGAAGACACATTTGGGGGTATTAATAGTCACTTGTCGTTTGTGATCGTCTTTTGAAACTAAAATAACGTCTATGTTCCTAAACACAAAATCAATATCTTGACAAACTACATGCATAAGTCACTAGAATGTTTGTGCGGTATTTCTCAACCAAAAGGCATTCGGCGAAATTCAAATAAGCCGAAAGGAGTTGTAATTACTGTTTTAAAAATGTCATCTGCGGCCACGGGTATTAAATGTCATGCTCTCACCAGATCTATTATATGATATTTTAGAAAATACTTTGTATTTATGGATGTTCATTGTGAAATTTTGTATATGTGGAATTGGGTATTTATCTAGCCTTGTGATCTATCTTGACCATGCGGCGATTATCGTAGGCTCAGAAATCAGTCCAGATTGGTTTTTTTTCTTAACCAAATGAAAGGAAGAACATGTAGTAGATGTAGATTGTGGAATAATGTCCAACTCCATCATACGCTCAAACTCTGTGAGGGATGCCTCTTACCGAAAAGCATCGAGCCTTCTAGGATGAGTGAAAGAGAGCGGCCCTTTCGTTATAATGTGAAGAACAATTGGATGATTGACGGGGTCAAAGTAGTTGGGAGTATTCGTAATTTTTTTTAAGATCTGTCCATATTGAATGTCAATAATAAAATAAATGAAAGAAGGGACTATTTTGGTCATAGGTGTCCATAGCTGAAAATTTGGAACTCGAAAAATGTACCTTTTGAAACAATCATCCCCTTTTGTAGAAAAACCGTACTTCGAAGCCAGAAAAGGTATTGGTATGTATAGAAATTTCTTCCCTTGAACTCAAGTTCTAGGTTCTATATCCAGTACTACTTACTTTAAAAAAAAATTGTTTCACAGTTTTGTGGCCCTCAGCCCAGTGAGCCAAAATGAAAGAGAAATATCCTTTGATGAACTAACAGCCAGCCTCAGATATGACTCATGAACACTAAGAAATAGCTATGGCTTTAATGTTAAACTATAGACTCCTCATAGTGTAATATTACGGGTTCTGTCTGCGTCTGGGAATCACGCCATTGAGAAATATGCCCCATTCATTTCTTTACTTTATCGTTTTGTTTTTTTTTTTTGTGAAAAAAAGGCTCATGGATCTTTGACAAAAAATAATTTTAAAATTTAGTTAATAAACTAAATTTTTTTTAAACACTGGATTTTATTTCTTAGAAATTGTTACTTAATGTCCAATTTTCTCTAAAAAAAAGTGCCCAGAGAAGTGCTCGTAAGCTGAGTTACCCGACGTCATTAGTGCTTATATTATGATACATATGATTAATCTGAAAGTAATCTGTAATCTTTACGACCAATTTTCGCCCACCTCTGCCGGACAGCTGCGGCTGTACATGGGCACTAAAGCGACGAATGTTTTTTTATTTTAATCAGCTTATCGTCTCTGGTTTATTTAGAAAATAATCAAAAGGAGTTAAATCACAAGACTTTAGATGCAAATTCACAAACCCATTATGCGAAATTAAACACTACTCGAATGTTGTCTTAAACTGATTATGTCACGGGTTTGTAGCATGCTGCGCCGTCTTATGGAACCCACAGCTCTTCCATTTTTAAAGAAATAATGAGCAGTGACTCCACCATAATTAATTGCATAATTAAATTTTTGGGTGGTTCAATAACGCAACATTTTTAAATTCAGTGGATTAAGAAATATTTGGAGTTGTGGTAGTCGAAAAACATATTTCTTTTGGATCAATAGTTTTGCTGCTAGACCCAGTCAAAGTTGAGCAATTTTTAGGATTACCTAAAAATAGATTTTTATTTTTTCTTTTGGGTGTGAAAGCATAGGGTTTCAAAAAATCATTTCTTTTTCATTTTGTGTGATATACCTGTTCATTTGTAAAATCAAAACTGAACGCATATTTTGCTTATAATTTTTTTAAAAGTGTTTAATTTGACGTTTCTAGAAACATTGTTTTTGGCGCATTTTTTAGGTTGAGTTTAAAAAAATGTCTGAAAGGTTCCTACATAAACTCAAAAGAAAATTAATTTCTATATATCTGTAAACACATATTTACTTAAAACGTCACGTGCGTCAACTTGCATCCCTTTGTGCTAGAGAGATTTGATTTGTTTGAAGAGGTCAGCCAAAACAAGTTTTCTTTTTCTATGTCTTGTTTTAGAAGTACAGCGGTGTTAAATTACTTAAATTAAATAAATTATTATAAATTATGTCCTCTTATAATGATTACTAAACATTTATTATTGGTTTTGTTCCAAAATATTGTCATACGATACCAACTCAGGAGTTAATATTACAATTAAAATTCGCTGTAAAAAAAAGAATTACACAAAAGCAAACGGTCTTATTAGAAAATATTAACTAAAATGTAAAAATGGACATTTCATACAAACATTTATTTGAAATTTTTCAACATCTCGAATAAAAAAGAATTTATGCCGTAAAAATGTTAAAAAAATTGTTAGAAGATTGTCTCCATACTGATACTGGAAGAGCGGAGGTAACGTGTAATTTACCAAGTACTCGTACATTGAAGTTATCAAGATGAAGACAAAGGAAATCAGTCATTGATTTGTGCTCGACGTTCACAAAAAATAAAAACTAATAAATGTTACTAAAAACATAACAACTGAAGAGCGTTCTAATGCCATAACAGTAAAGTATAATAAGGATTATGAAAAGATGAAAGCTGATGTAGCCGAGACAGTCTCTGTCGCAGGTCCACTGCGATTCAAAAGAATAAAAGAGAGCATTTCTAATCCACAAAAATGATAATGCATTGGCTTTGTTTATGGATCTCTGTATGTCAAAAGAAAAATATAAGATTTTGTGAAGTTCCCTGAGAAAACTCAACGTAGATGTTCTTCTATCTATCTGTTCTATCCTACAGAATTTAAGCAGCTGCCAAAAAAGAGGCAGTTCCAGGCAATTACTAGTTAAACTTCAAGGCACTATCAATCATACTGCAAGGCGGCTTTTATAGGGGGAATTAATTGCGCTTCCACGAATTCTTACATTACAAAGCAAGTGGGGCTGTGATGGATAATCTGGGCAAAGTGCCTAGAAGCAAAAAATATTTGTGCAAACATATTTACGACCTCAGTTGTTCAACTGAGGATTAGCAGTTCAATTGGTTAATATTGGAGGAACCCTCATTCATCATCAGTTAATTTTACTGGATTTATAATGTTCAAATATGCAAAGGTACTAGGGAACTCATAAAAAGTATAGTTCACGATAATAAAAGTCAAATTGCTAATCTTCACCCTACTGTATATAAAGTTAATGACGAAATAGGGACACCTGTCACAGTTATAGGGCTATTTTTAACTCTGATTGACGGAAAAGTCCGGAATGAAATATCAGATACAAAGTCAACACGGTCATGTGCGATATGCAAAAGAACGCAAAAAAAAGCTTCAACCATGAAGATGAATCAAATGATGATGAACATATGCAACTACGAATATGGAATCACTCCATTACTATACATGCAAGGAACAGGGCATGGAATTTATTTTGAAACTTGCTTACTCGTATACGCTTCGACAAGAGAGAGAAGATATTGATGAATCTATTAGAATCAAGGCGGTAGAAAAAAACAGAAAACAAGAAATCAAAAAGCATTTTCGCTATGAGATTAGGCTCGATGTGGATAGACCAAGACTAGGATTTGTAAATACCAATGATGGAAATATTCGTATAACTGGAACCAATAGAGAGGCAATAATGAGCCTACATGCCTAATATGCCAAGAATCTCGTGTTCAGCCTTTTCACCAAACATAAGACACAAAGGAAGGTCAAGCGGCTTCAATGCTTGTACGAGCGTGAACTTGTGAGCTAAGAAACTAGAATCTTTCAGCAAAACTACTTCCGTTTTACGTTCGGCGAGCTCTAGCCCGACTGCTGCCATCCACTGTCTCACTTTTCAGATACATTCGTTCCCAATGTTCTTCCAGGTGTTTTTCCGCCACAACGACTACAACATCATCGGCTAAGCCTATGATTTTTTCCTCATTTGGGATTTCAAGCGATTTCATTTAGAACCCTGTCATACACAATGTTCCACAGGATGGGTGTACCACAGGGATCGGTACGAAGTTAAGATTCACTAGTTATGTAAATGAATGTGTGTATTTTACATGATTTTTTATTGTGTTACAGTCTTAGAAATGTACTCTTATATCCCAGATACTTTTCAAGATATTACCATCGGCAAGGATAATGTATAGATGTATTAAGCGTTTTTGTCTAGTAAGATGTATTAAGCGTTTTTGTAAGAGTTAATTAATGAAATCAAATAAAAAATACATTTAAACTGAAAAAAAACAAACTGAAACGGACTGTATAGATGTTGTTTCATTGATTAAATATCTGTAAGGTCTATCAAAATTTCATTGCTAATTTTAGGGCGTAGAATGTTTAGACAAAGTAAAAAATTATCTTACCTAAGATTGCAAAAGCAATTGGAAGCGAACCTCAATCAATTCTGAGTACGCAATTGGAGGCAGGTTGCTATGAATAGGGCTTGCTGGAGGGGCATGTGCGTTGAGTTTCAGAGCCTCTGCAGACTATTATCCGTCACCAAAGAAACTTGTTATGGATATCTAAAATCGGGCGTTATTTTTTATCGCATAAATCAGTAATGGCATTATCTTCCCGCTTTGTATTTGCTTTAGTACAGCGGAATATGTAAGTTCTGCCACAATGCTACTTTTTTGTCGGAACTAGTATTGGGTTTCCGATTTTCGTCAAATACATATTGTACTTCGAGTGAATACCTTTTCATATGCGTGGAAATACTTTTACCATCTGCTGCAATTTACGACACGAAAACTTGACATGACTTTGGATAATTCGATTCACTTGAACGAATTCAATTAGTTTTGTATCGATGCGTATCGTGTCGAAGGACATATTGTGAGTGTTGAATTGGTAATGAGGTTAACTATGCTTTTATTGTTAACGATAATCGATATGATGGTAACCAAAAGTTGCAAGCATACACATATGATGATGAGAATGATGATGATTTTTCCTTTCGAGATATAGATTTATGAAGATAAGATTTCTGAGTACCAAAATTTAATATCAAATTTTATGCAACATGTAATAATACATATTCAGCTGGTGGTTTGGGTGTTTTTTTCAGAGCGGATCTTAGTTGGGAAATTATCAAAACGAATTTAAAGAGTGCTGATTTAATATGTGTTCGATGTGAAATCTCTGGTGTTAGATATTTTTTTATTTGTATCTATGGACTTCACAGATGTAAGATAAGAGACATTGCAAATGAATGTGCTTGCTTCCTAGGAGGTCAATCGTGCAAAAATATAATTATGATGGGAGATTTTAATATTAATTTAATTTAATGCCTGATGTTGATTATTTCTTACCTGCTATGTCTTCGTATGGTTTTGAATCTCTTGATCATATACTTATTAGAATGCATAGAAATAATTTCACGCATTACAAAACTACAACATTTGACCTCAAACTAACTTATCATAGTCTGAAAAGTATCCAACTCGACTCAAAAGTATCTAGATCAATGAAGATCGCAAACAATGCATATGCAAAAATTGACTTTAACGATCTTAGATCAGCTATAAACCTTGAATTCTGGGAAGACGCGTACAGTGTTTCTGATCAATGCCACAAAAAAGTTTTCCTCAAAATTGTTTATTCACCCCAATAATTTAAGACTACAAAGATATTATGAAAAGCGGTGTCATGGAATAAAAGCAATTATCTTTGCTAGCCCAAAACGTTGGTAATACTAAAAATTAATAGCAGATTGTTAACGAGTTGTTAAACAAAAATAAGCCAAATGTAGATATCATATCTGGGCATTACCAGAGCCTCTCAGACCTGCACCATAGCTGCGAGAGAAGCAATAATAGGACTAACGCCCCTACACTTATATACTGGGTGAGTTTTTTAACTTGAGACATCCAAATTACTCAAAAAATACGCGATATCGCGAAAAAAATTTTCAGACAAAAGTCACAAGGTTCTGATGGTGACCACGAGTTTGACCTTGAGCATCATTTTCATTATAAACAAAGTGGCATTACGCAGCACAGCAAGTCTGGTACAAATTAATGAGTTAAGTCTTAAGGTCAGTACTCTATCCATTCACGTGAAAATCCACTGGCAACATGCATTTTTCAGTCGTGGAATATAACGTTTTAAAAATAAATGTTGCTGGGAAAAGTCAGCGGAATAGATAGGTACATCTGACATCTGATATCTGAATATTGTTTTTCTTTTTGGTATTTCTGGATACGGCAATTCTGTCTTTTCAGAAAGTTAAAAATATAAGAAGGAAAAAAATCCAAAAATAAAGAAAATACACAAATAAATGGATAAGCTTTTACGAGATGCCATTTGCTTGGGAGCTGGGCTGATTACACAAATAATTTTACAAGCTGCAGGAATTGCACAACATCGTAAAAGAGTACATCCGTATTTGTTGGAAAGAAGAGAAAAGAAAAATAAAAAGAAAGAAAAAAATAAAAGAAAAGTACATTTAAATGGCACAGGCGTGAAAAAATGTTGCAGGCCAACTGCTTAGATTCACGTTGATAATATTTCATGAGAGAGAACAGAGTACTTTGGCGGAAATATTTGGAAATTTTGACAGTTATTTCACGAGCAGTTTTTTTTATATGGAGTTTTTCGGGAAATTTCACTTGGAATCGAACGGAGTACTGGGCTTTAGCAAAAACCCAGACCTAAGGACCCTACTCCTCTCCTAGATAACGGAACTTGATATAATCTGCGCGGTAAAAGACCGCCTTCAAAAAACATTATGTTTCAACAAAGGTTTCTCCACGGAGTTTCCCAGCAAAGAAGGGTGGGTTAGCGATAACCCACCAAACAGCCATAATGACACAAAGTGGTATACAAATGAAGTGGAGTGGGAGCAGGAGGAGCAGATTCCTCTAGCTTTTGATTTGTCTTCAGTTGAGAAGGATCTCCTCTATAAATCATCTCCTATTAGCTTTCCACGGATTCCTCCTCTCCAATAAGGTCAGACCTCGCATCCTGTTCTGAATTGGAAACCTCTAATACTACTTTTCAACCGGTAATCCCCTTAGCTTGGACAGCTTTAACTCCATTACTTGCAGTCTTATTTTCGTAACAAAAGTTGGCTAGGAGCCAGCATTGTTGACAGCCAAGTCAGGCGGTAGTATGAAATCCCACAGCTGATTGCCTCTCACGTTGCATTTGCTACTGCCCCAAAAACTATTCTGAGCATTGGCATCACAGCATACAATAAGTCCCAACTTCCTGGAATCACAGTATTAAATGAGTTCGGTGTGATGGTAGTCAAAATGAATCCTAGGGAAATAAGCAGTTGCAACGAGGAACTTGCACCATTCTTGGCTTGTATAATTGCTCAAGTTTAGATGGAGAGAATGAGTTCAGCACTTAAGGACAAGACCTCGATCTTTCCGATCGCTCTTCATAAAACCCCTGGATATCATGTGAGATTTTGTATTCAACACGGAAAGGCTCCTACATAGGGATGCAGTAGCAGACTTGGAATGTTGAAGATTGATCTGCGGAAATATAATAGAAAAGCACTAGTGTGGTTGTCTCTTGTCTGTACTCATTTGGAAACAAAGTGAAAATAAGCCATTCCAAGGTGCAGATAGGGACCTAGATTTAGTTATATCGATAGAAACTTTGTCTAAGTCCACAACTAGAGAGGAGCCGTTCTTATTTTCCAGATTCTGTCTCTCCTCTTGGGTATGAAGACGCATCAGCACATCCTCCGTTTCATCTTTCACAAGTATTATTTTCAGAGTATCGGAGGGGGGAGAGAGAATTCGGCACGGACCTGTTCAACCATTAGACCCCTTTTTAGGAACTTAATTTCAAAATCAATGCCGACATAAAATGTAAAACATAAAGCAGGACCCAAAATTTGTGCTTTGTGGAAATATATTTATCACAGCACACAAACAGCTGAGTTTTTGATGCAAGACAAAGATAATTGTGCTGTATCTGAGGCGAGTTCCTTAAATTCGACTACCTAAAACCCATTTATGATTGTTTAGGAAGTTACATTACATATTTACTGAGAGTTTTGCTTATTGGTATGACAAGATTGGAGAATTTTCCTGGAGTCCACCTATTCAATTCTATGTTCACTAATGTCTCCAAGAGCTTGTGTTAAAAACTAATAAAGAATAACTTTTGCGATAAAGACGTACTCGTACGAAGGTAATTAACATATACATATATTGACTAATTTGCGTTGCTCACCATTCAATATTTTCTGCTGTAAATAACCTCAAGTTGTGTGCAGTAGGAAAACACTGTGATGATTTGGTTTGCTGCAGCCAGTTGCCATTCCTAGAGAGAAGCGATAATTTTACATGTTGTCCATTTCAATCCTCTGCTCCTTTCATTGCCGTAATCATTTAAGGCTCTATGTACGTGGTCCATTTACTCATTTTACATTACAAAAACGGATCCACATTGTTCGTGTTCATGGGAGAACTCGTAATCTGCAGACGTTGCAGCTTGTTGCCTTGGGGCCATTCATGTAGCACCCATACTCTGAGGATTTTCGCATTTCTAGACCGAGAATGACGGCAACGTTTGGTTTCAATGGATTATCTGAATGTTACTTTTGCTGCATGTGCTATCATACATTTATTTCTCCTTTTAATGGAAAAGGAGAATTTCACGGATGTTCGTTGTGTCTAGTGTTTCCCACATCTGCACTCTTTGCAGTTTACTCATATGCATGAACAAATTGAATTCTTCCGCAAATTTAATTTCAAACCAAATATAAAAAAAAGGCACATTTGGTGCAAGAAAATTGTTGCTACCTTGTATTTCATTTAATGCACGCATGTATTATCAGCGAAATGTACAAATTGTTTATTTTAATTTTACCATCAGGTGGAAAGAAATTTCATTATGGAAATGTCAAATAATAAATCTACATAACAATTTGAACTAGACATGGATTTAGGCTGTGTTCGGCTGTCTCACATGGTGCGTGACAGTACATACAGATACATTCCCATCCGTAAATTGTTGAAAATTCACCCTACATTAGAGAACAGAAAATATTATAAGTAGGTCGGCTCATGGAGATAACATACGAGTACATGTTATTTTCTGTGACTTGGACATATTTGCCACGCATGCAACTAATTGATTCTTATTTTGATACTCGTTGAAAACGAGGCAGCCTTTAAATTTTAGTATTATTTGGTTTAAATCATTTTTCCACTCAACTTAAGAAAAACGTTTCATCATCAGATTAGGTAAGTAGAACCAACTCTTTTGAAGCCCATCAATGTCATAAACTAAAATCTTCGCTAATGGCAAGATTATCAATAGCCTCACTTCAGCGTAGGCGAGCAAACCATGATACATTTGTTCGTTCCTAACTTGCCTCCTTTTCCCACATCTTATCTACACTCCCCTACTCCCCCACGCAACAGATTACCACTTACATTTTACTACCGAAACGGAAAAGGCTTGCCCTCTAAAACTCGTGCTGTTTTGTCTAAATCTCAGGGACTCTCATACGACGTGTATGCTCTTACAGAAACCAATATGATCCCCGACATAAAGAGCCAGGAGCTATTCCCATCTACTTATTATGTTTTCCGAGATGAGGATCACTCTCTCCCTATGGTTAATGATACTCCGTGCAGAAGTGTCCTACTTGCTATTCACAATAACCTCAACTCATCGCTATCTCTTCTTCTGCTAAACTTGACTTTGTTTCAATTAAAATAACACCTCCCAATAGGTCCTACTACTTTATGTGTTGCTACATTCTCCCAGCTCAACCTATCGAATCCTACATCCTTGCTATTAAAGCAATTGACCAGCTAACTGACCTAAGTGATTACGTCGACGATATCCTTACCTTTAAGGTGACTTTAATCTGTCCCTGCTGAAGTGGATTCCACTTATTTTTTACCGCGTCAAACTATAGTTCATCCAAGGAATGTCTATTCATTGATAGCATAACTAACTCAAGCCTATGAAAAGTTAGTGGCGTCCTAACTGTAGGCAACTAGACCATATATTCGCTAGCGATCCCATATTAACTCCACAGTAACGTTTTGTTTCTTGACCCTATCAACTATGGACAACTCTCCACCACAGTCCACTTCTTTCCCTACTATCATTTCTTACGACTTAAATAGAGAAAATTTTCGCAAAAGTGATATCTTTTAGCAAATCTTCTTTTGATTTTACCAAACTATTTTTATCTAATGCTGTCTCCATTTTTTACAGTGAAATATTAATTTCCATTTCTCTTTACTTCCCCTTTTCCCGGCATAAAACATCATCTACTTCCACTCACAGGTATAACAGAAGACTTTCCGGACCAAAAGAAACAAATTATGAGCAGTTTTTCTTCACAACAATTCTCATTCTGACTACTCTAACTATCTTAAAAGATTGGTTCTAACGAATCACTTGATCTCCTATAACATTCCATTACTTTCTAACCCTTAATTGTTGTCAGTTTTTAAGTCCTAGTTCTTAAGTTAGTTTAAGCTTGTATTAAGCGAAATAAATGGGGGCTTTAGCCCCACCAAATTACGTTGTTATATTTGAAGTTGCAGATTTCATGCATGGTGTCGTGGGGTTGTGAACAGTTATTGAAAAGGAAATTCTATTTTCTGATATTTTGCAATTCAATCTTTTTACCAGCAAAAGAAAAAAAGATCTGTAAGTTAGTTTTTTTAACCTTTTTCCTTGCATAGAAAATTCTTTCACTAATACATTTAAGGACAATTTCCTTTTTCAATTCAAAACATGAATACAACTGGAACGACTCGGGAAATAAATTATGTTTTTGGTGCTACTGCAACTGAGTCACGACTTATCAAGCTATTTCTCTATCATGAGATAAACGTGTTTAGTGGGTGTCTTTCCAATGAAAGTTCCTGCATTTTACGCTTTTGAGTGCGGTAAATCGAAAGATTTGTTCCTTTGAAGACGGCGCAACATATTTCTTTTATCACTTTATTTTCAAAAGTTTATAAAATGTGAGCATTTGTTTTCTTGGTGCAGCTTCAGAGTTGTATACCATAGGTCCACACTGGCCTCGGCACTTTCTTATATAATAGCAGCTTGTTCTCTTTGCTAAGCTTGGAATATTCCCGTTTTTGGTATATAATTGTTATATAATAGATAAAGAAGGGGACCAAAAACACGTCCTTGCAGTACGCCGGGTAAAAATTTCTTTGATTTCCTAGAAGTCGTATCCATGCCTGATGTGGAATAGCCGGATTCTCCAGATACGGTGTTAGTGTTTTATATAGATAAGATTTTTTTCGTCAATAACAGTATGAAATTTAGTAGTATGCTCTCAAAAATTGTTGATATAATTGGGAGAAGTGAAATCGGTTTTGAAGGCTTCTTGTCACTCGGTGGTTTCTGTAGTTTGGTACCATTATGACTTCAGCGGCTTTTCACTGACTAGAAAGGCATTGTAATCTAAGCACCGGTTTATGATATAGAGAATCTTAGTTTGTGTTATGCTTTTGTAGGAAGCATTTTAATGACTTCTGGTTAAATACACCTGGCTAGGAAGATTTTCAACTGAAAATAAGTTAAAGAAAAGATCAGAGGAGGCTATTTATTATGAAGAACTTGTTGCAGCTGTTAAAGAAAATCTGACTACGACTATTCTTTTCTTACTGCAATATTAAAAGTCTCAACTGAAACTGTAACCCACCGGAAAATTAAAAAAAAAAAGGAATGATGGGTACTCTATCTTTTAACACTAACAAATATATTGTACTACGACGTTTGTTGCTTGAGAATGCCTTTTAAAATTGATCTGCCACGAAAAGTGGATTATATACGATAATAGGAAGGGTACCGCTAGTCAGCTTCCCAGAGGAATTGTTAAAGTAGAACTTCATCCTGAAAAGAAAATGGTCAAAAGCGAAGAAACAGTAGAGTCAAACTGTAGAGTAATTGGCATCATAGAGAATTGTACTAAAACAGCATCGTTGGTAAACAAGCATGATACCATCCTGCTACATGCTAATGCAAGGCCACATTTAGCCTATTTAACGGGTTGAGATATAAGGTTTTCCTTCCTTTACCCCACCCGCCAGACTTGTTCCATACCGACTACAGCATTTCCCGAGGTTTAGGCAACCAGAAACAGAAACAGACAACTTTTAGGCCGGTTTGACCTAAAAGTATGAGCGATTTTTGAAAGAAGCATATTTGCCTAGAGCTCTGGAAGAAGACGATGAATATAAATGGAGACTTATTTTCTTCCTCAGGGTGTTTTTGTATCCGATTTCAAGTCAAGGCAAACCCTGCATAAACTAATTTAAACTAAACTAAGGTATGTAATCTAGAGACAGGTTCTTGCAGTGTTACATTTATTAAGAGATGTGATTACATAAAGAAAGTGTCCTCACGAAAATGCCCTAAGCAGAATTATGATGTATAGTTCTAGAGAGAGCTACAACAATAAGTTCAATGATCATTTATTAAATGTTTTTTTGCAGTGAAAATCTTCTGATGGGAGGTGTTTTTTATACCGTCCTTATTCACGGATACATACGAATACAAACGGGCAAGATGACTACCTTAAGGGGCAGAAAATTAGTATTTAATGCGGTCTAATATGGTGGATCTAACGAGGTCAATGTATTGACATTATTTATGATTCCTGAAGCATGAATCTGTGCCAAATTATGTTAAAACCTGTGTTGGTATTAGATACATCAGCCTTTTCGCCATTTCTTAGTGCACATACGTAGATTAAGGTTCTACTCGTACATACATACATACATACATACTTACATACATATAATGCATATCCTTAGAATAATCGCGTTGGTCTTGTAAAAAAAAAAGAATTTGGCATTGAGAAAAGTTAGAGTTGTATGTACTTTGACGAGCCTTGGTTTGCGGTAGAGGTGGAGAATAGGCAAATAAGAAGTACTATATCTTTCTGCGAAATTTGCCCTAGGAGAATCTTCATTAAAGGGTGCTTTATGGGAAGTAAAACCGCTGCTGATATGACTACAGACACCATTATCTTTGGAATGAGATCCTTTATTCCTCATGGGATGAAGAGTATCAAACCAAAAGAAAAGGCATGGTACGACTCGAGCTGTAAAGAGGCCGTCAGGGTTAGAGAAACGTTTTTTCGGTCCATACCAACCCGACAGAGGAAAACCGAAAAAAGTTCAAAGGAGCCAGAAATGACTGCAACGCCTTTCTAAAGCGCGTGAAATTCCTATACGACCAAAAACTGAGGCAAAAAATACTGCAATGTCCCAAAGGCAGTACAAATTTTTGGTCGTTCGTCAAAATCATTAGAAATTCCGCCTCATCCTCCATCCCAACGCTCATTTACAATGACATTCCAGCTGTCAACTCTTTGGATAAGGCCAATCTGCTTGCTGCACACTTTGCGGCCAGCTCAACACTCCCAGATTGTGCTTTGTCTCCGCCTGCACTTGAGTGCGTCGAATCTTCAATGGGACGAATCTACTTTCGCACTCGTGTAGTAGCAAGAGTACTTAAAGATCTCAACATACATAAATCCGCTGGTCCAGATGGTATATCTACCCTTCTTCTGAAGAGGTGTTCTTCCTGGCTGGCAAAACCACTGCGGAAGCTTTTTCGTCAATCCTACTCTTCAGGACTCTTCCCGATCAGATGGAAAACAGCATTTGTCCAGCCCGTCCCTAAAAAAGGCGAATCATCTTCTCTCGCCTCCTATAGACCCATTGCACTTACGTCCCTTCTTTCCAAGGTCATGGAAACACTGATAAATCGTCAGCTCATGAAATATCTCGAAACACGAAAACTTCTCAATGCCCGGCAGTACGGTTTTCATAGCAACAGGTCCACTGGTGATTTGATGGCATGTCCCACCGAAAAGTGGAACCAAAGCGTACATCAATCTGGCGAAAGTAAGATAGTTGCACTTTATATTTCTAAAGCATTTGACAGAGTCTGGCATCAGGCTCTTTTGTCGAAAATGTGTGCATTTGGGATCGACGACTCTCTTCTTCAATGGATTAGAAATTACCTTTCGGAAGGTTCAATTCAAGTTGTCTTGGACGGTGTGGAGTGGAGTGTGATATTCACAAAATAAATGCTGGTGTGCCCCAGGGCTCTGTTCTGTCACCGACACTCTTTTTAATTTAATTTCATTAACGACCTTTTTTTCTGACAGTACTCTCTGCTTTTCATATTCGTTCCCGGACTCACGGCCCTGCTCTTCGGCTGTAGAACGGGAACGGCAGCGTATGCTAAGCTCATTAAATTCCGATATCAACAGCATAACCTATTGGGGAACTATCAACAGAGTGGAATTTAATGCTTCCAAAACACAATGCTGTCTGCTGTCGTTAAAGCGAAATTTAAACACCCAGCCATTATCCATGAATGGCACTTGCATCGTCGAAACCGAAAATCTTTCCACTCTCGGTACGTGTGTCCACGACAACTTACGTTGTCGTGTTATTTGATGTCGCCAAAAATGCTGCGAAATGTCTAGATTTCCTCAAGCGATGTAAGAAATATTTTACCCCCTCTGATCTGGCCTCAATATATAAGGCATTCATTCGCCCAAAATTGGAGTACAACTTCCACATCTGGTCGGGTGCTCCTAAAACATCTCTAGATAGGATTCAAAACCGTGCGATAAAACTTATTGATGATACTAATATCAGTCAATCAATGGACACCCTCGAACACCGCCAAAATGTCTCGGTCTCACTTTATTTTATCGCTATTTCCACCACCAGTGAAATCGCCAGTAGCATTCCGCCCATTCAAACTTTCAACCGTAACACCCGTCTCGCTATGAATGCTCATCAGTATACCCTCAAGCCCATTTTCGGACGTACTCTAAAATATCGTGATTCGTTCCTAGATGAAGCTTCCTTCTCTGGGAGAGAGCTGGGCATGTGCAGAGTAGGTGGGGTATTGTCTCCTCTTCTTCCTCGTCCATGCAGCTTCTATAGAAATCATTAGTAAAATCGCCAAGCCTTCTTGCGTGCTTGCCTATGAGGCAGTGTCTAGTAATGACACCTATTATGGCCCTGAGATGTTTCCTATCTAAAAGGATCAGACACTTAGAGCGACTCAGATCCAGCCTTGGCCAGATCTGTTTGGTCGCTAGACATGTTTGTCCAGCAGTGCACCTAAGGTCTGTTCTTTTATTGGCATCTAGCTTTAGTGTTAGTTTGCACGTAGCGATTGGTATACCTATACTACCTTTGTCCGGTAGGATAGGTAGAGTGGTTCCAATTTTGGCGAGTTCATCGGCTCTGCAGTTCCCTCGCATGTCTCTGTGGTCCGGCACCCAACAAAGGTGAATGTTGAACTGCTCTGCCATCTCCATGAGAGATGATCGGCATTCAAGGGCGGTTTTAGAATATAATGAGACCGAGTCCTGACTATCGATGGCGGCCTGACTATCCGAAAATATGCGGATATCCTTTGCAGATATCACGTTTTTCTTCAGCCAGGACAGAGCTTCTTTAATCGCCAAAATTTTCGCCTGGAACACACTACAGTGATTTGGAAGGCGGAAAGAGAGGCTTAGATTTAGCTTATCTGAGAAAACATGGCCACCAACTCCGCTACCGGTTTTAGATCCATCTGTGTAGAGATGGATTGACTTGTCCTCCATGAAAGCATCCTCCTCCCAGAATGATCTAGAGGGGAAGCTTACATGGAAGTTTTTGTCAAACCAAAGTTCAGGTATGGTGTACTCGATGTTCTCTGTGAGGATTCCTAATGTATTCAGAATATTGGCGTGGCCAAATGAATTATTTGTCCACTGTTTAGTCGCTTTAAGGCGAATAACTTGCTTACTAAAAATGTCGAGGGGTGTCAAATGAAGCAGAATATCTAATGCCGCAGAGGGGGTAGACCGCAAAGCTCCGCTTGTGCATAGACATGCTGTTCTTTGGACTCTGCTTAGTTTAATGCGGTTGACTGCATTTTCCAAGGCCGTCCACCAGACAACCACAGACAAGTATCGGTCTTATGACCGAGATGTATAGCCAGTGGGTTATTCGAGGTTGAAGGCCCCATTTGTTCCCAATGGCTTTTTTTGCAAGAGAATAAAGCTATTGTAGCTTTATTGACTCTTTCTTGAATGTTAGGTTTCCAGTTTAGTTTCCTATCAAAAATGAGACACAGATATTTTTCTGTATCAGAGAAAACTAAACTGGTACCGTTTATTGAAGGAGGGTCTATGATTGGAATTTTATATTTCCTAGAAAAGAGGACAAGATCAGTTTTATGGGGGTTTATTCACAATCCACAGCGATCTGCCCAGCGGGTTACTCTGTTGAGTTTTACTTGGAGGAGTTCTGTAATGGTATTTAGATGTTTTCCTGAGACGGCTATGGTAACGTCATCCGCATAGGCAATCACTCTGCTACCACCCGCTTCCAGGTATAGTTCGTTAACTACTAAGTTCCAGAGAAGGGGAGAGAGGACACCGCCTTGCGGCGTACCTCTACTGACATATCTTTTAGCAGAAGTCTCACCCAGTTTGGAGTTGATTATCCTGCTTTTAAGCATTAGACTGATCAGCTCCCCAAGTGAGCCGTCTACCTGCAGAGTTGACAGCGCAGCCGTGATTGCGGATGTGTTGACGTTGTTAAGGGCGCCCTCTATGTCTAGGAAAGCAACCATTGTGTACTCCTTATATTGTAGGGATCGTTCGATGTGGCTAGTCAGAGAGTGCAAAGCCGTTTCCACCGACTTTCCTTTACAGTAGGCATGTTGAGCCGTAGACAGAAGTCTTGGATCAACTTTAGGTCGAATATGGATATCAATCAGTCGTTCTAAAGTTTTCAGAAGGAATGATGATAGACTTATAGGTCTGAGGTCCTCTGGGACTACATGAGAACATTTTCCAGCTTTGGGAATGAATACTACATTGACTTCTCTCCATAACAGTGGAATGTGGATAAGTTCTACACAGCTCCTCATAATATTTTCCAACACTGGTAGAATAATATTCGAGGACCTCTGTAGCCCGGCAGGTATAATACCGTCCGGACCAGCAGACTTGTATGGTTTGAAGCCATGCAGCGAACAGAGCAGTTTGTCTCTCGTAATCAGACCATGAATTTTGGTCACGGTTACAGTAGGCCTGTTTGGGCTGCTACTGGCCGCGAGTTGGGAGCTACCTGGAAAGTGGGTGTCCAGAAGCAGGTTGAGTGATTCATCACTTGAGGTTGTCCAAGAGCTATCGGTTTTTTTCAAACAGCTGGGCATCATAGGATTTGTGAAGAGGATTTTTCTAAGCCGCGATGCCTCAGAGGTTTCTGTAATTTTGTCACAGAATGACCTCCAGGATTGTCGCTTTGCCTTCCTCAGTTCTTTTTTGTATAATTTGAGGGATACTTTATATCAGTTTTCTGGTAGTTCCGGAAAGCTGGTTGGCTGGGGGGAGCATCACTCAGACTGAATTGGATGTATCTATGGTCTGAAAAGGAGTGTTCAGACGATACCATCCACTTTGTTAGCCTTTGGGTTATGCTCTCGGAGACAAGAGTAATATCTAACACTTCTTGTCGGTTTCTTGTTATAAAAGTGGGCTCATTGCCAATATTGCAAATTAAGAGGTTAGTACTTAAAAAATAGTCTAAAAGTGACTCACCTCTATCATTGATGTCGGTACTGCCCCATACCGTATGATGTGCGTTAGCGTCGCACCCGATTATGAGGCCAGTTTTTTGCCTTCCAGCTTCCAGTACCACCCTTTCTAGGTTATCACCAGGGAGAGGGCCCACTTGGTCGTGGCCAAGGTAAGCCGATGCCAGCCAGTAGGAGCCTTTGGCGGTCTCTAGTCTGGCAACGGTTAAGTCGGGGTCACTGAGGTTGGGAAGTAGAAATACATTAAGGCTACGTTTCAATAATATACAAGTTCTAATCTTACCTTTGTCTCTTGTATAGAGCGGAGCGTATGTGGGTGTCCCAAGTCCACAAACCACGCCATCTGCAATTCATGGTTCCTGGATTAGGATTATGTCTTCTGCGTTTTTAGAAAGACGCAGAATGAGTGCGGCCAAAGCCTTTTTTGAGTGGTGGAGATTAATCTGGAGAAACCGTATCATTGCTACAATCTTCCAGAGTCGCCTCCACTACGGTGTTGTTGAGGTCCTCCGATTCTAAAGATGTGCCCAAATGCTCATCTTCTATCTCTGATCATGAAGGACCTCTAATTGCTTCGTCATCGGTTTCCATTTCCGATAGTGTGTCAGAAGAGGAGACCGACGTCTTGATAGTCACCTCGGACAGATTGGAGTCGTCGCTATCCAATTCTGGAAAGGATATCGACGCTCCAAGATCCGAGGTTGTGATGTCAGGTATAAAAGGAGGAGGAGGTTGCTTATCAGCATCCAGCTCATCCTTTTTGTACACCCTTAAATGAATGGACTCGAATCCGAACCGAATCATGCCTTTCGTCTGCGCCAGAGGATTAAGGGATTCTTTGTTGATCACAATTAACGCGCATCTATAAGAACCCCTTAGTTCCTCCAGTTTCGCGACTTTCCAGTCATGAGTCGGAAGAGTCGGGTTGCTGAGCCGGATGATTTCCAGAATACTTTCTGGAGAGGAGGGTTCGGCTGGAATCCAGGTACGAGTTCGAGGTCTACTGGGAATGTCTTCCTTAGATACGACCTCGAGTTTTGCACCTGGCCAAATCTCTCCTAAACCATCGATGGCCTTGGTGAAGAGATCGAGAGATCTCTGGTTTGAACAAGCAATGAGCTTGACATGGCCTTGGTGCCAGCCAGCGTCGCTTGTGATAGGAGGTGGTCTGGGTTTTCCCGCATGATGGCCAAGAAGTTGCTCGAGAGCTTCAGCTTGACCAGTTGCCACCGTTCCGGTGTGATGGAACCGTCGGTATCGCTCCTGTCGATCACCGCGATCACCAATGCGTCCTTTAGGACTTCGTTGTAAGACCTCAGAGATCTGCTGTTGGATGGCCCAGAGGTTGTAGAACTATGTTTTTTGGGCCTTTTGGAAACCGGTACGGTTTCCTCCAACGATCTCTGGCGCTTAGAGGAGTCTTTTGGCGTTTTGGGAGCAGTGGAAGCAGTGGGAAATCCGTCTTTTAGGATGTTTTTAGCCCACTCAACCTTGCTCCTTTGGTTTCAGGACTCGTCTGGAGAATTTCTCCTCGAGATTCATTGACCCTACTCAGCCTCTACAACTCGACAAGTTCGATGCTAGCGGGAAGTACAATCACCTTAAGGGTATTCAAACCCCTTAAGCGCGCGCTCAGTATAAAAAAAAAAAAAACAAACATTATTATTTCTAAAGGCAATCAAATGGCATCCTTCCCTAGTCCATACCATGCTACTCCTAAGTAGAGTCCAACTTTCCTCCAACCTATCCTTCGGTAATTTTCACTTTGTTGTCATCGTCAAATCGGAATTCGTACACTTCATGAAAGACACCTTTAACTTTGATTGTATTTCCAATACACTTTCCAATACATATCGGGCATTCATCGTCGTAATACTACAAATTTAAATATATGTACATATATTACAACAAATTGATTAATTTAATAATTTGATTTTGCAAACCTAACGCAATCTACAATTGCTTTCAGCAATTTATTTACGGCGTTGTAATTTATTTTTTGTTTGTTTTAGAATTACGAACATCGGCAACAGTGGTATGTTTAACAAGTAAAAATAGTGGGGATGAGGTTCTCGGGCAGTATTATCAAGCGATTCGGTTTAAAAAAAAGGGATTTGCCATATAATTTGTGCAATATGATTCACTGGCGACCTTACTGATCAACTGCATATGAGGGGCTGCCCCATTTATAAGTCAAAAGAATAATTTCTTTTTGTCCTCGGAAAAATAATAGTGAATTGTTAAGCTGCTATGTCTGGATTTTTCATTATATATATATAAACTACGATGGCAAGTTGCGATATTTTTTTTTTTGTTAGTTATGTGACAACTACGAATAATTTTGAATAATGCATATACTGGAGTATAAAGAAAGGACTGGGCGACAACATAGCTAACGTACGCTAGAAAATATTGATGTAGTAAGGTAAAATGCTTGTGAATGTACACCTCTCTTCAAGGACGTGCTAGGAACCCTAAAAAAAAATTTAATTTTATAATAAGCATTCAATTGAAGTGATGCTGAGCCTTAACAGTTCGATATAAGCTGCTAACATTTTAGGTAGCTGGTTTATAAACAAAATAAATAGAAGGAATAGCTACTGAGGTACTGATAATCCTCAATTGATGCACCATTAATTGACAGTACTCGTAGAGTGAGTTATTGAGTCATATTTCTTGGAGCATACTAGACGCGATTGAACAATTACATAAATAAACTACTTTCGTAACTTCAACAGTGATTATCATTAGTAATTATGTCAAATATGTAGAAACAAGTAAGTGACAGTAAAAAAAATTTACTTTGTTATTCCAACCTATCCACATTTAAATATTACTCATTTTTACTGACAGGTAATTTTGGGTATGCATATGCACTTTCTATGCAAATTATAATTATTAAGTCAGTTATCGTCAAAGCTGCAATGAAGATTTATATCGTACATCATTCAAATCCCTAAGACTATATCACAGTGTAATATTATGTCATTCAGATTTAAAGAGAGGGCTGCGAACTAATTTCCATATCGCTAAAGTCTGGCAGCAAGTTCTTGTATCTTAATCAATTAATTCTGAATGAAAGTACTCACATGTTTGATATGTCGTTGGATTTAGTAGTATGAAAATGATAAATCGAGAATTTGCATGCAGCAAAAGTGGTTTTACCGATTTACAGCACATACATGCATACACGCAGTGGTCCTTGGCGCTTTGTTCTGGTGAAAACATACGACATATGTACATGTACAATTTCCAATGTTCAATGGCAAAATTAATTGGATTTGAAATAAATTACAACAATCTTGTAAATGTAGGTATTTCAGAAAAATTCTTTATTCATATACGAGTACATATAGTATAGACATTATTGTTATAAGAATTATTATTTTGTCAATCGAATTCCCTTTAATTTGTTTTTGACCGATAAGAAAACTATATTTCCTATGAAATGTTTTCAATCTATTATTTCATTCTAGGACATGTGAATACATATTCGTTTAATAATATTTTCGGTGTTCTTGAATTGATGTTCTCTCAAGACTTTGTAATCGAATAAAGGAACAGTACGGTATTTAGAGAAGGTATTCAGAAAGTCAAGCGTAAATTCTTTAGAGCAATTTCTCCGGAATTCAGGAAGCAACCTATGCAATGAATACTGTGTCATTCATGTTAAGTATTTTGATATAAAGATGGAAATGAATTTCAATATGGACAACCTACCTTCTTCGACCAGAGGCATTTACTTTCAATAATAATAAAATCAGTTGTTGTAGCAGATACGTGCAGTCGAAATATCTCTTTATTTCACCTGACTTTCATACGATTTCATGAGAGAAAAATTACAATATTTGATTACTTGTAGAACGGATGCAAAAATATAAAGTACATGTCCGTACCTATGCATGAAAGTATAGATACAATTTAAAATGTAGACAAGATGAACTGCATCCTTCATTTGGATGAGTGCTGTTACACACATATTCGTACCTTGGTCTTCCTACAAATTGAAACCTTGTCAATTTTATATAAGGTGGTTCTTTAAAAATGTACGTGTCTGGTTTCTTCATAAAAATTCCATATGCAGCACTCATAGATAATTTTATTTCGTAGAATGCGAATGTGCTCTCATAATTTTTTATTATCAGCAATATAGTGAAGAGTGACCTACATTATATCAAGATTATTAAAATATTATTCAAAAGTTTTGAATATACTTTGTATACCTATAACATAGTTGTACGAATATGTACGGCATGTGTTGTATGTCGGTTCGGATACTTTTACAAGCCTACATTTTGGAATAATTATCTAAGCAGGATGTACCTCAAGTTTCTCAACTTTCAATGTAATAGGAAACTACTTTTCTGCGTTATGGAAAACAACTACGAGTATCTAAAAATTTAACTTCATATAGATCGTAGTTTATTTGCTACGGAAAATAATATTAACCCGGCGAGAGTGTGGTGAAAAAATTTAACATGGAGTTTGTGGCTGGGTATGACATACCCAAATACAAAATACCTATAAATATTGTAATAATAAATATAAAATATTTAAAAAATGGTATTTTTTTTGTAAATAGTATATAATAATTAGTTGCAAATGAAACACATGTAATATTTTAAGAATTTTTATCCTTTTATCCACGTATACTGAAAAAAACTGAATTCACTAAACTTTTAAATCATAATTTGCTCACATTCAAAGTAGCCCGTTAAACTAACAAATTTTTCTTCTTAATAAGTAAAAAATCAATAAAATATAGATAATTTAACAGAATAAAACAAAAAAAATTAACATGTTCCAAAGCATACATATTAAGAACTGGTGTCGGAATCGTAACAGTCCTTACATACAAATATTGCATGTTCCATACATATGGCCTTTCCACAGGTTGTGCATGCGTGTTTTGTTTTCCGATCTTGTTTGGTTGGACAATCACGACATCTGATATAGCGACTTGTAGCATTTTGGGATGTTGAGGGCAGAAGTTCATTGATTTGGGATGATATTCTCTGTCGAATGTACGTTGGAATATTTCTTTGATTTTTTCGCAATCGTAGATGTTCATAAACCAATTTTAGTCCCAAATTACGAATAAATTCTGTTCGTTTGGTGTTGTTGTTTTCCCGAAAAATTATGTTTGCGTTTATAGCAGCTATGTTCAGCATCCCATAAAATATTGTCATCGGCCAGCGCTTGCTGTTACGCGAAACACTGTAAGATGCGCACAATTCATCGACAACATCTACTCCTGCTTTTGTTGAGTTATAAAACGTAATCATTTCTGTTTTTTTCTGGTGTCCTGTGGTATTATCAATTCTGTCATCATGATGTAAAGTAGACATGAGTATGACTACTTTATTCTTTTTAGGAGCATACGACACCATAGATATGTCCTTTTGAAAGCAGAACAAAGAACTTCCCGGTTCCCTTCCAGTCTTCAAAAAAGCGGCCGGGATACATCTTTTATTTTTCCGAACAGTTCCATTAGAAGTAAGCCTGTGCTCAACTAGTAGATGCAACATCAGTTCGTAACTGGTAAACCAGTTGTCAAACGTCAAATTGCGGCACGACCGGGATATGGGCTTGAATAAGTCTTTCCACTACATCAAAGGCCGCATTGCTGATAGCATACGGTCCTGCAGGTTGCTTTCCTGTATACACTTCTAAATTATAAGTGTAGAAAGATGTTGCATCTACAAGGCTTTGTATTTTAATGCCATACTTCGCAGGTTTATTTGGCATATAGACACGAAATTTGCATCGCCCTCTAAATGCTAATAGCATCTCGTCAATCGTCATATATTCATGAGGAATGTAAGCTTCTTGGCAGCATTGAACAAAATGATCAAAAAAGGATCTTATAGGAGCCATGTTATCATTTTTCTTGCGCTCTTCCCTCGTTGATTTGTCATCAAAGCGAAAACAGTTTTGCTAAAAGTAAAATCGTTGAAGTGACATGGTTGTACGGAATATATCCACTCCTGTTCCATCTGTTCTCCACAAATCTTTGAGACTCTGGCGGTTTGATTTATTGAGACCAGCAATGTATAGCAAACCAAGGAATGCATCCAGTTCCGTAAAATTTACTATGTTCTCAGCACGAGTACGTACATTTGTTCGTGGAACACGTTTACTCCATCTTTGGTTATCCTTCGACGTATAGTGTGGCGCATGCACTTGAACAGATGAACGTAGCAGTGTTCTGAGAACTGAGAGTGGAATATTGTCTTCCGAATCATCAATTTCCCCTCCCTCGACTTCGCCTTGATCACTAACTTCCTGTTCCGTATCAGTTTGAAGGTAGTGTTCACTGCAATGGTCGGATTCTATGTCAGAACTCGACTCGACCGAAGTATCTTCTAGCACTTCTTCCAACATGGACCAAAATCGCCTTTCTCTAGTTTCGAAATCCATTTCTTAATCAAAGACTAAAGAAAAAAAGAGAACAAAAACAAAGAAAACGAAAACAACAATAGTTAATTTTGGCGCAAAATGCATACACCAACTATGTGGCAGGGTATTACATACCCAACAGATGTTTGCACACGCGTATCTCGAACAATGGCTATCGCGACACTGCGAACACAATACTACCCCCCTCTTACATAATTATAACTCCAGCTACACGAAACAACAATGTGTTTGTGTGCTCGGTTAAAAAAATACAGTTATTTAATTAACAGGGTGGGTATGTCATACCCAGCCACACTCTCGCCGGGTTAAGCTCATCGTTTTATTTTCAAATGAATCTGAAAATTGATATCATATAATTCGATGGAATTTTTTACTAAAAAACTTAATACTCCAGAGGTTACGAATACTCTTGCCTGAGCACGTGTTAAGTTTTTCTGGAAAATGGAACAGAAAGAAAAAGGAAGATGTTTGGGATCAGTAGATCATCAGTGGCATCCAACATTTAATGGGAAGACCAAATTATTAGTGTAATTCATCTTACGTGGTTTTAGTTGCCTGAAAAAAGGAATGTCTTTCGGGCATGGATGGTATTGAACTCCGAAGCGTCCTATTGGTAAGTCAATACACTACCACTTGAGCCACCGCCATCCACTTTTTAAACTGAGAGTTTCATTTAATAATCTATCATACATATTCCTCTTTAAGGAACAAGAGTCAGAAGTAAAAGCCTCCCGCGGTTATCAATTTATTGAATTATTTCTTTAACGAGGCAGCGTCTAATGGATGAAAAGAAAATAATTTCATTCCAGACCAGTTCGACCAAAAACAAAAATTGTTAGTAGATGAATGTATGTACAATATACATACCTCGTATTTGTAAACTGTGTGTTGTAAATTCCGGTGGTGGAAAAATTAAAAAGGTTGCATGATTTCGAGAATGTCGGCGGATTGCCGGCGGATTGCCGGCAAAATAATAAACTTTGCAAAAAGAAACAGAGACCGCAACCACACAGGTGGTGGTTGGTGAACGAATGGCAGAAATCCGAAAATAGGCGAAAGTGCACAAAAGGGAATGACAAACAAGCAGCTGCTATTTTGGATGCACACACAGGCTGTTGTTCAAGGGTGGATGGTGTTGTTCAAGAGTTCACATATGTAGATCACACAAAACATATAAATCGATATCGTACATAAACGGTAGGTGCCAGCCAATTTTAAATGCACAAACTGGGAAAACAGATGAAAGAAAATACAAGATCATCTGTTCCCTAATGGGGGATAGTTGGTGGTACATACATACGTATATACTGTAGTATTTGTTTTGTGTGGCTTTATATTTGTTTTTTGTTTCTTCCTCATATTAGTGGGAATTACAGTGTATGCCGAGAACTAAGGATGAAAAAAACTTATCTTTAAAATTGTACTTTCCTTTTACTGTAGGGTCGTCCAAAGGAAGGCCCACAGTTTCACGTGGTCGGAAGTTTAGGGTTAGCGGGTTGTGCAATATATATATAAAAGATAACCCTTTCACGTACGGGAAGAAGACTTGCGGATGCGGATTTCACTATGTACCTACATAGTCATAAGTATGTATGTATACTACGCATCCGTAAGTCTACATATGCACTCGTATATAAATATGGGTACTTATCTCTGATTCAAATTTTTATTTTAACACTCAAGTGGGTATGACTACACTTATGATACCAAAGCATGTGTTAAGTTTTCGGAAAATGGGATAGAAAGAGAAAGGGCGATGTTTGGGCTCATTGGTTTTTTTTCGCCCCATGGGTGGCATCCAACATTTAATGGGGAGGCTAAATTATTAGTGTATGTATATTGACCTGATGTTGTATTTACGCAACCATTCATCTCGCAGGATTTTAGTTGAATGAAAAAAAAAATCTTTCGGTCACGACTGGTATTGAAGCCAATACAGTACCACTTGAGCCACAACCAACGGCGCATGGTCATTCTCTAGCTATTAAAGACGGTAGTAAGCGTATCCGATTGGTGCTGTAGTTTTTATATAATTTTTTGGTAGGGGTCAGGGGACGCTTCATGACTTCTTTTTTCTTTTTGTAAACAATTAAATGTAGATTGGGATCGTGGCCATTGATCGGTGCGTAGACCTCTCGGGGTATCGAAAGGGCAGATCATCCGTCCGCTAGAGTCCCCGGGCCGTCTGCCTGACTCTATCTGGGGTAACTATATTGTCAACTCTAGAGTATCAGATAGAGAGACGAAACTGGATCCGAAGGTGTTCGTTTCAGGTCTGTCCTATTGGCCCCTTACTTGACCACTTCAGGTTTTCGACTATTCACTATTAACGATCTTGAAAGTTTCATCCAACACTCAGCACTTTCTCTCAATGCTGACAATACCAAATTTCGTAAACCCATTTCCTCACAACATGACTCCAGCCTCCTTCAAATAGATCTAAATAGTTTTTCCACCTGGTGCATCAAGAAGTGCTTATAAGTCAATATCACCAAACGTAAATTAACTTCTCACGTAAGTGCAACAAGTCTCCTCCCCCAATTTACCTTCTCCTTGTTGAGTCTATCCGCGACCTTGGCATATTATGCTACACGGAGCTTAATTTCCGCTCGCATTTTGATGAGATAATTATTAAAGCAAACTCATCACTTGGCTTTTTTACAACGACGCAAAGGCCTGTACATTTAACCGTGACAGTGAAGCCATAAGTCCAGGTAGTTCTACTGTACAACCATTTGAATTTTCTCGTATTGACGATAGTGATGTGGTCGAGAGTTTTTTATCCGTCAAATCAAACTCTACAGGCATCGATGGCATAAACCCTGTGTTCATTAGGGCAGTTCTGCCTTTAATTTTGCCTTACATTACACACTTGTTCAACACTATTTTGACTACTGGGGAATTCCCTAAGATCTGGAAACTGGCAAAAGTTATTCCTTTACCCAAAGGCTCTGGTGGTGGCGATTTTAGGCCGATTTCTATTCTACCATTCCTTTCTAAAGTCATCGAGAGGATAAGGCACAAGCAAATAAATACACATTTAAACAGGTTTAATTTGCTTGCTTCAAACCAATCCGTGTTTAGACCAAAGCATAGTTGCATAACAGCTCTTATAAAGGTAGTGGCTGAAATAAGGCAATCCATTGATCAGAACATGCTAACTTTTCTTATTCTGCTTGATTTCTCCAAGGCCTTCGATAGTGTAATTCACAAAGTTCTATTAAGAAAATTACTAAATTTATATCACTTTTCATCATCAGCAGTCAAGTTGTTATCTTCATACCTAAGTGATCGAATGCAGTCCGTGTAATAAACACAAATGGTAAAATGTCGGACTTGCTGTTATTACTAAAGGGCGTACCACAAGGCTAGATCCTGGGTCCATTGCTGTTCCCTATTTACATAAATGATCTTACAACCGTAATTGTTCACTTAAAGGGTCATGTGTATGCAGATGACGTGCAGCTGCACAAGAGTTGTACTATTGATTTTATTGTACAATGTGTCCAATGTTTGAATGAGGAGCTTAATCGACTTTTGATGTGGTCTAAACTTAATGGCCTAGTACTAAACCCTGAGAAATCAAAGTGCATTGTAATACTCGTACATAAGAAAAGCCTTGATTTGTCTAACTTTCCCAGTCTCTATCTTAACGATAGGCCTATAAGCTATGTTAACTCTGCAAAAAATCTTGGTGTCGTTTTTAATAGGACACTTGGTTGGAATGATCACATAAACTCCATCGTTGGAAAAAGTTTTGGTGCATTACAAAGGCTGTGGAAGTCCCATCGCTTTACACCAATGAAAACTCGACTTAATTGTCCCAATCCTAACTTATGGATGCGAAATCTTTTGTCACTGCGACGCAAGTAGCCGGAGGAAACTGAATGTGACTTTTAACAACATGGCTCGATACATATTCGGTTTGAGACGATTTGATCACATTTCAAGTTTCGCAATGCGTATTTTTGGCATGTCGTTAAATAATCTCTTAAAATATAGAACTTTGGTCTTGCTACGTCGGATAGTTCAATCGCAACAGCTTTCTTATTTATATGAACGATTAGTTTTCACTTCTTCCAATCGCACAAACATGATTAATAACCAACGCTTCACCTGCCTTTCATCTGAACGTCAGTTTTTCATTAATGCGATTTGTTTATGGAACTCGTTGCCCAGAAACTTGCGCGGAATAAACAACTTTTACACTTTACAAAGGAGTTTGTCGCTTTACTTTTGCAGCCTATAAAACAGTACTTTTCTTTTCAAATAGAATAATGTCACATACTAAAGATTTATAGTACCTATGATAAAAATGAAAACTTAAACGTTTGAAGTTTAAATTATAATTGCAGGTTAAAGATTAAACTTAAATCATATTATCAAGCTTAAATGTAAAATTTCTTTTTTGCCTATATCTCTATAAGAACACATTTGAACCTTACACTACTTAAAAGATACTGTATCTTATTGTGTAAAGATATTATATGAATAAATACTAAAATACTAAAAAAAATACTAAATAATACTAAAAGATGGTCCAAAGAATTCTGCAACACGTACATACGTTAACAGATCATTATAAACCACGTACGCTAGCCAAGCGTTGTGTCCCTTTCAACGAGTTCATGTATCCCGAATTGAGAGCACCCAGCGTCATTTTCTTCGATTTTCTCTTCGAGGTATGCCTTGAAACGATCCTCTAATCTTACCTCCCTATTGAGACCGTCTCAAACTCATTAACCTAAATACCCTTGAGGAACGAAGGGACGCAGCAAACATTCTTTTCATTCACCGACTCCTCTCAGGCTCCGTCTACTGCACGTCTCTTTACAACTCCATTTCTTTTACACTAAATCCCGAGATCTACGTTGCCTCCATATCTACCAATCCACGGCACAACATATGCCTCTAACGAACCAATCTCCCGTATGCTGCGTAAGGTAAACTCCAATATTTCCGTTCTCTCTCTCAAATTGGATCTCCTTCACCGTTCCTAGCTTTAAGCACTGGTGATAAATCCTAGATATATTCCCTTAGTTGCTAAACCTTAATTTTTTATTAGTTTTTAAGTCTTCGTTTTTAAGCTTGTATTAGGCCAAGGAAATTGGGACGTAAGCCCCCACCAAAATTAAAATTGAACCCCATCTGTACTTTGACATCCAAGGAATGACGGGAAGAAAAAAAACAATGGACAGAAGGGTTCCACGCAACAAGTGAAGGGACACAATTTGAACAGATTATAAGTTTTGTTGTAGAAAAAAGAGATTGCTTTATTAAAAGCAGCACAATACATAACTAAAAAAGATCTTCGAAAATTCAAAGGTCAATTGCGAGGTAAATGGATAACGCAAGATAAACACCGAGAACGATTTATGGCCAACGAAAAATCTTGGTTAGAGCAAAGCTGTCTTTCTCAAACGTTTTTTGTTCCTAAGGTATTAGACGTGCTTTACAGTTTGAAGAGAGCATTATAACTGCACTTTTCCTATGCAAGGTAGGAAAACATCTAAATTGCGCACTGAAGTATATTCAAACGTTTTATCTTATGCTGCAAGAAATGCGAAAGATTTCCTGGACCTAACTTTAAATTCAAAAACTAAAAACTTGTCTCCTCAAAAGGCACTTTCATTGATAATAGAAGTGCAGTTTTCAAGGAAATAATATGACATTATAAGGAACTTTGCAAAAGATGTGTTGCCTTCATTTAAATTTGTTCATGTGGAAAAGACTATTTGCTATCCAAAAAAATGTTATTGTCAACGAAACTGTGGCCGAAATTCCTATGCAATCGTTGTTTAATCATACAGCTAATCTCTTGTTAAAGGCACACAATATTTATTATATTTGAATCACATTCTGTGGATTCATCTTCTGCAACGGTCTTAATTTGAAAATGGGTATGTGACGAAAGTTAGAGCCATACGCAGTACAAGGAAAAGTTTATTTCAGAATTTTCTAATGGCAAATATATATGTTTTTATCTTACCTTGTACCGCTCAGATTAGTGTTAAATAAATCAAATGAATCCCCAGTTGTTCTACGGCAAAATGCAAGACCTTTCCCACCCAGATTTGCAGACCCATTAGTCTTAAATGATTCAAGGAAACAGATAACCTTGTGAAGTAAGAAAAAAGAAAGCATTTTTTAAGAGAATATAAAAAATTTAGTAAGTAGGTACTTCAGTTCAATTACACGGAAATACAGAAATACTTACACTATAAATCACAAACCCATATTTATCATGGTTGAAAATCACGGAATATCATATAATTCTCTGTTAGATACAAAATCTACACTCTTATGGTAAAACGTCAAAGGAGTTTAATAATCTTGAACTAGGGATAGTAAAATAAATCCAACGCTATTATTTGTCATTGACATTGGAATCTACTCGCATATTGCATCTTGCATACAAACTACCACTAGCTTAAACAAATTATTATCTTTTTTTTTTGAAGAACATAAAATAAGGCTACAGCATGAATTTAGGAGCCAAATATCCTAATTGTGGATAGACCTAAGCCAGAATTCGGAAGTAGTAACGACGGAAATGTCGCTCGAAATTTTTTCCAAAATTATGAAACATCTGCATCCATTGCATTATTACCTATTAGCTAGCTCAGCCAAAGGCAAAAAAAGCCAGAAAAAATGAGTTTACATCCAAATATCTTTTATCGCTAATTTATTTCATCAGATTCAGTTATAGGTCTCATGCGCTCATTGCCGGTAATAAAACAAAAATCATTCGACTTTGATGTTGTAGAGTTATTAGAAGAATAGCGTTGAAAAACATACTGCTCTGAATGTAAGACAAAAATGTGTAAAACTTTTTTTTTTTAGTTGAAGTAAGAAACATATTATTATCAAATGTTTAACTGTTCTTGTTTTATCAATAATAAAATTTTATAAACAATTTGAATTGCAATTTACATAAGAAGAGACTCTTGGGCATGCTCTTCATACTATCAGCCCCAGTGTGCGAAAGTTTAGTAGGGATGTAGACTGCAAATCACACCTTCTAACTGCGGAGATACTCAAAATATAGTTTTTTAAGCAAGAGTGGCACTTGGTTATATATTGCAGCAGTGCACTTCAAACCCAAATAAATAACTGTCTATCCTGGAATAATCCAACTAGAAAGTTAGCAATGCATTTTCTTGACAGAATCTTACGTAAAGAAACCATAGAGCAATGCCTCCGAAATGTCATAAACCAAAAAATCGAACTAAGCCCGCAACATACGAGTATATGCAAAAACATACCTTCAGTTGCGCTTAAATACTAAAAAATGGTTTTGGAAGACTGAGACAAAAACGCGGTAAGGACCAAAAGACCAGCCTTTCAAGTGAGGATTTAGAACTGCGGAAATAGCGAAACTAATCATGAATTATATTAAAAAGTTTGAAATGAAGCAAAGAAAGCAGTAGGTAAATACATGCGATAGAAGTAAAAGCATTGCATCGAAAATTACGTGAAGTAGTCTGAAAAGCTATAAGCAGATGAAAAGCAATAGCAGAAGTACAACGTCGAATTATGGATAGGAGAGCTAATATCTTTATGGTCATGGCGCAACGAAGGGAAAACCCGAAAGGTACTCAGATGCTGAAATATGCTAAAAATGAGCAACAACAATATAATGAAGAGGGTTTGATGCGTAACCAATAGAGATCAAGCTTCTGTGTAACACTGTATAAAGCCAAAGATAGATAGAAGATACGAGAAATTACAACAACTACATACCTATCGGTGAAATTAATGTCGCATACTTTTAAAATGCACGAGACGGTTGAACTATCTACAATACGTTCATATTGCAATATTAATAAACTCTGTGGAAGGCAATGCGGCTATGCCTATCGCCTTCAAAGATTTTGAAAAAACACTTGATAGTATTCCCAGTAACGACAATTCCAAAATGTACCGTAACGTATACGTCTTATGTAAGATGATAGTGTACAAAGTCAGTCGGTTTTTAATGCTAACAGGATTTTCTATTGAAGCAACACATTAACGAGTCCAGAACAGTTTTTTTTTTGTTTTCGCCGATGATGGAAATTTTATGTCTAACGGCTTGATAGCCATTCAGCCAAATATTAATAATAATTGGATAACGGGTAACAAATCAGTCTGACTAAGACCGAATATCAGCATTTCAGTTTTCCTGCAAATCCAGCTGTTTATGGCTATTTAGAAGGGTTATCGTGCCGAACGATGAAATATTTAAATGGTTAGACTCCGTCAACGATATAACGATGATTTAATAGATTTAGGGTGCGGAGCTTAAATAGAGCAAAATCTCCTCAGTACTTTGTGAACAAGAAATGACACTAACGGCCTACTACCGAGTACTACCGCTAGTACTGATATTAGACAAATAATATACTCGTATAATAATAATAATATATATAATAATAATATACAAATAATACTCAAATTGGTACCACGTCATTTCTTCACCAAGTACTAACGCGTTAGTCCACCGAATTTGGTACTCGGTATTAGCTGGTCCCTCAAAATCGGATATCTAGCGGAGTTAGTACCTGGATTAGGTCAATTTTATTTCTTAACCACATGAGAAAGAATTCTATTTTTATATTTTCTTGGCTGTCATTTTGAAAAGTGTAAATACGTATGTACATGCGTTCGATTTTGCTTTCTATTTCTATGCTATTTTTCTGTGTTTTTTTTTTAATCTTGTTTATTGTGTGATTTTCTACTGGATTTGATTTTTGGCAACGATAATTTTTTTCGCGATTTCGACGACACGTCGTGAACGAGAACGATGAAGGAGTGGAAGCTCGTCGATTTGACCGCCGCATCTACCATATGCTTCAAAGGAATACCATAAATACTTGGGACGATTTCAATTTTTTTCTGCGTTTTCGTTTGTCGAAAACAACGTTTCTCTACGTTCTCCAATTGGTAGTGGACGAATTGCAACACTCGCAACCACGGTAAAAAAAGGGAATTCAATATAAATTCAGTTTTATTCACTCCTTGCGTTCCTTTTCTCTTTTAACAGTGCTCTTTACATATTGCCTGACCAACAATTGCTCACAACTCTGCGATTTATGACAAGTGGATCGATGCAGATTGCGGTTGCCGATGTTATGCACGTGTCGTCTTCTAGGCTTTGATACGCCATTTGGATCGATTTATTCAAATGCCAGCTACATTAGTAGAACGTGAGGAGGTTGCTGCTGCATTTTATCGCCTTGCCCAGTTCCGACGGACAATTGGTCCAATCGATTGCACCCATGTTAAACTGCAATCACCTGGTGGGGAATTTGTGAGTGCATATATGCAATATTCAATTAAAATCGGTTGTAATTTTGCGCTCGATTCATTTTATTTGCAGAGCGAAGGTTTTCGTAACCGCAACGTGTAAACTATATCGTCGGCCGTTTGAACGTTATTTCACGTTGCGCGGGATCTGTACATGATCAAACAATTGTTCGTCATTCGAATGTGCGCACGCGATTTGAAGCCGGCGAGTTTGGAAATCACATACTAATCGGTGAATCTGGACACTCAAACACACGTTATTTGGCAACTCCATACACAGCGAATAATCCTGATATTTGTCAGAATCGGAGTATGCAAATATACCAAGCACTTATTATTCGCAGTCGAAATGTAGTGGAACGTCAATATGGTGTGTGGAAACGTCGATTTTCCAATTTTGGCATATGATATGCGTGTGAAGATAAATACATTGCACAAAATAATAACTGCATGCGTAATACTGCAAAACATATGCCAACGAATTGCAGCCACCAGAAAACCCAGTAAACGAAGGTCGTTTGCAGCGCATCATAACCAATGGACAAATTGACGATGAAATACCGGGTACATCTCGTAGCAACCGAGTCAGAGAGGAAATTCTTTTGCATTTGGAAGAATAAAAATACTGCATTTCAAGTTATTGTTTTATTTGGAAACATTTTAGAGTTAAATTTCAATGTTCATTTGAAATAAAATTAATCCGTATCCGTAAAGAAAAGAGCATAATCAATGTCCTTAAGATCGTCCTCATTACCGACTATGCTCTCGTTGTCTCTTCTAACCCTTTGATTACCCAATGCTTTAATAACGACCGATCGAAATGCTGACGGGTATTCAGTGCTCATGGAGATAGTTGGAACGGAGTGCGGAGTTTGATCGGATTCTTCGACCACATTGGAAACTTCACCCGCCAACGTTTGCAAACCATTATTTGGCGCAGTGATAATATTGTCGATTGACAAGATTGACCAGAACTTAAGCTGCTTTTTATGCAAAGCAGCATTCAATGGTTTTCGTTGTCGTATTTCGTCCAAGCGGGCATCACATTCATCTCGATATAACTGCATTCGTAGTCCCCCAGATATACCATACGTCGACGCATTTCATCCACACTTGACATCGGCGCGCGATGACGACGTTGCACACTTGTTCCAAAATATTGGCGCGGCTTTTGGATTTAATTGCTTAGTTGGCTGACCAATGTGTTTGAAGCAGGCACGGTCGATGAAAGTGGCTCCAAGGTAGCAAGGAGTGGTGAAATTGTTGCCGAACTAGAATCGGCCGATGTCGTTATTTCGCTTCGACGCGGCAGAGTGTTCCGTATAATTGTGGCATTCAAATTGCCGGTGATCGAATCATTTGATGCTTCGTTGAGTTCCATCGAATCCAAAGGTTCCGCCAGGGTTGTTATGGTTACTTCCAATGTGTTTGAAATTGATTTGGTAGTATACGATGACATACCGTCGCAGTCGAAGGATGACAAACCGGAAAGCAAATGGCCATAGTACGGACGAAGCTCCAACATAGAGCCAGTTATTTAAATTTTTGGGACAGACGAGGAACCACTACCCGTTTATTTGGTATTGTCTCTCTCGAGAGCGAAATGATTTCGCAACGTCTGCATCACTTTTCTGTAGCGCGCAATGATGGCGTCGATATTACACTGGGTGGCAACCTTCGTAGAAGAATGACAAGATTTGCAATAAATTATTTAAAAAAAAGTAAAAAAGCAATCATAAATGAAAGGATGGGAGTTAAAGCGCTCAGCAATCGAAATCCAGTCCGCCTTCTTGATTTCTTTGGTAGTGTCATCGGTCCGACAGTTTAATACTGATTTCAGCCCAATGTGACACCAGGTCGCACAACAAATCGGTGCCGTTTTGATTCCAATTGGGGCAGCGAGACTTTTTCACATCATCACCATCCTTGATTACTTCTCGTCTCTTCATTCAAACAAAAAGGGTTTATAAAATGAAATGACGAAAAAAAGCAAACTTAACTAAACACACATGCCTCCATACGATCGCGCGTACCACCATTCACACATCATTCACCACAGAAATATTACACAAAACATGTAACAACGAATAAAAAACAAATAACACGCAAAATAGTTATTTATTTTGCTTTAGCTTTAAAATAATAATCACAACGCTGGATGAGATCCGAGAAGTAGCTATGAAAATGTTACGAATTTCAATGGATATGAAAAGACGGGATCTTATTTGAAGTATGCTTACTCATGTAAGTCATCTCATTAAGAGCCATCCATGCGATATCGCAAATATCTGAGTACGATACAGTGTTATCATAGACAACCGTAAAAAATACGAACTGGCAAGAGGATGCAAATTGTAGATAAGACTAAACAGAGCATCTCTGATCGCATGAAATCTATACTTCTGCTTTCGAGTAAGTAAATGTAATAAAAATTATTGAAATATATACAATATCATAAAAGCGAATCTCGAAATAAATTTTCCTAGACCGGTTCCTAAGTTTTATACTGCGCGGCTTGTTTGATCTAAATGGTGATTTTTTCTATTAAATATTTTATAAAATTGCGAAATATTTTTCGGAAATAAATGTCTTAGAGACTTTGTAAGCATATTTTCGTACTACTTCCATCTAATAATGTTGTTTACGGGTGGTAATACACCTGGAAGCATTTCTTACTCAGGCATTATCTTCTCTTTTCTCCAGACGTTTTCCCTGAAGTAGGATTCAGACACCATATTCACTGAGGAGGTCACAACTCCTCCATGATAGAATCTTGTTCATCATCATAAATGATGTCTTATATATATTGGGACCGACGACGACAAGGAGATTTACAATAACTCCGCCTTTTCGCCTGTACTATATACCTGCAGAAAAGCCAAGTCGACACATCATAGTTTTATTAGTTTATTCTCCATGTAATTATTTAATTTCCAGACTGTCGACGACTCATCGCTTCAAATTTGTATTATGATCAGTGTTTATATTTGATTCACCATAGTCGTTTCATTATTATTACGTTTATTTACTCACCAACGAATCCAATAGAATAATGCGATCCCAATATATTTATTTAGTCACCAAGCAAGTCACCTAGCAAATCCATTAGAACAATATGATGGCGAAGAATATGTCGCTAGCCAGATGACACAAATGGGATATCAATCGATGAGTAACCTGCCGAACACGAATCCACTTGACCGAGTAACGATCCGCTGAACATGAAGCTAGTTGACCCAGTGTACAGTCTAATATAAACAGTGGAACGTGGAGTAATGAAAAACAATTAAGCGAAGAAGACCAACTGGAGGAAGTTTACGTTACTGTTCTTTGGCATATTTGTGGCTAGACCGTTATGATCATGGATTACCAAGGCATGGGCCTGGTATACCCTACTCAACGAGTTAAGTATCTGGTCGCTACCGTGAGAAGAGACTGAAGGTGATGAGCTGAGTTAAAATGAAGGAAGAAGGCAATTCGTTACCTTACCTCGTCGCGGTCTGGACAGTCAAAATTGTAGTAGCTTAGATTTATTTAAGAAAAATTAAAGAAAACTTAAAACTAACAGTACCTACAATAGAATTCAAAATATTGCCTCGGTAATCTTTACCCTTACTAGTACATTCTCACTGCAATAGATTTCGTTAGTCGAATATCTGAAGTTTTTTTTATCAATTTCAAATTAATTAGCAGAAGGGCAAATTTTTAATTTAAATTTGGTGGGGGATGACTTAAAAACGTCGGGAAGGGCTCAGGTTAAAATCAAAAAGGGGGAGGTTTGAATTGGCCTTACGGTGTATGCGGGAGATTGGTTCGTTAGAACCATAAGACGTGCGATGAGTTGGAATATACATAGAAGCGACGAGGACAGCGTAAATTACGAGGGTTAGTGTTGAAGGAAATAGAATTGTAAAGGAAAGCGCAATCCACAGAACCAGAGCGCAGTCGATGAATGAAGAGAATGTCAGCTACGTCTCTGAGTTTTTCGAGGGTATTCAGGTTAAGAATTTTGAGGCGGTCACGATTGGGACGTAAGATAAAGGGGTCATGACAGGGTAGCCCTTGAAAAGAAAATCGAAAGAAACGACGTTGAATCTTCTTGATACTGGATAATATTCCAAAGTCGCGAGGGAATTGAACCTGGGACATAGGTTGACCATGCAGAAAATAAATTTTTTAGATACCTATGGAGGTCTACTTGAAGGAGAATAGAGTCTTGGGGTGAAGAAATTGTTTTGGAGAACTTGAATGAAAAATTAAAAACAGGGGACCTAGATGGCTGCCTTGTGGGACACCATAAGTAACTAAAAACGATTTTGAGAATGCTGACCTAAAGCGAACGCTATAATAACGGTTTTCTAGATAAGAAGATATCCATTTTATCAAGATGGGGTCGAAACCGAGGGAAGACCATTTGAAAAGGATCAATTTATGTGATATTTTATCAAAGACTTTCGATAAGTTTGTAGCAATAACATCGATTTCGTTGCCATTTTCTAGGGCTGAAAGCGCAAACGATACGAATTCAACTAAGTTTGTAGTAGTTGATTTACCTTTCGGAAATCCGTACTGACTGGGGGATATAAACGACTTGCACTGAAAGCTTTGAACTTCATATAAAAAAAATTCAAACATTTTAGGTATGTTAACATAACTTAGCAATGGACGTTAGTTAGTTACTTCATTCTTTCATCCATTTTTGTGGACCGGGGTTATGAAAGAGGTCTTCCAAACTTGGGGGAATTCCCCTTGTGTGTGGGACAGACGAAACAGTGAGGAAAGTAGGTGCGAGAGAATGGAAGCACACTATTTAAGAAATATTGCTGGGCTCTGGCCCCGATAAAAATTTATCATTGAGATTTTATAACTTTCAAGATAATTAGAGTAGTCAGAATAAGAATTGGTGCGATGAAAAACTGCTCACAATTTATTTATTTTGGTTCGTAAATAGCGAAGTCTTCTGGTATACCTGTGAGTGGAAGTAGATGATGTTTTATGCCGAGAAAAAGGGAAGTAAAGAGAAATGAAATTAAATATATCACTGTAAAAAATGGAGACAGCATCAGGTTGGTAAAATCAAAAGAAGACTTGCTAAACTAGATATTAATTTGGCGAAAATTGGATCTATGGAAGTGCTAAGAAGAGATAGTAGGAGAAGAAGTGGACTGTTTTGAAGAATTGTTGATATGGTTAAGGAACAAAACGTTACTGTGGGGTTAATATGGAATTGCTAGTGAATATAAGGTGTAGTTGCCAACCGATTGAGTTATGGACGCCACTTACTTGGCATAGACCTGAGTCTGTTTTATGGTCAATGAATAAACTTTCCTTGGATGAACTAGCATTTGATGCGGTAAAAAGGAAGTGATCGTCCGATGAAGTCCACTTCAGCAGAGGCAGATTAAAATCACCAAAGATAAGGATATCATCGTTGGATCAGTAAGATCAATAAATTGGTCAATCGCTTGAATAGCAAAGATGTAGGATTCGATGGGTTAAGCTGGGAGAATGTGCAACGCACAGGGACTGTTGGGAAGTGTTATTTTAATTGAAACTAAGTCAAGTTTGACAGAAGGAGAGATAGCGTTGAGAGAAGATTTGAGGCTACAGTTAATGGCAAGGACACCTCGGCATGGAGAATCAACTATAGGGAGGGTAGGATCGGTAAGCAAGACTCTTACGTGTTTGCAGTAAAATGTAAGAGGTAGTTCGTTGCGTGAAGGAGTACTTGTATTGGAGAATTTTGGAGTTACACAACTGATACGTCCAGAAGAAGAACCGAACTTACTCTCGATTTGAGTTCAAATTACTTTAGAATCCATCAATTGGCTTACATTGTATAATATTTAGACTTTTCTTTTTACGCAATTATTTGAATAACATTAAATGTAAATACGCTTCTTAGATCTAAGGATTAATTTTTCTAAATTTTGGATATATAAATTGTCTTTCTAAAATGATTTATCACCACAAAACACAATGTGTTTTACAATTTCTCATTTGGTATCAGATCAAGTCAGTAAAATTCGTTTCAAATAACACATTGTTAATCTACATACTGATTCACTCAATAGCCTTCTGGTACGTTGAAAGTCTGGGGACTACTACTTTTAATTTTTGAAAATCTAGACACTTTGCTCTTTTAAATGCATTATCATCTTCGTATAGCTCATATTGTTGACGGTTATACTTTCTGTTTCATTCAGTTCGCATACAATACATAAAATTCTCGGGGTAATATTTCTTGTGAAATACTCTTATGTTAGATATTTCTTTCGATTTATTATCCATTTCTTGGTAGAACTGCAAGGTCAAGGTTCTGTTGAATTATGAGATTTTGTCGAATAATAAGTTTTGTGGGCCAACCCGTTGAAATTTCACGAAGTTGTTGTTCCTTGAGTTCAAATTCACTCATCGTAATAAACTCATTTATTCATTACATTGAAGTTCTTATTTGAGATACTAACTTTCTTACCCAAACAATGAGCAACTGATTATATCTTGCATTGTCCATAAATCATATGACTGCAATGCCACATCCATAAGAAGATTACTGAGAAACATAGTGTGTCTTTTTAAAAAATACAGTTAATCCTTTTTCTTCCCTATGTTGAAAACATCAGATTCTACAAACACCATTGGAAGTAATATACAATAACTAAAATCTGAGGAAAAATTTACAGAGCTCTTCAAAAAGTGTTTAAAATGTTGCTGCACCAGGTGAAGATAAGTCGATAATACAAATAATTTTGGATATTTTATAAAACAATGTTGTGCTCTTGTATATCATCCCACCAGTTGTAGAGGTATCATCCCTTTCGAGTTGTTGAGATTCTGTTGATTTTTTGTTTGATGGCTCTTTTAGCATGGCGAAGACCTGGTATGTTTTCCCAATGGGATATACACATTTTGTTCTCCCAACTTTTTATTCTTGAGTTAATAGCTGAGTTCGGGATATTAGAGAAAGGCCCAAGGCCGATTAGTGGTCCTTTAGCATATCTTCTAAAAGGTGCAGAGATTTTGACTTCAGTTACTCGTAATCAAAGCATTCAAGATGTCTATATATGTAGATAATCGTAAATGTCAATTTTTCAATTTTCTTTTAGCATGCTTTCAGTGTACAACATTTTTGGTTCAAGAGGCTTATACTTTCGTTTGGAAATGGGTTTTTGTTCCTTGAATATATTCAATTTTAATTTAGCATATTAATTAAAATTTAATATATTACGTTCAGGTACTTTTTTCGAATTTCAATAAATAGTAATAAATTGCAAAGTCAAAGTCATTAAAAAGAACAGCAAATATCTAGGAATAAGAAAAAAAACGATTGACTACGTAAACTTGTTTTAAGTATAACCATTCTTGTGGAATATGGAATCGCCATAACGAAATTCATGTTTACTTGGGTCGAGAAAAATCATGGCATTCAGCAAAGTTAACCTTCCATATATCCTGAAGGAGTAATAATTTTGTTTTTGCAAACCCAATATGCATATTAAGTAATTTTAATTTATATTTATAGGGTTTAGCCATAACCTTGAACATCGTCCTTAGAACCAAAATTCGATTAGAAACATTTCCGTTTTTTATTTTTTTTTCTGCAAATAACATTTTAGCATTTGAAAATTTTTGATGGCAATAGAGCAATGACATGGAAAATATTGACAATAGTCTTGCGCAAATATCACTAAATGTTTATCCAATATTTAGACACAAATAAATAAAAATAAACTCTTAAGACTTTTTAACAAAATGTGAAAAAGTGGTGACAAAGAATTTGAGAAAAATTCAGTTTTCATATAAGAAATACATATCTCAGCAAAACTTATCAATAAATTACTAACATATCCGCAGTAAAATGATATCAGCGACCAGACTAACCTTTCCAGTCCACATGTTAATATTTTTTGGTTTTGGTTTAAGTACAGTTACGAGTATTTATAACGCTTCCACAAATTCAAAATCGCAATTTCCAACTGAGAATCTAACCCGTAACATAAGATCTCAGCTCTTCCTAACACAACATATCCTAGCGGGTGATAAAAATGCTGGTAATAGTGCGAGGTGGAGACACAAATCCGGCTATTATTATCATGCTCCTTTTTCGGATAACAAAAATCGAGAAGAAAGGAGTAGCATGTTTAATAATCGCCAAGGTCATCGCCAGAAACGACATCATTTCCACAAGCACCAGCAGTATCAAAAACATCAACAGCTGCAGCATCAACCACATACGGGAATTCACCATCACAAGCCACATTCAGAACATAAAACTAGGAATATAATGCAAAATAGCTCTATCCACGAACATAATCGTTTAAGGGATGAGAGTATTAGCCATTGGAGTTTTGAACTTAGCAATGATGCATCAGCTTCAACAATCAACAACTATAATCGTAATAGCTTCCAACAGCATGGTCCTATTCTTGATAGACATAGAAGCATTCACCATCATCATAAAGAGTTGATGGAGGGAAACCATCATTACCATTATGCACGTCATCATCATGAATCAAATTACAAAAACACCGAATTTCATCCTGAATTTTCTATGAGCGATGGTAAACATGATTATGATGAGAAGCAACTAAATTTCTATCCCTCATATTTGTACGCATCGGAGACCCCACTGCCATTACTTCATGTCCTTGATGTTAACTACCACGAAACCGATATGGATCGCGAATTTAAGGCAATTAGGTTAAAGAACAAAAAGGTTTTTCGTTCCTTACCCGATACTGTATCAGAAATACATGACCAACATCATGGTACTCGTCACTGGCCTGTGAAACGTGAAGCTATTGTAGAAGGAGGGTTAATATTGGGCGGCCTCATGATGGTGCATTCACGAGAAGATACTGTAATATGTGGGCCAATCATGCCTCAAGGAGGTATTCAGGCATTGGAGGCAATGTTGTTTACTATCGATTGGATAAACGAACATAAGTTGTTGCCAAACATAACACTGGGAGCACACATTTTAGATGATTGTGATAAGGATTCATATGGACTCGAGATGGCAGTTGATTTCATCAAGGGTAAGTACCCGTAGAGTTTTATACTAACTTTCCAATTTATTTTTCTACAAACAAATATTTTGTACTATTTTATTTAAAATTGAATTGCTATTTTATATGTGTAAATTAATCTCACAGCAATTAAATACAATTTTTCTTACAATGATCTCTATCTTTGAATTCTTGTGTGACATAAAGCATGTGGTTATAATGATAATGGCCAGACACAAGGTCGGCCAATAGAGGTTCAGATAAACATGTCGGAGGGTTTGAGATATAGTTTTACTTCAGGTGTCAAATTACTTATCAACATACGCCTTCTTAGTGAATCATATACTTTTTTAGATGACTTCTGTCAAATTAAGCTACATTTTTACTCTGAACGGGACTGAAGTTGTCTTTCACCTGTACCGCCATGGCTAATTTAATTCCAGATACATACTCGTATATTTCCTAGTAGAATTTCGGATGCTTTTCTTATAACACAATAACGTTTAAATAAGGTTTTTGTCATAATAGAAATAAATTCAACTTTTGACATGAATTAATTTTAACTTTTAACAGCACACAGAAGCCATTTTCCACAATTGTTCCCCCTAAATACGCCGTGCCGTTTCATTTTTCTTTTGTCACCTGGTATGACAATAAAACATTTTCGTTTTATAGTAACTCTAAAAGAGTACCAGCTTCCTGCAAACACATTTGAATTTTGAATGAAGTTGATCACATTTGTAGATAAGACGATTCTCTTCAATCTTGCTTGATTATACTGTGCCGCAGAAGACAATGTGTTCCTCCTTCAATAACTCATTCGGCAGCATCTTGTCGTAGGTAACTGTTGTCTGCTTAAAAGGAGAGAAGTCGTTCCGGACACATCGACGTGCTCCTCCAGTTGCAAATCATCTAAAACGTTGAACAGCATCTTACTTTCAACACCGTTTTCTAATGACACTTAAATAGTACCGAATCACATATCGACCTTCTACCCACGAAATCACATCGAATATCATGGGGTTGGTCTAAATTTTGCTTCCATATGTCTAGAAATCTCCAGCATATTTTCATTGTGTGATACCATGAGCTCCATGGTTACATTATCTAGTGACACCTTTGCAAAAAAGAGAACATTCTCTTCAGTGGTTAAGCATTGATTGTGAGTCATCGTCAACTGCGGTTAGCAGCTGAAACGTTACTTTATGGACATTTTTCGTTAATTTCTTTGTTTTATTGAACTAAAACAATATTACGAATTAGATATAGGAGAGCTAAAATATTTCATCATTCACCACATCTTTTCCGGAAGAGTAGCACTCAGACTCTAAACTGGTCGATTAGGACGCGTTCAAGGGGTTTTTGTACCCTTAATACTTAATATGTTTGCACACAGTGCGGATTAGTACCGAGTTCCCATGCCGTCCCCATTTAAGTGCCTATAGCACCCTACGCTGCTTATTTTCTGTGATCTTGTGAGAACAGACTCTCTCAGGACGGCGAGGTCGTTGACAACCGGGATGAACCTGGGTCTCAACCCACAAATCTCTTAAGCTGGCACAATCTCTCGCCAGTTGCCAAGTTAGTTGAGCTTCTCTCCACACTTGCATGCACCACCTTAGATGCGGTCGTCCTCTCTTGTGTCGGTACTCGAGGTTACAAAAGAGGACTTTTACGGCTGGACCTTAACTTGTCCCAGCCATCTCAGACGTTGGATCCCTAGACGACTCATTAGAACGATGTCGCTCTATAGTTCGCACAGTTCGTGGTTGAACCTCTTCGTCAGCTATCGACAAAGTCCAAGCGTCTTCCATAGAGCAGAACCGGAATAATAATGGTTTCAGATTCTAACGTAATAGGACAGAAAATACGCTGTAGGCGAGAGAGAGAATAGGAAACATATCGTCTCCTTTGTTGTAGATCGGACAAACAATGCTGAGATTCCATGCTTTGGATATGCTTTCCTCTGACCATATCTTACAAACAAGTGGTCATCTCAAGCTGCTTCAAGTAGGCAGTCCCTCCGCTTCAGAAACTTCGACTTCGATATTGCTAGCTTAATTTTGTCTAGTTCTGGGGGTAATAATTCTCTTCCTCTTTGTCCAAGGTCTGTCTGACAATATACCATATGATATACAGCCCGCAGAAGTAGTCATTCCATACTCACAGCACCAACTGCAACTTTATAAGATGCCCATGTTCAATTTTGCAGTCTTCCAATCTGGGTTTATAGCCCTGGCATGTTTGTTTTATTCTCTGATAAAATTTTCGACCGTCATTCTGGCAGTTACATCCGTTTCGCCGATCATACGCCTCTCGAGTTCTTTCTTTTTGTTTCCGGGAATTATGTGCTCTTCCCTTTCTTTCTGCTTATAGAGCTCACAAGCAGCTCTCGTTCTTTGATGCAGCACGGCTTTATATGCTTCTTGTGTGGTTGCAAGTTCCTGCCTACATTCATTGTCAAACCAGAAGTTTCCTTGTGGCTGCGCTGTGAAATCAATTACATTAGGAGCAGCTTCTCTGATGGCTCTTAAACAGAATCCCAATTGGTATTATATGGTTTATCTATGAAGACATCGATCGCAATATGAGGAATTGATAGTAGTCCCCTTTTGTGGGAATCGCGTGCTGAATGGTAAAATATTACACCCCGTTACAAGTTCTATAAACCTCAACTCATTTTCGGACGTGGTGTTATGCGGGCTATTTTTTCTGATGATCTGAATTTACATTACGATCGCCTAATACAATTTGTATGTTATAGCTCATTCACTGAGCATATGTTTGGTCAATGAAGTTATGAAGCTCGACTTTGGTGCCGTCATTCTTATTCACACAGAGACACAGATAAGACTTGTATTACCGAATTTTGACTTGATGTGGATTTTTGCCTGACTCTTCGATAGGCAAATCCACTTCCAAATAAGTGATTCTCTGTAGCAGTTGCCAAAGGGGATATTGTAGTTTTTCATCCGCTTTTTGTGTAACACATCCTATCACACTTCGTGAAGTTTTTCGGCAGTACATGTGGTCTCTTAACATTCTATGTGCAAAGCCCGCCGTCAACATTATAACCGTCCGTATCCGAGGCCGTTTCCTTTTTCGCACGGTCGGTCACTTGAGCCATCGTAACAAAACTGCGGCGTGAGAGCTCTATTCATATTTTGGGTTTAATATCCAAACAGCCACAAGTACCACAGTCTATTTGGTACAAATCGCAATTGTATAAAAAATCTTATCAGATTCCTTGAAGAAATTCCTAATGTTATGTTCGTTAGATATTGTAACAAAATGTTATCTTCCTATTCCCCTAAGGGTGCACGCACTTATCTGGTTCTCTCAGCACCTATTGTTTGGCCAGTGTAAGTGCGTCCGCCCGCGCCCTCCAACCACAAACTTCGTCTTCGAGTAAAGACAATGTTGGAGAGTTATGGAGAGTTAGTTAGTCACTCAACTAGTCAGTCGTAAGATCGATGTCGACCTATCTATTTGTCTGATCGTTAAGATTTACAATAAATAATTAATTTCTGAGTAATAAAGTTTGTACTTAAACGAATAAAGATCCTGTTTTTTTTTTTTGTAAAACTAATAATAGATTCTTATTATATATCTGGCCTAGTCGGCAAAAAAAAAAGTCAATTTATTCGAAGTAAAGAATCACCGCGTGTGTTTCAATTCGAGATCTGATTTAGGCTTAAGTGCAAAACTAACATCAACGTGATACAAATATCTTCGGTTCCCGTTTTTCAAATTGATGTTCCGTTATCAAGCCAATCTGTTGCTAACGGAATCTTTTTTGGGAATTCATCCTGGAACAAACCAAGTTTCAACACATCAAACCGATATCCCGTTATCAAGCCAATCTGGTCCTAACGGAATCTGTCAACATCTGAACGTGGGTTATCTTGTCTCATCAACCAAAGTTTCAGTTTTAGAGAAATATACTGGAAAAAACAAAGCATACCTGCGGTAAGTTAAAATATTACAACAAAAACTAAGATGGAGGTTCTTCATGCAGCAGAGCGGTTTAAAATTACTTTAGAATTAACAAGCAAACTTCAAGAATTTAATGGTGATGAGAGTTGTACAGTGGACTTTCTGGACAGGGTCGATTCATTGACAGCTACATTTGAGGGTTTTGATGAAAACATCATTTCACTTTTAATAGGGTATATCAAAGACAAAATTGTAGGAAATGCTAGGTGTGAATTGAAAAAACATGGCAGAGTTAATACTTGGGCCGAAATAAAGGAGATTTTGAGGGCAAATTTTGGTGAAAAGCTTTCGACTAATGCTCTTCTGGACAAACTAAGAACTGCTAGAGTAGAAACTACTATCGAAGAGTATTATCGGACAGTGAATCGGCTTATGAGTAGGATAAATAATGCGTTTCTATTAGATGACAACAACATAGGAAAAATTTTAATTTCATCGAACAATAGAATAGCACTGGATGCTTTTAAAAGCAACCTTCCAGAACCTATCAAAACGATTATTTATAGTAGAAATCCGCAGACTTTAAATGAGGCCTCTCAAATTGTTGTAGAGGTTGGTCATACGTTATCAGGACCTAACAAATATAAATACCTAGGAAACCGTAGTCAATATTTTATGCATAACAACGCTCGCACTGAACCACAAAGACAAGACCATAACCAGAAACGAAGGTCAAAGTAGTTACAATCGTAGTGGACAGTCCCGACAACCAAATACTCGTAGGTACCGCCAAGGAGAGTCTGTTGGACAGCAATCAGTAAACTATACCTACACTCGTGGCGAACAGCAGCATCGAAATAATTATAATCCTAGTCGCCAGTTTCGACAGTCTAATAGGTACAGACAAGGTGAACCTATGGATATAGCGTTGAACGAAAATAGTGCGAATGCACCCCCAAATTTTCACAACATTCAAGAAAACGTTACCCTAGATAGTCGTAAATAGGTCTTGTACCTCTCAGATTTATTATTGATTGTGGAGCTGAATTTAGCATCATAAACAATAATTTATGTAGCCCGAAGTGGAAAGTACAGTCTGACAACCATACACTTAGAGTTTTCGGTAGGAGTATAACTTCGAACACAATGTACAATATACCACTATTTAAAGAATTTAAAAAGGAAGGATATTTCGTTGAATTCTTGGAATATCAATTTCATAACTTTTTTGATAGGAAACAACATCCTCAGTGATCTTAATCCTATTATCGACTATAGAAAACAGTCCTTGATTATTGATAATGTTGCAATTAATTTGTATTTTAGTAAGGAGGAAGAAGATTACACTAAAAACAGTTTAAGTAATGAGCTTCCAGGTATATATAAAAATGAAGTCTTCAACAATAAGTTCACCGATACAATTTTCGCAAAGCATTTAAGTAGTTCGGATACTACCAAATTGAGAAATCTAATTGTATCATACAAAAATATTTTTTATAAAGAGGGTGACATGTTAACATTTACTACTAATGTCAGGCATCGAATTAATACTAAAAATTAAATTCCAATTTATAATAAGCTCTATAGGTACCCAGAGATACATTCAGATGAGGTCAATAAGCAGATTAGTGACATGCTACAGCAACGAATTATTAAGCCAAGTAACAGCCCTTATAATGCTCCTCTTTTGGTTGTACCTAAAAAAGTGATAAGAGTGGCGAAAATCAGTGGAGACTAGTTATAGATTACAGAAAGCTTAATGACCAGACTATAGACGATCGTTATCCGTTGCCTAATATGGAAGACCTTTCCGACAAACTGGGAAAATGTAATTATTTCTCAACCATTGACTTGGTAAAAGGTTTCCACCAAATTGAGGTTGATTCTCGAGATATTGCAAAAACAGCTTTCTCAACTAAGCACGGTGATTATGAGTTCCTTAGAATGCGGTTTGGGCTTAAGAACGCCCCGGCCACATTGCAAAGGTTAATGAACGAAGTGCTTAGTGAGCTAATAAATAAAATATGTGTCGTATACCTGGACGATATATTGGTTTTCTCCACAAGTTTCGAAGAGCACTTAGTCTCACTGAGAAAAGTTTTTGAAAAATTGAAGGAATCTAATTTGAAAATTCAAGTAAATAAATGTCAATTTGCTGAACCTTCTACAAGTTTCCTGGGTCATATTATTGTAAATAATGGCATTAAACCAGACCCTAAGAAAATTAAAGCCATTTCTGAAATGAAACTTCCCGGTACAATTAATGGCATTAAACAGTTTTTAGGGATCACCCGATACTATCGTAAGTTTATTAGAGACTACGCAAAGGTTGCTTATCCAATGATTAGGTATTTGAAGAAATCCGAAAAGATCAAAGTATCCGACCCTCAATACATCCAAGCTTTCAAAACCCTAAAAACACTTCTTATTACTGACCCCGTTCTAAAAACCCCTGACTTTTCTAAACCATTTTTGCTCACTACTGATGCGTCTGCCTATGCCTTAGGTGCTGTTCTTAGCCAACATAATCATCCCATTTCTTACGCTTCCAGGACTCTCAATAATCATGAGCTGAATTACTCAGTTATTGAAAAGGAACTTCTTGCTGTGGTTTGGTCAGTAAAATACTTTAGAACATATTTATACGGTCGAAAGTTTACGATCCAGACTGATCACAAATCTCTCGTTTAGTTACACGGAATAAAAGAACCGAATATAAAGCTTCAAAGATGGAAAATAGCGCTTAACGAGTACGACTTTAAAGTTGAATATTTGAAAGGAAAGGAGAACTGCGTGGCTGACGGACTCAGTAGGTATATCGAGCAGGGTACCAAATTGTTTAATGACAACGATGATATACGCCTGAAAAATATTTTTGTCAATGAGTGCGCTAATAATATCTGCGACAATAACGATGAAGTTATTTCAGCAAATGCAGCGGCCGGAAATGATAACGAAGAAGTTATCTCCACTGGTGCTACGATCCATAGCGCTTCAGAGGACGAATTAAGTCTCGTATATTTAACTGAAAAACCCATTAACTTATATAAAAACCAAATCTATTTATCCTACGGAAAAAAAGAAAAGGTTATTATAAAAATAATACATAAAAAGGTACAAAACCTTGTCCAGGTAACAGATGACAATAGTTTACTAAATGTTATGAATGGACTCCTCTTGAGTAAAGGGCTAATGTGCCTATATTGCGATGACCTCCCATTGTTCATAAAATTTCAAAATCTGTACATAAAGTATTTCTCGATAAATAGGAATCTTAAACTATTAAAAGCAAATTGCAAACTCCAAGATGTAGTGGATAAAAATGAAATAATTTCCTTAATTAAAAATGAACACAATAGTAAAAACCATAGGGGAATCGATGAAATGTTTTTCGAATTAAAGGGAAGATACTATTATCCGAACCTGAAGATCGAAATACAGAAATTTGTTAACAACTGCAACATATGTAACGTAGCAAAACATGATCGAAGACCTCTTAAAATTCCGCTGCAAATTTCTGAGACCACACAACACTTTAACGATATAATTCATATTGACATTTGGTTTCCTGAGCGAAATAGAATGTATATTACTACAATAGATAAGTTCTCTAAATACGCAACATTACGAGTACATAAATTACTTGATACATAAATTACTTGATTACTGGATTGCAATTTTAAACGCAATTAAAGAAAGAATACAATTCTTAGGCAAGCCTGGGAAAATTATTTCTGATAGCGATACTTGTATACTGCACTCCGCAATTGAACAATTTTTCAAAGACAACGAAATTCTGTTCCATAAAACAACGGCTTCCCTTAAAACAGGCAATGGAGATATAGAGAGACTTCACGGTACATTAAATGAACACCTTCGGATTCGAAAAGCGGTTATGGATCATTCTGAACTACATGAAAAACTCTTTAACATTATTAATATTTACAATAGAACAATCCATACAACAAAAAAACTATGACCTATAGATTTCTTAACAAAGAACTTAAGCAAGCAAGATATTGCATCTTTAGCGGAAAATTTTACAAACGATAAAGAAATAAGGGTGAGAAAATTGAATAGGGAAATCAGCGCTGAAATAAAATTATGCAAAAATATAGTTAAAAATAGGGCAGTTGGCAAAATACAGCCACGGTATAAGAAACCTTCAAATTTTAAGATAGATGGTCATGATGTTATTGATAGGACAACAAAAAGAAACACTAGATATTACAAAAAACAAGTTAAAAGAAAATATAAACACCAAAAAACATAAAATGGAAATACATACATACCTAGAGTACAGCCAAAATTCTTCTATTTATCCTTACACTGCCGGATGTAATAGAATGATAATACTTTTCGTGGATTATTTTCCTTTTAAACGCTTTTATATTTCGTTACAAGTGCAAGCAATGTTTTTTTTGAAAATCTTTCCAAAACGTTCTTTTCGATTTAAAAGTAGAAAACGAAATAGCGCTTGCTTTTTAGTTCAGTGTTGCCAAATTTGCATCATTGATTTGCTGTGTAAACCATTTAATGACATGATTCAGGGAAAATGTTTTCAACATGTATGAGGGACTATTGAAGTACCTACTATGTTAGACAATAGTTTATCTGCGGCTGGCAATGAGTGAAACTCTGTTCAGAAAGGAAACCGTTTATTTTCTTTTTAATGTAACAAGAATGAAAATTAAAATGAAACATTTAAAGGATTTATGTACATTGAACTTTGCAACTTTACAAAAATAAGTTTAATCGTTAAGAAACGATACATTGTATACTTTAATGGTAGAAAAGAAAAGGAAAAAAGAGTAAAGAACAAAAAGCAACCATAGTTACGACAAAGAAGTAAATAAATCAAAAGAAAAACAAATTGTAATTTTTAATGATGTACAAAATTGAAATTGAAAAACGAATGAGCTGACATGAATTGAGTTATATTATTTACTTTCCTTCTACTAATGAACTAAAATAACTTCTATATTACTGTATTCAGATCTTAAAGTATTATTCATTGTTATTTATTCTTGAATTTATCATATTTTACGTTAACAAAATAATATAACCACCACAAAATTTGTATAAATATAAGTAAAGTTATAATTTTTGGAGACCAACAATTCTTTGCGGGGGAGGTGTAACAAAATGTTATCTTCCTATTGCCCTAAGGGTGCACGCACTTATCTGGTTCTCTGAGCACCTGTTGTTTGGCCAGCAAACATCATGTGTGTAAGTGCGTCCGCCCGCGCCCTCCAACCAATCGTCTTCGAGTAAAGACAAAGTTGGAGAGTTATGGAGAGTTATGGAGAGTTAGTTAGTCACTCAACTAGTCAGTCGTAAGATCGATGTCGACCTATCTATTTGTCTGATCGTTAAGATTTACAATAAATAATTAATTTTTGAGTAATAAAATTTGTACTTAAACGAATATCCTGTTTTCCTCTTGTTTTTTTTTTTTGTAAAACTAATAAGAGATTCTTATTATATATCTATATATAATAGTAACGATTGGGACCTGATAGTCGAGCATATCATGGCTATTTCTCTTTCCTTGTAAAATGTTTCAATGACTCTTTACGTCTATTTTGAGTACGCTATGGCGTGGTGATGTGAACGTATCAGATCACTTATGTAAATGTAGAATAAGATCAGCGAATGTACCGTTCCTTGTTGTAGACCGTTATTAATGTGAAATGTTTCATCAGAAGTCACATCGCCATTTTTCATGATTAAATATCTATCTGTGAACATATTGGGAAGAATATAAAGCTGTGGTTTACTACTGCCCAGCTTGTTCAGCATGAAGAAGAGTCCCTCTAACCATACGGCTTTTTCCTAGTCAATCAAACAGTCACCATTGTACTGATTCTTGCCTTTCTTAAATGTAATATCAGAAACATGAACAGCAACATGCCTTGCCTTGAAGCCGAATTGATTATACAGAACTGTATTTTTTTCCTCAACCAATTTGGATCATTTATTGATCACTTTTTCGTTAAGTTTACTGATATTTTGAAGAAGACTGATCGACTAGGGATTGGGAATGTCTTTATCTCCTTTGGGTGTGGGCCACCGCAGTGTTCCAATGCCCCTAATAATGGGCTTTATTAAACAGGTGGGATATATATCCATTAGTTGTAGAAATCGAAGCACAATGTTTGGTATTCCATCTGTTCCCACTGATTTCTTATTTATGATTGAGCTCTTCATTCGAAATGAATGGAGGTTGTTCCCTAACATTGACTATAACATTATTTGCCATATCTTCGTCACTAAACTGGTTGAAAACCATGCACTCGAATTAGCAGTCCGTTCATTTTGAATATAGAAATGATGCACAAGATCTCGATTTAGCAGGTCGACGTTGGGGCCAATGATATCACTCGCCTTGCCCAGTTCCTGGAAAGTCGCTGCTATGACTTCGTATTCGATCGCTGTTCATAGTTCGCGATATTTTAAGACACGGAAGGTCGTATTGATTAGATCTCCGAAATATTTTATTAATTTTCGGGAACATAATTGTTATTCTAATACAAACTTACAGATGCTCTGTAATTTTGTTTTATTAATATCTGGAGGTTTGTAATCTGTGACATCAATGTTCGCACCTCCAAAGCCAATACATTACTACCACTTGTGCCACGGCCACTAACTAAACTTATTCATTAAAAGTCTATAATAATATTCTAAAGCCTATGTATGTAATATTCTGTGCAATATTCAACCGTCAGAGACCTTTTATCAATTATTCACTATGCCAACGCGCACGTTGCCAAGAACGACTATTTTTTAAAATGATATATCTTTCCATTTGAAATAGCCGAACTTGGTTGCAGAGCATGCATAGTTGACACATATACTACAATATATCAATTGCTTTCAATTTATGTAAATATAAAAGGTCTGTCCAAACTGAATAAATTCATTTTAATGATTTTCTTGTTTTATAAGTCGCCTAGTTAAACTTTTTATTATTTTTTTTTGTAATTTTAATTCCATTAGCTTTAGGAAGGTAAGTCAAAATAGCAGCTGTCCTTCTGCCATGAAATGAAATCTTCTTAAAACTGGAAAAATATTCTCTGGGGACACGAACATCAAACAAATAAGGAACAAGGAAGTGAAACAAGTTGTAATACAGCTATGGAAATGTTGGCCTCAAGATTATTCTTTGAGTTATTTTGTACTTATTTTTTATGTTCCTATATCCAAAGCATACATACTAGTATGTAGGCATACAATTATATAATATTGAAGTTCTCGAAAATGTAGATCAATATACATTTTATTTATCCAAATTTAATCATATAACTTTTGAATCTATTTTGAGTCCAATATCAAGTGAAATATGAAACTAACGGAACAGATTCGGGGGGTAAAATTGTTACATATGCATATGGTTTGTATCATAGTTGCAATCATAGTTATAACCAATAATTCAAATAAACCTGATTCCTCAAACAATGAGACCACCTCAAGCAAAAATGTTGGCGTTGTTCGTCATTTAAGAGCCAGAAAACATCGTTAAACATCATTTGTAATACTTCCAATTTTGGTTTTGTAAGTCCTACATTGCTTTGCTCTTGTCATATTATTGACCAAAAAATCATGAATAATATCAATAATATTTTTTTTTTTTTTTAGACTCTTGTATTTTAAGTCTCTTGAATTGCTACTGCATGACATGATTAGAACACAGAAGACTGTCACAAGTTCTTAGAGATACCAGCAGCTTGCACAATTTATACATTTAAATGGTTCAACTGAGCTTCAAATAATAAAACTATCCAGTAGCGTGATCTTTGACCAAGTGCCTTCAATTGTACACTTTGCTAATACTTGTAAACCGTGGTCTTCTTCTACTGCGTTGTTTCTCTCAGTGAGAATTGGACATAGCGTCATTCGCGACTGATGGGGCCTTTTCTGACCAAGATATGAAGAAAGCAAATATGGCTCGTCAGCAGAAAGCGGAGGTTAAGCGTCCATCCACTCAGCCTCAAACTCCAGCCGTCACGCGGCGAATTACCTTCGCCCAAATGGCGGCAGGTAGGGGTAGAATGGTACAAAAAGCCACGGTTGCTTCCTCGGCCCCAGCGTCACGAGCACCGGAAGCTGCACCTGACATATTAGCTATCTTGCTCTCTATTCAAGGGCAGATGACTCAACTTCAACGTCAAGTACAGGAACAGGCTAAGCGGGTGGATCAATCCTACGCGCTGCTGCCGGGTCTAACGCAATTCATGTCATAATGGGTACGCATATGGTGGAGCAAACCCTGAAGGTCCTTGCAGTGAATGTCAATTCACTGATCAGGATCGAGAGAAGAGCCGCGCTGCTTAAGTTGCTGGAAGACCAAGCTCCTGATGTGCTTTTTGCTAGCGAAATTAAGTTTACCGATAAGCACAATGTGGACCACAGTAAATACAATAGTAGAAGAAGAAACCGACCCAACTCAACACAAGGAGGTGGTGTCGCGATCTTTATTAGAAAAAAATTTAAATTTAGAAGAATGTACAAGGGTGTTTTGCATGGGTTTCGGGTGCTGGAGGCATGTGTCGTGCGCATCCCTCTCCGTAGCGGAAAGTGGCTGTTCACGGTATCTGTCTACGCTCCTGATGCTTCCCAATCCACAATATTCATCTCAGAGCTCGATAGAGTCTTTAGACTACTTAGGCTGGAATCGGAGGAGAATTATTATATAATCGGCGGAGATTTTAATGCCAAACATAGAGATTGGGGAAATCATGTACCAAATACTAGAGGGAACCTGCTACTCAATTGGTGGGCACAGCACAGTGTCATGTATAGACTTGGTTTGAAGGCGACGAACAGTCCGTCGTTTCCCAGATACGGCTCTTATTTGGACCTATTGCTATACGACGTACGGGTACAACTGACTGGGAGTAATCTATAAACGTTAAACTGTCTGCATACATTCGTGTACGATAGTGACCATTGCGGTTTTAGTACCGAAATAACAATTCCTAACGAAATTGCGGAGTTGAAAGAGTTTGTTCCTAAGTTTTCTTACAATTACAGTAAGACCCGCTGGACACGCTTCTCCAGAACCTTCACAAGAGCACTAGCTTCGAATTCGCTCTACCCACCGTCCAGTAGGAATCTACCTAAAACAAATGGACCAAACAATTAAACAAACGATGGACATTACAATACCTCGGTATGAACACACACCCAACGAAAACCTATTCCGCAATGCTACCATCGACGCACTGCACCGACACAAAAGTAGACTGCTATCAAGACTCAAAACCTTGTACAGGCGGTTTACTGACAGACAGAATGACACTGAAGTCGTCAATTAAAAACCTCCCAATATTGTTAAGAGCATCTGTAAGTTTGTACTGGAACAACAGAATTCGGGCTGTAAATTCGAGCAACCCGAGTATGTTCCCGCAAATAAACAAAATATTTAGGAGAAAAAACCAAAACAACGAACGAATACTGACTACTGCAGGCATAGATCCAAATGAAGCCGTAGATGATGATAATTTCTTTGTGATCGAGGATCCTCAGGAGAAGGTTGAGGCTATAGGAGCGACTTTTCAGGAAGTGTATAGAACCAATGACGTCGTTGGTTCTAATCACGATCTGGAGAATCGAGTCCTTCTGCACAATTTCTACGATTCGAGAGCTCGGGTTTCACCCAGTTCAGTGACGAGAATATGGCAAATAATGTCATCGCCAATGAAGGGGACCTACCCCCGTTTATTTCAAAGGCAGAACTCCACGAAATCTTCGACACAATAAGAAGTAAAAAATCAGTGGGAATCGATGGAATACCGAACATTGTGCTTCGACATCTCCCTCTAGAAGCGGTACACATTTAAACCACCCTGTTTAACAATGCATTGAATAATGCACATTATCCAGAGCATTGGAAAACTGCGGTGGTTTATCCCATTCCTAAGAGAGGTAAAGATACATCCAATCCGGCGAATCTCCGGTCGATAAGTCTCCTTCCGAATATCTGTAAGGTGTTCGAAAAGGTAATCAATAGAGTCCTGACTAAGTGGGTTGAGGACAAAAATATAGTTCCGGACCATCAATTCGGTTTCAAGGCGGGGCATGATGTCATACATGCCGCGTCTAAGCTGGTATCAGATATCCAATGGAATAAAAGCAAAAACCAGTGTACTGGGGCCTGTCTGGTTGACTTGGAAAAGGCCTTCGACACCGTATGGTTAGAGGGGCTTTTCTACAGGCTAGCGAGACTGGGCATCAGTAAACCACTTTTGTATATTCTTCATAATATGCTCAGCAGCATATAGTTCATCGTGAAAAATGGCGATGCGACTTCTGTTGGGACATTTCACATTCAAAACGGTCTGCAACAAGGTGCGGTTAATTCGCCGATCTTATTCAACATTTACACAAGCGATTTGATAGGTTCACTTCCCCATAGCATAGCGTATGCAGATGACTTGATAGCGTACAGAACAGGTCCAAAGGTTGAGGTCATTAACATGCTTTTACAACGTGACTTCGAGCAAATTAGGCGATTTTGCGATGACTGGAAGTTGATTTTCAGCATTACAAAGCAGCATTTGCAACGATCAATAATGTTGATGTCGACCACGTCTCGTAGAAATCCGATGTTGGGTTAGGTTAGACTAGGTTTTAGCGGCTGTTGGAAAACTAATTCACTGAAGCCCATTTGCCCATTGTCATTCCACGTGGACCAATTTCAGCTTCCGACGAAGCGTAGGAGACTGTTACGGTTATATGGTATTACTTAGGTCGCTTAAGTTATTGTAGATTAAAGCTTCTAAATGGAGTTTTATTCATTCATTTATAGAAGAATGTCTCCCCTCCTCCTCGTTCATATAGATTTTGCGTAAGTCGTTTGTAAAAACGCTAAGCCTTCTTGCATGCTCGCCTATAAGACAGTGTCCAGTGATGACACTTATGATAGCGTTGAGATGTTTCCTATTCTGAAAGATCAAACTCTTAGAGCGATTCAGATCCAGTTCTGGCCAGATTTGTTTGGTCGCTAAACATGTTGATCTAACAGTCTATCAGAGGTTTGTCTTTCAATTGTCTTTCCCGATAACTTTTTCAGGTAGGGTAGGGAGAATGGTTCCAATTTGGCGAGTTCGTCCAATATACGTGAGTGTTGAGCTACTCTGTCATCCTACCTGAGTGATTATCGGCAATCAAGGGCGGTTTTGAGATTTTGTGCGAATAGCCTTTGCAGATATCATGTTTTTCTGCAGCTAGGACAGTACTTCTTTAATCGCTAAAGTATCGAACCATGGGCTCAAGTTAGTTTTCCAGGAATTGGGCTATCACTTTGAGGATGAATGATTCTACAATATACATATTAGATTTCAGATTTAAAAATTTAATTTAATTTTCTTCAATGTTAAAGTCCTGAAATGCTCACTCAGTACGTTTGACATATTATAATTTTTCATATTGTTGGATTTAGCAAGAATTAGTTATCTATTTATAATTAGTTTGTGATTTAGTTCAGGTGTCTATCAAGATATTAAATAAGTTTCTGAAATACTAGATCTGCATGTGAGTAGAACTGTTTTTTTTTCTCAACTACTCCAAAATATTTTAAAATAAAGTTGATTGCTTCTTCATAAATTGCTTCCCTTTTGGTCCTATCGGTTTTCCGTCATGATGCTGACTTAATAGCTTCTGCAATTGAAATGCAATATCTACTGGCTTCATTATTATTTTCACTATTATGTGGATCTTTGCAAGAGCGAAACAAGTAGCCGACTGCGAGCTTACTAATCTTGCAGTTCGTCTTCCTTCCAAACATGTTCTTCTTCTTGTGTTTTTAGCTGGTTCCGCTGGACGCACGCATCATCATACTACGATCTCTTTTCGAATGTGAGTCTTATACTATGGTTCCTTGGCATCCCTTTTAGCTACGTAAATATTTGCAATCACAATTTGTCTACATTTGTATGTGACGAAAGTACATTGGATGTCGCTCGACCGCTTCCTGAAAGTTTTCCTAACTAAACATGTACTGCAGCTTCCAGTATTAGGTTCGTTTACCGTCGTCTTCTCTTTGATCACTGCAGAAGAAGTTGGCTTTTGTTACTATTAATGTTACTGAATTCGTAATGACTGTCAGCCAGGTCATCTGAAAGTTTTCTATTCCCCGGAGGGAATTCATCGTAGAATACTCTTCTTCTGTAGGAAATCCAATATAAACTGACGCATCTGTTTCCGTAGATATGGCCTGCAATTTTTTTGGTTATATATAGTCTGGATTCTTAACAAAAACAGGTGTCAACATAATTCACTTAAATCAATATGTAAATACGATATGTTGGTGACGCAGTTGACGGAGATAAGGGTCATTATGAATAAGTTTGGGAGAAGAAGCACCAACGTGGAAGTAATTGAAACAATCGATTCTGTATTTCTTTTAAGTATGCGTTCAGATAAGCTTTGATCCATTTGCTATGAGAAGCTATATAAAAGGTTGCAGACACAAATAAAACTAAATTTTTTGTAACTTAAACAACACCTTCTATCAACTTGGAAAATGTTTAAAAGTTCACCAAAAAGTCGTTCTGATTCTATACACAAACGATAATTGTGATTGCTACAAATATTTATAATATCCTGATGTAGTACAGTCGTTTCTATGGGTATGCGAAAATCCAGGAATCCAGGAATATCTTATAAAATTAAAATTTTTTTTTAAGCCCTCATATATACCCATGCAGACAGAACATATATACTTTGAATATGCAAATCTGTTCCCATCCTTCAAACACATATAGGAACTGTCTGCAACTACTAATATGAAAGTAGGAAATGGAATAAGTCCTTCTGCTGTCATGAGTATTCAACAGATGAGAATAGCGATTTCGTTAAGTGTGCCCCACGTGCCACATCCCGCGTCAAAATTTATCATAGATATTAAGTTGATGGATAGCCTATTAGCTAACTGTGAACCGACATATATATATCTAGAAATGTACGAGTATCTCCCACCCAAGAACTTTGTCAGACACCTCGGGAATCCGATTAAAATCAACGCAATTTCAAAGATTAATTATCTCGGAAAAATTGCGTGCAATGCGAAACTTTTCCCCACACACTCACATAAATCTTCATGATTTGTATAAATTCTCACTCTAGTTGGGGAGAAGGTGGTACATACATACTGTACATCCATACATACATATGTTCACACAGACTAACTAATACCCATGAAAACTCAAACAGTATAACAAATAATTTTTGTACATGAAGGAAGAGATTAATAGTCCAGCACCCATCCAAATATTCGTAAATGGATACCCCGAAAGATGTTTAAGCTTTCAAGAAATTGCGTGTGCCCCCTTAAACGTTCATATTCATTTCGTGTTTTATCACCGTGATTCAATCCCTCCTATTAGAGAAAAAGAACGATATCAGAGACTGACACTGAGACTGAGACTTATATACCACTGTCAACTTATCTTGAAAACTATGTATTTTATATAATGGGTAGATTTTGAGGATTGAGTCTTCAAACATTTCTCGAGGGTAGAAACAATTCAAAAGTTTTTGCGAGAGTAATAATAGAAGAGATTTATGCAAATGTTCATTTTATTTATATCAGTTTAGATCTGTAGATTCTGATTCGTTCCTGAACTTATAAACAAACTATGTACTGTCGTATTTACTTATCTCTAAGAACGTAAATGCTGGCCTTCGGCTGACACAATCGGTGATACTAGATTAAGTTTTTTTTTTCTCCGAAAGATGATAGTAAATATTTGTTTGAGGAATACAGAATATCATTTGACATAGGCAGTAATTTGATTTGTTAAACATATTTTCGAATAGATTTTCCAAATCCCACTGACCATTTCTCATCATCATTCACTTTGCTTTTGATAGCATTATAGCTTCATCCGCCAGCACGATGATTGGTTGTCTGGATTTAGTTTGTCGAACCAATTTGGTTTGTTTTCATCTGTACCTACGTATGAAATATTAGCCCTGCGGAGAAAATTTAGTTATCCGACATGCCGCGGCTTACTTTAGCTGTCCGAGGCGCTGGATGCGAGTTTTCTTGATAAGGTTCGCGTCGCTGTATTTTACAACGTGGAAAAAACGTTGCATCTTTGATGAAAACATACGATTTACTTATTTTTATCCTTGTTAACAGGCAAAGTTAATATGTTTTCTTAATGCGTTCTTTAAATGACGCGAATGTCGTCCGTATATCTAAACATGTACACCTACGCTCATAGAGGTAGAGACCGGGAGAAAAATCTGACCAATATATTATATAAAATCTTTATAAATTCAGAAAAAATGGTGCGATAAATTTTTCTTTATAGTAAACATTTCCTTGGGATACCAACTCTAATTTAACCCACATATGCAGAAATAGATGGGACCTAGTTATTAACCTCACTTATTGATATGTTAATTATACTTAGTTATGGTAGAATTCGTCAGTAGGATAACGTTCAGCGGAAGAGTTTCTTCCACTGACTGATGGCGTCTGTATCCAGAACAAAAAAGATTATAAAGCTACACAACAAATTCTCACCTAAGTTCAATAAAGACTTTCAATACTTTGTTAGGGTCTAACCATCTCTATGATGAGGACGACTCTTTACTGTCAACGACAACACTTATCAACCATTTACGGTGTTATTGAAACTGGCCTTTGTACTTGAACCTCTATATATATTTTCTTACTTAAATGGCTCTGAAGACCGAGGTGAACCTGAGCCTTAACCAACAATCATTTCCATCCAGCGAGATATCTCGACAGCTCCCTCGAGTACTGTACTCCACTTACGTGCGCCAGCTTAAATACGATCGTCCTATGCTCCGTCGTCCCTCCATGTTATGCTCAAAGACTCAATGGGAGCTATGACGATCTTTCACTCAACGAGGCTGGGCCATCTCCGGCGGTGCATCCGTAGAAGCATCACTAGATTGATGTTACTGATCCCAGAGACAAAACATCTAAATGGACTGCTAAAAACCTAAAGCCTTTTATCATTTCCTACATAAAAGATATTGAATTTGGATATGTAGAGTTGCCTATAAACTCAAAATCAGGAACAATCTGCTTCAGAAAATGATAATTGCTCAAAATCAGAATATCATGGTCAACCTATAGTTCTGACATTTTGTTTATGAAACCGTAGTTTCTACGTTAACTCCGAAGAAACTTTTTTAATACATTTCTAAAATACCATCATTGTGATTTAATTTTGTATTTGGAGTTTGTCTCATTTAGTTTCATCCTTGATTGAAATATATTTTTTTAATTTTTCTATGCTTGCATATTAAACAGCACTGTTGCCAATTCAATATAAGAGTAAATTGCTTGGGTCTTCTAAGAACTTCGTCATCAACGACACACTAGATACTTCAGAAAACTACACGTATATACAAACTTCGAAACGATTAACATGTTGACCTTTCAGGCTATCATAATTATCGTTCCGTATATATATCCTGGCATCTGTTGAATGCTTGTCAAGTCATGGCTCTTAATTACTTATGTATTTTCTACATACACGTCGACAGATGTTTTAATTATTAGCGAACAGATAGAATCGTTCGAAATTTTGCCTAACTCATCACAAGCCCGTACACATGTGTGCATTCATCAAGTAATTGAATGATTCTCAACATACTCCTCATTTAAGGTAAAGGTTATAGGATTTTCTAAAGCATGAAATTGTGTGCCGAGTGAAGCAGTCGGTCATAAGGTGAATCTAATTTGGAAAACAGAATTAAATGATTCCACAAATTGAAAATGGAATAGGAAACTAAAGGGGGCAAAGTATGTTTAGGACAGGTGAATGAAATGTCTTGAAATTCAAGGTTCCTTGAAGTACTATTCAATGTTTACCATGTTAAATTGAGGAAATTAACTGCAATAAACTATTATTTTCAACGAAAGTTCTTCATACACTCCAAACTTCGGAACAGGTACTGAGTCATAAAGCATTACGAGTAGGTCATAAATAATTCCATGCTCTTTCGAAAAATCACGGTACTGGTAATATAGGCCGGCTCAAATAAATCAATAAATCCGTAGACACTGTACACCCTCCAGATGTATACTTTATTATTATTTATTACACTAGCCTCGTTTCTTTAGGATAAAAGTAATTATTTTCATATCTCAGATAATTTCTAAAGAAATAAATATTTTATGTAGCTTTTTATAAAGAGGACGTTTTGCAAAAATATTTAGAATAGTCTAGAATTTAACTTTAAAAAGGACTTGTGATCATGCTCCGTCATTTGTGTAGGTACTTGAGCATGCTAAAGGTTGGAATTCAATTCTGATTAACAAATTAACAATCACTGGAGAGTATATGAGCACCACTCATCGATTGCGACTATAGAAATTGGGAATGCTTTTATCATGTTGGTTAAAAATACTCAAAGACATTTTACTAGTTTTACTCGTAAAAAATTGAAGTGATGAAACGTTGAGGGAAAGTGAAAATAAAAGGCATTGAGTGCAGCATCTTCCCGCATAAGATGAACTCCTAAAATGCTACATACACATAGAGTTATCGGTTCATTTTGACCCGACTCCGTAAACATCCGGTAAATGCTTAAGATTTTATACAAAACAAATTCTTCTTAATTACATATTTATTGCAAATTTTCTTAGTTATACGATAAACACAAAATATTAGAATTTTTCGGACAAACATTTTTCTTAAACTTTTTTCGCAGATTTTAGAGTTTATCTCATCTACATCGTTTTCTTTTAATACAACCTTGAGATGTGGAAGTACTTGTTGTCTTGTAATACCTAACTGCGCACGTTGCACTACTTGTAATAATGTGCTTGTACGAGGAAGAGTTGTCTACAGTCGATATCATCATTTACTAATTCCGAAGCCAATTTTTCTAAAAAAAAAGAATAGTCTAAGAACTGTAAGCATTGAAATATCAATCATATTATGAAATATGACTATCGGCCACCTCCTAATCGTTCGCTTGGAACTATAAGCCGAAACCCTTTTATACAGGAAATCAACTGCATCCTTTGCATTATAGCTCTTTTTAGGATTCCTCTGCTTTGAATCGTGTAGTTCGATGGTATTCTGGTTTGCACTCAACAAAATAACATTTTTGCTCTTTTTTGGAATGTATGAAACAAGAGCCATCGCTGAGTTGGATACAAAAGTGGAAATACAGGTTTTTTGGTATCTAAAAATCTATGTATGGCTGAGTTTAATTTTTCCGTAGGATTCCAGGAACGCTAAGTTTTCGGTCTTAAATCTTGTTGGGTAGTTTACAAGACGTAAAAAAAATGTCACATGTAGGCCTTGTGACACATCCAAAACTACACGCATCACTTGATTTTTCTCGGGAGAACTTCTGCGGAGTTTTTCAGTGTAACACTGAATGGAGTAAACTTATCCCGTTTCACTGCCACACAAAATCTAAAGTTGTATGGCGTATTTACTTGATTTGCTCGTTCTGTTCTGTCGAAAATGACAGAAATTGTTCATCAGTGGCAATATTTGTTGCATCACTGGTATGCTTATTTGGAAGCATTTATGTACTTACCGGATCTAATATTTGTTACTGGGATTTTGATTTTTGCTTGTGTGAAATCGAAGAATATTCTAATCCTGGCTATATGAATTAATTAATACTTATGAATTTTATTCTGCAGTGGGAGTGGGAGTTTTTGTTCTTGAGCCGTTCGAGTTTGTGGCAAGTTATCATAATTGGTCAAGCGCTGACGCATTTAAATTGTCGATCGCAGTGTTCAATGTACGAGTAGTACTCAGTTTTGCTTACATTTATAGGTTTCATACTTATAGTTGTAGTCTGTTCCTTGATGAACTTTTTATTTTTTATCCAATGAAAGAGAGGAAAATCCTGTGATTATATGTGACCTCAGTATCGATATTTTATTGTCGAATCCTACATCCGCCTTTTTATTTATAAATTAAATAACTAGACCAGTTTCAAGCACACGTCTTGATCATATTTTCGTCAGATATAAAAAAATGTCCGTAAATTAATGTTTTGGCATTCATTTCGATTTAAATATTACAGACCTTTGCATGACTGGAATTTTATTCGGTTGTATCAAAAATACGAATTATACGTAATATATTAGTAGTCCTACAATACATCTGCAGATGCAGCAAAAACGGTTATGCTTAATGCTCTAAAGACTGCGCTTCATTTTGAAAACTGGGTTGATATTTCTGCTGAATACAATGCTTCTAAAGCTTTTGATAAATTTACTTCTATCTTATAAAGTTATATAGAATTTTACAGTCAGACCTCTGTGCTCAAGAAATCCGAAGTCAGATTGAAGCCTTGGATAAATAGCAGTATTCTCAAAAAATCTAATTTAAAAACAAAATACGTAAAAAATACGGGTTTATTATCAATAATTCTTCGTGAATTCCTAACCGTATTGTACTAAGCGAGCAAGGTGCTGATATAGTATATTCTAGGATTATCGCCAATTTTTATTATTTTCATTTGCTTCTTTTCCTCTGTTGGTAAACTGTCTCATCAAGGACTAGCCACGCTAATTGTGTACGATGCATTAATTCTCCTTTAGCGTTCGATTCATCTTGTAGTGGGAGTTTCTTGTTTTGATCAAATTAGTGGACTAGAATTTCTATTCATCTACTTCATCCACTCATTAGACAACTCATATCCACATGGTAACGATGGCATTTCCAATCTTTCCCTCATCGTAGTTGATATTTTGTCGCCGCTTTTTAAACTAAGTGTCTCTACTGGAGTTTAAAAAAAAAATTAAAATTGCTCACCTGTCACCACTTTTTAAAAAGGGTAAAAGAAGGGATAAGAATAATTATAGGCTAATTTTCTTGCTTTCTTTCATTTCGAATTTTTTTTAAAAGCTGTATAGAGAAGAGTAGGTTTCTTTCATCCAATTCCTCCTTCTCCAAATGATGCTCTTCTTGCATTTTGCTTAATTATAAACAAAGGTTTGGATTACAAAAAAATGGTATGCAGACCTGTGTGTTGGCATAAGCCCAAAGCGTTTGATATTGTGAACCACACTATCCTTTTGAATAAAATATATTGTGCTGGATTCCGTTTATGTATAACTGGTTCGAATCATACTTTCCAAATAGAATACAGAAATCTAAGATTGTCAATTTAGGAGTCAATCTAGGAGTTCCGCAAGGATTTTTACTTGGCCCCATATTTTTCTTTCTTTATATTTACTCTCTTTTTAATTAAAAGTTTGTCGGCAAAGTCACCGCCTTGCAAATGATTTGGTTATTGCATATGATTCCTCTTAACTTGATTGCTGACACTAACAATGCTGTCATCTTATTGCAAATATGGTTCGCCGAACATAAACTAGTTGCCAGCAATAAAATTATGCTGATGTTTCTTTAATCATGCAATTCTAGCATTTCCAAAGTAAAGTTTAACAGCGATTATTGCTGCGATGCCACTTTTTCAGGATGACGTAGTTAACGAATGTAAATATCTAGGATTTCTAATAGATACAAATATGAGTTGGTCTAATTATAGCTCAAACTTATATCTGCGTTATTCCGTTCGTAGCTTGTATCGTCTTAAAAGATTAGTAGATAATAAAACGATGAGAATGGTATACTTTGCTGTTCATTCAAGATTAGAGTACGGAATTAGTTGTTGGCGTACCACTCGAAAATTCAACCAATTGCAGTTTTGCAAAAAAAAAAAAAATTCTCTCAGTAAAGCAACCTTGCTATCTTAAAGTTTTAAAAATTTTCTTCGTGAGAAAAGACGATATTGTACAAAGCCAAATCTCTGAAACCCGTAATTTACGCAGCAACTCTGATTCTATGGGCAACATTCCCTCAATTCACACTACTCATTTTAGAAACTCCTACTCCCTAATATCACGCAAATTGTTTAATCTACTTCCTGTAGGTATACGGTCCCTTAGAACTACATCCATGTTTGTGAATAATCTAAAGCTTTTCGATTTAGATCATGAAGAAATCAAAGTTCTAGTTCCATTTATTGCTTGGATTATTTTTGCTCGGTTTAATACTACGCTTTTTTTAATACATTGTGACTAAATAACATAGTTTATTTAATGAAGTTTATAATGTATATTTACACATTTGATTCTATTTGCTTTATCGAATTTTCCCATTATTTTTTTAATTTCTATCATTATTTATGAACACGCCAAAAAGAAACTTGTTTATGTTGAAGATTTTTTTAGTAAAGTTTTCACTGAAGTTATTCATTATTAGTTTTTATTTTTGTTTTTGATGTGATATTTAGTACTATTTCTATTTAAGAAAAATATAAGATATAACTGACTTTTTCTGACTTCAAACGTTGTTAAACTTAAACAAATACTCTTATGTAAAATTAATAGTAATATTCAAAAATAAAGATACATATTACATTATACAGATACAAAACATAGGCACCAATGTCACCCATTAATCCTATATATGAATGTATCTCTAGTATGATAGATACTATTTTATATCTCTCTCTTCTCGCCTCTCGATGCGAACGTTTAACAAATCGCAAAATTGAAGAAATTTGTGTGAACCGTTTGAGTAGCAGATTCTATAAATATAGGTCTTCCATAAAATTCAGAACATAAGCTTTCCAAACTTTCATCGTTAGACTTGAAAACTCCAGCAAACATAAGAACACCTAGATACGCACCCAACTCCGTTTCACGTAGAGCTTCCCATTCGTTTCCAAACCGTGGAGAACCTTCAATATTTGTTCATTTTAATACTATGAATTTTATTTGTTATTAACAAATAAACTAAACGTCCTAACTCTGAAGGGGTTCTTGACTAGATAAATTCATCATTTTTTGTGCGCATTTGGCTGTCATTAGTACTGCAAATATTGGTTATATGTATATCTTGAAAGAGGCTCTTCATCGCTATTTGTTTCATCACTACTTATCTTTTTGTCCTCTGCAGGTCGAATATTGTCGGCGGTGTTTTATTCCAAATACTCTTGGATTTCGAAAAATTCTAATCCTCAGAACTTAACTATAACGCAGTTGATAGCTATTTCAAATATCAACATGACATAACAACATAAAATTCTCTATAGAAAGCTTAATATAGAGAATGCCTAATTGATTCAAGTGTTTTGAATTGAAAATGACCTTCTGTTGAACCTTTTTTTCACTAAAAGCGATGTGCAGATCTTACTCTATTCACAACACATATCCTAAATTTATTGCCTTAAAATGTTAGACTAAATTTAGCTGCGATGTTGGCCAACTCTTCGTTACTTACATTACTTACTAAATAGACTCCCTACGTGATAGCTTGTTTATTTATATTGAAATTCGGCCTTCATTGTCTTCTCGGATTTGGGCGCTTTAGTTCGAAAATCCTCTTGGATGGAGCATTATTTTCCATAAGTTTGATGTAGCCAGGACAGTCGACGCACTTTGACTTTGTGGACTACATCCAAATCTTGATACAGCTCATAGAGATCACGAGTATATATTCTCCTCCATTCAGCCTGAATGCATACGGGACCTATTAGGGAAAAATTAAAAACACGGCTCTCGACTTGTTAGAAAGGAATAACATTTACGAGTACTTTAACCCGTTAAACGACTTTGACTTAATATAGCGACAAGTATGTATAATGTATGTTATGCCAGTGTAAGTATGATATTTAAATTCAGCAATGTAACAAGCGTTATGTTAAGGACTATGTAATTTAGTGTAGTACTAGTATATACATACATTATGTATGATAAGTATTAGTGTTAGGTAAGTTCGAATTTATTGTTTAACATACTAACCCGTAAGACAAACTTTAAAAATAAACAATTTAAGGTATAATGCTTTAAGATATATGGATATAAAAAGAATTACAAATTCAGTTTTAAGATGAATAATTTATAGTCAACAAAATTAAATTTTTCGTTAAAATATCAGCTCTCATGTCATCTGTTGGTATGTACTCGAAGACAGTTAGAGATTTATCATAGACATCTCTCACGTAATGAAGGCGTATATCGATGTGCTTGCTGCAGTCGTGGTGAGATGAATTTTTCGAAAGATAAACGGCAGAAAATCGTTAGCGGATGGTTAATAAGACCCCCAAAACCCATTTCAGAACCAAGGTTTCTCAAATAGACTGCTTCTTTGACTACATGCGTCAGCGCTATATACATATTCCGCTTCTGTGCTGGACAACGCGATAGTCTCTTGCTTCTTCGTTGCCCATGTTATAGCTCCACCAGATAGTTGGAATACGTTTCCAGTGTATGATCGACGTTCATAATTCTCTCCCTAATCTGCATCGGATTAACCACGTAGAAGATCTTGAAATTTGCTGTAAATTAGAGAAAAATTAGTGTTTTTTTTTTAAAGTATGTGGGTTTGCATTGAACGTTGACATATTGTTGACGAATGTAAGATATCGGGTCTAGTTACTAGACAAACGAACAAAAGTGAGCCGATTATTCTCTGATGATCCTTTATATTTGCAAGTAGACATTCAGCACAACTTTGACACTTTGTAGATTTTTGACCAGGTTCTAACGGTGTCTCATGTACTTTGCAGTCACTCAGGTCTAAATTCTTGAGTAGGGATAAAATTGCTGGGTTCTGTGAGATACGGATGTAGTTCCTCGATTCGTTTTGTTCTACTTCCAGTCCCAGGAAATACCCTACTTTGCCGACAAATTCATTTTTGAGCATGTTCTTATTTTCATCTAGATGGGTCCTCCCCGAGTAAGCCGGTAAAATATCGTCCACATATAGTAGATTGCCAAGATATTGGTTTCTCACTCTTTGATTTTTATGTAAACACAGGAACCGTATCTGCATCTCTTAAATGCAAACTTTTTTAGAACTTCGACCAGCCTGTTGTATTCCTGATTGTTTGAGTGCGTACAAGGCCTTTCTTAATTTGCAGACACGCTGTGGATACTGCGGATTGACAAACTCTTCTGACTTCTTATTGAGCATGACACCTAAACAACCAAATAATTTAAAATGGAAAACATTACCACTCCAGATCTCGTATGGGGTCATCGATGGAACAGACTTTGTCGGCGATCTATTCTTTATATAGGCTGGCGTATTTATTGCCTCGGCCCACATCATTTCAGGGAGACCAGAGTCTAACCACATATACCGAGGTATTTCAACAAAGGTCAGATATACGCGTTCGGCAACTCCATTCTGCTGGCGTGTGTATTCAGCCGAAAATTGTCGTCTTATAGCGTGATCATTCAACGATTTTCCGAATTCCTCGACCAAATATTCGCAACCATTGTTACATCGAAACATCTTAATCTTTTGACCTGTTTCTAGTTTGACTCGGCATTAAAAATTTGTAAATGCGTTAAACACTTCGGATATTAATTTTAAAAACTCGACATACATTTTTCTCTATTTGTTGTCAATAAATGCTAAAAAATAAACCGCAAGACCGATGGAACACACAAAGATCACAAAAAAAATTTTCTCAGAAAATAAATGAGATGTTGATCCGCTATTGAGAATCCAGGCGTCTCTGTTTATCTCACTAGAGTTAGTTAAATTTAACAGTGCAAGTTGTTGGCTTGGACCAAGTTTTATCTCTTTCGTTGCATTGCATTGAGATGCAAAATGACCCTTCTTGTTTTTGTTAGCTTTTGCCAACTGAGCCATTTCCCCTCCTGATTCTTTCTTCTCTCTGTCACTGTTTTATCCCTCTTTAGACAACTTTATTTTTAATATAGCCAGCTTTAGCAGTTTATCTCTCGTCTCCATCACTACAACGAAATTTTCACAAGACTTAGGAAAACTTGACAAAAGAATAATACCCAAAAGTTCCTCTTTGAGACCTACGTCTATCTCTTTTAATTTTTCAACCACATCCAAGAACGCATCCATGTGGTCTGATGTCGTATGATCTTCGCTCATTTTCGATGAGAGAAGTTTCCAATATAGCATGACTTTCCTTGCTGGACCGGCAGGTTCATCTGGGGAGTTTGACAAACAGGAAGATTGTTGCAAGTGCCTTCTCGTCCTCCTAATTCCAGATTGGTTGGTTCTCCACTGTTTGGGCATCCAACGTGCTGCCTCCGTTGACGTACGACCAAAGGTCGTTGTGAATAAGTAGACTAGGTACGCATTTGGTTCTTCCATCCGTAGTAGTTCTGCCCATCCAGTTTTTCGAACGAACTCATGATTTACGTATTACAATTTTTTGTTTTTGTTTTTGACTTTATATAGCGACAGGTATGTATATATACATATATGTTATGTTATGCTAGTGTAAGTATAATATTTAAATTCAGCAATATGGTAAGCATTATGCTAAGCAATATGTAATTCAGTAGTGCAGAAGTAGTATGTACATATGTACCTTTATGTATGATATGTATTAGTATTAGGCAAGTTCGTACTTATTGCTGAACAGGACCAAATATGCGACATTGACCAAATGCGACCAAATATGCAGATTTTTCTCTCCATGTGTATCTGCCCTGCTTTCTTGCTTATCGTCCAGAGCTCGGCTCCATACAGCAGAACTGGCATGATAAATTTTTTGTAGAGCATGCGATTCATCTTCCGAGAAAGAAGTTCTAAGTCCATTTGCTTCGCCAAACAGAAGTATCTATTGCTTCTCCATTGAAGGTAGCTTCACTTAGCCTTCCTGCAAAATATGCGAATATTTTTCGTATCGATTATTCAGTACCTTTGAGCTGTGAGATTGCATAGGTATTTTTCATTTCATGCAGGATCTTCCCGCTCGCTTGATGATTTTTCTTCGTATTTCGTCCTTTTAAGTGTGGATTTTCTGTTACCTTTCTCCGTCGTATGCATTCATCATATTGCCAAGAACTCTTTTCAGTGGTGACTCGTGGGTTACGAATGTCTCAATTACCTCTTTGATGAAATCGCCGTACTGATTTCACAGATTATTGGCATTTGTGGATGGTGAATGCATAGCCGAGCATCTTTCGCAACAACAAAGTTGTCCTCTGAAAATCTTCACATTTAGAATACTGAATGCATATCTCTGACGTTAAAATATCGCCTCAGGAAATAAAGCCACATCCACCAAAAAAATGGAAATAACACCCGGCGGGTCCGGCGTATTATGGAAATGGTGATACGTGCGATAATAAAAATAAGACCTTATTTATGATCAAAAGAATGTGGCTTGATTTCGATTCTCAGTTGCTCAAAAGGTCGCATAGATTTTTCTCTGTTTTGTTGGCAAAACAGCACGTAGGCAATTATGTCGAGGTAAACCTTGTCGTTTTGAGACATCCTTTGAATTGAATGTGCCGCAGTTCTACGTGCAATATAAAATAAATAACAAAATGTTGAGCGAAATAAGGACTGCCAAGCTTTATTTCGTTTAAGGCGTGGAAATAAGACAACATGTAGGCAACATATCAATTTTTGCTTAACGTGGCGTTAATTTCATTTAGAGTTAGACATATTTCCCTATGTGGCTTAATTTAGTAGAGCGGTATTTCACGTCAACATGTCTCTCATCTATTAGCGCTTCGACAATATGAAGAACGTCAGGTTGCTATGTGGACTCGTATACTTGAAAAGGTGGTGGTACTTACCACTGTATAACGTGTTGCTGGAAGATCGAAACGCGTTATCTAGAAGCCGTTACCCGTTGTTGTGAATTGGAGGCCAAGTTTTCTGATTCATCCGCCGAAGATGCTTGCCTTACGGATTTTGGCACTGAAGTCCATGAATATGATTTTGACATTATACTACAGACGTGCTCCATTTAGGAGGTCATAGGAGTTCTCCTTGACAGAGTGTTCAAGTTTGTCTATGTTGCATTGATGCGAATCTGAATATTGTGGAACGTGATTTTAAATGAGATTGCTTATTGCTATCCGAGGATGGTGTCTCTTTCATAACTATTTTTTTTTTACGTTCCAACCTGAAGGACTTTCTGGTTTATCTTCAGTGCAGAAAAAATTTTGCGGATTTTGGCGGACCATTTGGCCATTTATTTGGCATTGTTGACTACACTATCCAAAAGGCGCTTAATGGTCTAACTGATTAAATTCCATATGATGATTGGTTATGTAAACCAAACATAAATCATTTGTTGGTGATAGGAGAATTACTTCGCTTCCACTTCCACAGTGCTGAAGAGTGAGAGTACAGTACATAGTACCCACTTTGCATATGGCCAAGAAGGAGTAGGCTTCAAGGAAGCATTTAGATATAAGTAACCGAAAGAAGAAAGGTGTCCGGTGCTTTCAATTACATGTACAATAGATTGCTTTCAAAAATCATTTTACTTTTAAATGTAACAACAAATGTATACTAGTTCTACCGTGGAGCATTTGAATAGCTTAAACTGTCTTTTAAACTAAATTTGGGAATCTCATTTGAATTACTAAAATCTAAATATGGCATGACAGGGTAGATTGCATTTATGTAGGGAGAGCTGTATTCATACATATTTTGATACTCACTAAGCAGCATTTGATTGCAGCTAAAGAGCTTTTACACACAATTACCCTTAAAACAAAAGTTTCCATTGTCCTTATATTATTGTATTGTTGAAAATTTTCACAACAAACTCACTCTGTGATGTTACGTTCAGGGGTGCGAGTTAAGGTTGCTTTATAATCTCCTCATAACAAAGCATTTCTTGGATTACGGCATTTTAACGTGGGCAATCCAGGCAATACATTAGAGAAAATGTAGCACGGGTTGGTTTTATGTAGGGGCATTATAAAATCGTTATTTAAGAAAATATTTTTCGAATGGAACCAAGAGGAATTTATACGGTTGAAGTAAATGCAACGAGGTGGTTTCAAGCATGCATATAATAAAACAAGTATTGGGAACATGCTTGAAAATGGTGCAAATTGGGTGCATTAAATTTTTATTGCACATTAATATTGGTTATTTCTCCCCGAGAAATGCCCATCTTTTTGCCTTTGGGTAGGAACAGAAGGACAGGTTATATTCCCCAAGTGATGTAAAAGTGATCTAACATCTAACATCGTTCCACCCCAAGATGGGAATTAACTTCGCTTTCAAAAAGAACTTAAGTTATATAGAAATTGATACCATGCTATCTATGGGCTTAAGCACTTATATCATTTGCGTATGTGATTTCCATGAGTTGGATTTCCAAAATAATATTCAAATACGGTATGCATCAGTCAGAAAGAAACCTTGTTCACATATATTGTACGTTAAGATTTTTCAAGAAAAAATTATGCCGTAAGTCTTTCAATTCCCATTCGTCAGATTGAATACGCGAAATTGCGATGACATCAAAACTAAATGTTATTCCAAGTGGAGACATAAGTTCTTCCGAAAACTCCATCTGAATTCGGACAGTAGTACTTACGTGATTCTTGTACAAACAAATAAACAAAGATATCAGAAATAATGTTAATGCATTGCATCCGTTATCGTTAATCTCCACAAATTAATTCCTTGAAAATATTTTTATGTACAGACAGACACCTAAGGCTTGCATATTTATAATTGAATGAAAATAGTAGTTTGTCGGTATCATTCAAATGTCCTCTACAATACTAGACATATCTCTATGTGTTTTTAACATTTTTTAATTCAGCTCTAATACTTAGCACTTACCCATATGGCACATGTAGTCGCAGTGAAAAGTGATTATCGCGTGAGTGGGGGTCTATTAGCAGGGCCATTTATACCGTAAAGACCACCGAACTTCATCTTCAATAGGTTGATTGTGGCACGTGCTGTGTAGCAGGTGGCGGCATCCCGTTGAAATCACATTTCCTCCAAGTCTTCCAGTTCCATGGTTAACATGGCAAACATGGAGAGATATCGCTCTTCATTAACCGATTTGCCAAAATTACATGCCCACCACTGGACAGGTTGTGCATTTCACGTCATTCATTCTATATCAGCAAACCCACATAGGCAACAACAAAAACCCATGAATCATATTACCGTCAATATATTTGTTTTTATTAACAATAAAACCAAGAAAGCCAATAGCTGATAAGGTTCATCGCCAAAATCCAGGCTTTGGAAATTTATTGGCGCCAGAAGATTACAAATAGTACCTGTGCATTTGTACAGCGGGAAGTTTCGTTGACTGATGCGGTAGCCAGTTTTTATCATGCGTGATGGAGAAAGGAATAAGCCAAAACATTTTAATAAAGATTGTTAGTTTATATGTAAAGATTTTTTTTTCCATAACTGAAGGATAAGTCTATTATTGGTGTAGTCCAACGGAGTGACCAAATCTATTAATTTTCATATTGAATGCTGAAGATAGTAATTAAAAGTATTAAATGAATGTAGAAGACCAGGAGAGTCTCAATTCATTTTTTACGTTTAAATTGGTTCATATGCCCCCTATTTCAAAAGACTGAAAAGTTTTAAAATTAAAATCTCTCCTCTATACCATTTGGAGAAATCGCGGAAGTTTTAAGAGACCTCGAAAAAGTTCGTAGCAAATAGCGGAACAAATCATTTTAAGGCCCGTTGCGATAAGGCCATAGAGAGTATGGGTAGTGATACTTTCAACGCAAGAGCATTGGCAATCTTAATGACTCCTAACTAAATTGTAATGGATATCTTTAATTCGCTTGAAAACCTGATGCGGTTACCGATATCCAGGAATTTAATGGTAACCCACGTATGCACTATGATTTTATTAACTATATTGAAGAGATTGTTTTCCTTTTGCAAGTGTATCGTATAATCATTGGTCATTGAAATGAAATGAAATTAAATTTTGAACACTTACGGTACGACGTTAGATTCGAATGAAATTGAAAGTAGTCTCTTCGATAAAAGAAATGAGACTAGTTTGATTCGTGATCTGCATATGTTGAGACAAAATCAGAATAGCGTAGAGTCCTTCTATTTTAAAATTGTAGAAATTCTCTCGATTTTGATGAACTATATCCAAGTCCATGAAACTAATTCAAGTATAATTGAGTCGAAAAAGTCCCTGTACTATGAGATATGCTCAACTAGCTTTCTGTCTGGGTTAAGGCAACCGTTAGGATCTGCCATAAGGTCAATGAGATCTACAAACATTTCTGAAGCTTTCGAATTTTGCTTAGAAGAACATGTACATGTTATAGGAATTACTAACAACAGTTAAATAGAGTATACCAGAGAATACGTAACTTTCCACAACCGTCGAGAATCTCCTCTCACACATTTCCAAATGCAGGGTATTCACAACAATGCCTAGTCTGCTCCCATACCAATATTTTCAAGCTCAATTGCTAAATTCACTAACAAATCAAATAATTCGAATACACGTTTCCCACCTCAAGAGCCCATGGATGTCTGGAGCTGTAGAACAAACAATAGTGGTAATTCTAATCCATTTTAATGGAAGCAATGTTCGGCGGAGGCAAAATCAGGTATACAATCTAGAAAGTAGTTGCAGGGGTAATGGTCACTGGCACTCGCACTTAGAATTGTGAAACGGTTATCACGATTCCAACAAATCCAATGCAAAGTATTCTGGGTCAAATCATCAGTTACCAGTTGCGGAGGTAGATGATAGAAATTTTCATACGCCTGCCTCGAAGAACCAGTGGGATTCTTATAGATCCATAGGTTTAATTCAAGCTTGTTACCATAGATCATAATATCTAGTTTAATTTAAGTCGAATTAAGGTTTCTTGTCGATACTGTCAGCAACAGATGCACACAGTGCTAGGAATATAAATATAACCTTCATAGACCCCATTGAAATTAGGACAGTATTTAATACATATGTGTAAAGAAAAAAGTTACCTTTGATGGTCATAAAGAATTGAATACTAAGGAGAAACTATGCTTTTTCGTAAGAAATTATACAACTACTTCGACGGCCTAATAAATTCTGACATTATGAGATCTTTATGGATCAAAATTGATTTAAAAAGGTAGATTTTAGAATCAAATCAAAGGTGTTTCTTGCTGTTAGATATAGAATCAAATAATATTTACATTAAACCCACATGCATTAGAAATTAATTGATAATAGCAGAAGGGATATACCTGGCAAATGAATGGTTTTCTTGTGTTGAGGTAACTAATACCTCAGAGTGCGAAAAAACATTTATAATCGAACAGCCAATTAAAGCGTTCTTGCTAGACAACCATGTACTGATTGAGGGTAATATATTTTCAGTATCTGACATACAAAGTTCTAAGAACACAAATATGTATGATTTTATTAAGACTGAGCATTTAAATATTGAGGAAAATTTGAATGGATTGTGTAGGCAGTAGGTATTATGATATACTTTTTCAAAAGGGACAAAACCTCTCATTTTCGAATCAAGTTACATATTCAGAAAAACCAAGGACGATGTATCCATTTACCCTAAGTCATATCGTTGCCCATATATTTACATGAAGACATTCAGAAGCAAATAATGCATCTTCTTGGACAGGGAATTATATGTCAAAGCTTTTCCCCTTGTCCATCACCTGTTTGGATTGTTCTGAAGAAGAAGGAAGGATTTAAGTAATCTTGGCCCCGCACCTGGATTTCACCAATTTGAGGTAAGAGCAGAATATATTTCTAAGACTGCCATTTGGCCTTAAAAATGTTCCATCGACGTTCCAGCGTGTGATGGATAATGTACGTAGAGGACTTCAGGGGAAATCTTGTTTGATATATATAGACGACATCATCGTCTTTCAGACATTTTTGCGGTAACATACTCAAAGAATTAAAGAAGTATTTGAAAAGTTAACAAACTCTTATCTGAAAGTTCAACTATCAAAATCATTGCTTTTTTACAAAGAGAATGATACCTCAAGGCCAAATTATTACATCTGACGGAACAAAACCTAACCCAGACGAAATTCGAGCCAAAAACAGTAAAACAAATAAAATTCTTTTTAGGATTGCTTAGCTATTATCGAAAATTTATTAGGGGTTTTGCGAAACTTACTAAGCCGATGACAGTATGATTGCGAAAAGGACAATTTATAGTTGTTAGTTCCAATTTAAAGAATATTTTGAAACCTGCAAAGCTTTATTGTGCAATGTGCGTATTTTCTCCTATACAGACTTTACTTAGTCTTTTAATCCAACCACAGATGCCAGTAATGTTTCTTTATGCGCTATGTTGTCTCAAGCCTCAATCGGATAGGATAAAAAACACTATAATACCGATTGTATGTCGCATATAGAAATAAATACCTTCGACTCGATGTTAATGTCAATTCAGAGAACTTAGATGCGCTATCTCTTGAGGATAATTTTGATGAAACTGAAAGCTTTGCTATGAAACACGGTCCTTGAAAATTTAAATTATGGAATACATACTCGTATATCTGAACGCCCAGTTAACGAGTTCATTAATCAGATTATAATTAAAGAAAATAATATTAACCCTAGGCGCCTGTCTGCAAAATTACAAATTCTCTTTCGGAAAAATAGAAGACAAATTATATAAATTAATGACATCACCAAAGAAAGGATCATAATAAACATATTTGAAAACTATTTTAACCCTTTCAATACTAACATTGTCCCATTGGGTATTCTCGTTTTACTAAAAGGCAAAAATTTCTTTAAAATGTTATACATACTCGTATATTTTTGCTCCATTAAATTTTTAAATGCAATCAAACAAGTTTTAGCTTTGAAATTAGTTTTGTGACATGTGCTAAGTCAGTGGATGAAAATTTAGTTTTTTTTTAGTAAAACTAAGTGTGCATTATTTTAAAACTTGGTGGAAAATGGCAAGATAAACCAATATCAATAAAAATAAATAGATTTTACATAAAAATCGGAAAAGGTATATAAGTTATATAGAAAAAACAGAATTTTCCAGCAGTAATTTTCACTGGGGCACATGTCTCCCGACAGTATCTTATTTAGTAAGTTCAAATTCAATTGTTTCTCCTAACCAGCGAACGAAATTCGAATAGAAGGCGTCAGAGGGTGATTGCTGAAGATGACAACTTGATTCAGAGAGTGGTAGTAACTTCGATGATGATTGTGTTCTTGATCCGAATTACTCTGACTGATAGCTAATCTGAAAGCGATTCTTATTTTGATAAAGATGTCATTTTGCCAAAGAAAAAAGAGCGGTAAATGCAACAACTCTTAGCAGAAGAGCAGCTCAACAACAGTGCAGTATGGAACAACAGTTATATTAATATATTGCCTCGAAAAAAGATTCCAAATTTTGAGCAACCAATAATTCGTGCTAACATTGACATGTCCTTAAAATGTATGTATGTATGTATGTTTTCTTCAAAATTTTTCCTAGAAGTTTTGTATATAAAAATCGCTGATTGTACAGATAAGAGAATTGAAGTACTGAACAGAAAAATTTTCAATGGCAACGGGAAATCCTCTTCATCGTAAAGTAAAATCATCTGTGCAGCTTACTCATCTATATGAAATTATGGTTTTTGTCGGTGTATATTTGGTAATGTCTTACGACCGACTACCACACATGCATATGTATTTGCCACAAAACTTGTCTTTGATCAATACAGCTATTAAAAATTGTCGAGATCGGTTTCTACTTCTGTCATCGAAACTATATCTGCTTGACCCACAAAAGGCTTCAGATGCTACAAAAATTTACTGCGTTGACGAAATGGTTTCGTGTCTAATGTATACCTTTAGGAATTGCCGGCGTCTGCGTATTCCAATCAATCGATGAAGCTATGGCGAAATTCAAAGGCAGGTGTCCTCTGAAGCAGTACAACCCAATGAAACCGCTCAAAAGAGGCATCAAGATTTGGGAAGGATATGATCCCACAACTGGGTACACTTACTATTTCGATATTTATGCTGAAAAGGAAATAGTCTAGTCCGAAGGTACGCTTGGAGAACGATTTGTGAAGAAACTGTGTTCCACACTCTCAAATCCTGGTTAGTGGGCACGCTCATGCGAAATCAGAAATTGTTACCAAATCTTGTTGGCCCAAAAATACAAAGAACCAGTAAAATAGGAGCCACTATGGAAGTTTTATGTCCTGAGGCAATTGCATTTTATAACAAATATATGAGCGGAGTGGATCTTTCAGAGCAATTTTCATCTCTTTATGATCCTGCCAGGAGATCGGGAAAATGGTGGAAGAGAGTTTTTGAAAAGCTGCTCATGATTTGCATATCTAATTCCTGGATTCTTTTTTCAAGAATCAAGGCATACGCAGTAGCGTTAATTATCTTTCTCGTTGAATTGGCGGAGCAGCTTCTGGTATACGAAAAAGAGCGAGCAAAATTTAAACATCGTAGTACAAGTAGGCGCCTTTCCTAGCGATCAAAAACGTTGTCAGGAGTTTGAAAACATTTTCCGGTTGAGGGAACTACACGCCGCCATTGCAGATGGGTTCCACTAATATTTATTGATGGGACATAGCTGTCCCAGGACCCTTTCTCTGTCCTTAGATATAATTTTTTGAAATGTGCAACAATATACATTATTTGGACCATAACCAACCAATACACATAAAGAAAAATTTGTATCTGTAAAAAAAGTCCGTATTGAAAGTATTACACCACATAATACCACTATCAATGCATTACTAACCGACGACAATATATTTAAAACTATCTAAACAATGTACTCCAAATAATTCACTATCTTTTCAAAAACAACGTGGGGATAGATGACCAAGAAGGGCTAATAAGAAATTATCATATGACATGTCATTATAGGGGTATACCCCTATTACTATTTTCTTTATATGAAGAACAAAGTTTCTCAAATCGTAAATTCATATGAAACCTGTCATAAGTTTAAATACAGTAGAAAAAAAGAGCACTTGGAGTTCCAAATCACTGAAACTCCATATAGGCCCTTTGGCATAGTTCACCTCGACTATATTTCCTTCAAAATGAATACTTTTTAACAATAATAGGCAAATTTTCAAAGTTTTCTAGCGCCTATTTATTTCCTGCCCGAAACGTTTTACACGTAATCAGATCATTAAAATATTTTTTTGTCCATCACGGTATTGTTAATAACCTCGTAACCGACAATGGTCGTGAATTTATATCGACTTTAGTTAAAGACTTTTTACGTGTTTACAATATTGAACACCATTCCATTTTCCCAAAAAGTTTAAATGAAAATTCCTCTATTCAGTGGTTCCATTAAGCTCTGACGGAATTAGTTAGAATAATAAAAGCACAAAAGGAAAAAAGAAAAACCAATATCTGAAGTTGTCGATGAAGCAGTTCTGACATACAACAATTCCTAAACTCTCTCCATCTGAATTATTTTCTGGTCGTATAAATAAAACTACAACATTTACATTTAAGTTTTTACGAAAAACAGAACAGGATTATTTAAATGATGACATAAAAAGCTATGATGGTCTAAGCAAATTAATTCATAAACACAAGGCACTAAAATATAAGATATTCCACTACATCTTTATACTTACGGGAGAGGAGTTACATGCACACGACTGGACAAGTTGTGCATTTCACGTCATTCATTTTATATCACAAAATTCACATTTCTATTGTACGAGTAATAACATAGGCAACTATAAACCCATGAAATGGTAGACAATTAAACGCAAATATGAAATCTGTCAAAAAATTATAATTACTCGTATGAGTGAATTCGGAAGAAAAACTTTTCCTTCATTCATTCCTTTTCTTGGCTTTTTTTTATTTGCGTTTGGAAAATCTTAAAGCAAATTCAAAATAAATTGCCCTGTAGTATGCTTCTAAGGTTCGCAAATTTACCCAGCTCTAAAACCGGGACAGTAGTGATGCATATAGGTGGGACAAATATGTAATTATACGCGTTACGATATTATTATATGCTTTAAATAAATTATCGTAGATTTCCATATTACATTTGAATCATAATTTAACTTAGTGCCGAGCTGATCATCGACAAGTGCACTTGTGCAAGCAAAAAAAAAAAATAATTAAATAAAAAATCAAGAAATAAAAAAAATAAAAACATCAACGCGCGAGTGCAGTGAAATCTACTGTGCGGCATTTTAACCTTCCTGTCCCTGGTCGTACAGTTGCTTGCACTCGGTCACTGCCGTTCCTGTATTACATTGTTATACAGCGCTTGCAGTGGCTGAGCGTATTTTAAGAACCGATGGATAGCGGGCTGTGAGTCTGAGTTTTGTTGGTGTGCTGTTTCCTATTGTTGTATGGGCATAACACATACAACAATTTGATAAAACCAACTCTGAATTTTTTCGTCACAGCTGTGCTTAGTAACGCCGGTGTTTGTATTTTTTTGCGTTTGTCTTTCTTTATAATGACTCGGGAATTTAGAGTGGACATTGCAAATATAAGCGGGCTAAAAAGTAATCACTTTCCTGTGTACGTACACGTCTGTAAATACAGACTAGCTGTTTTGGCACTTAGCGAAACACAGGTAGATCCCAGCCCATACCTCTCAGATCATTCTGATCTGAAGCTAACTAGTGCCATTATTTTTCTCTCACCGCGGTCTCGTCATTTATGTGCGTAGTGATGTAGCTTACCAAACTCCACCATAATGTAGTCCCTGTTCCAATCCGTAATTAAATTTAATGTGGTTAAAATTCCATCTCCATAAGCAAATTATCCACTACTGTTTTATTTCCAGAAGTCCCAAACTGGACCACAATTCGATTTTTAACGAGTTTGATGCGCTGTCTGACTCCTTTCAAAGAATTGTATCCCTCTATCCTCATACTGAAATCGTTATTGCGTAAGCTTGTTCATCAATCCTACACTTTAGGACTTTTTCCGAGCAGATGGAAAACAGCATTTGTCCAGCTCGTCCCTAAAAAAAGCTAATCATCTTCTCTCTCCTCCTACAGACCCATTGCACTTACGTCCGTTCTTTCCAAGGTCATGGAAACGCTGAAAAACCTTCAGCTAATGAAATATCTCAAAACGCGGAAACTTCTTAATGACCGGCAATATGGTTTTCGTAGCAACAGGTCCACTGTTGATCTGAAGGCATGTCTCAGCGAAAAGTGGAACCAAAGCGTACATCAATCTGGCGAAAGCAAGATAGTTGCACTTGATATTTCCAAGCAACAGGCTCTTTTGGCGAAAATACATGCATTTGGGATCGACGACTTTCTTCTTCAATGGATTACAAACTACCTTTCGGAACGTTCAATTCAAGTTGTCTTGGATTGTTTCAAGTCCGATATTCACAATGTAAATACTGGTGTGCCACAGGGCTCCGTTCTGTCTCCAACACTCTTTTTAATTTTCATCATTTTCATTTTCATCTTGTCTGTTACTTCTAGTCCAATATATTCTTTTGCTGACGACAGTACTCTCTGCTTTTCATATTCGTTCCCGGACTCACCCTTACCTTCGGCTGTAGAACGGGAACGTCAGCGTATGTCAAGCTCATTAAATTCCGATATTAAAAGCATAACCAATTAGGGAACTATCAACAGCGTGGAATTTAATGGTTCCAAAACATAACGTTGTCTGCTGTCGTTAAAGCGAAATTTAAACACCCAGCCATTATCCATTTATGGCACTTGCATCATCGAAAGTGAAAAATTTTCCATTCTCTGTGTGTATGTGTATGTGTGTCAATGACAATTTACGTTGGAATGACCGATGTCGTCAAAAATGCTACGACATGTCTAGGTTTCCTCAAGCGATGTATGAAATACTTCACCCACTCTGATCTGGTCTCAATATATAAGGCATTTATCCGCCCGAAATTGGAGTACAATGCCCACATCTTGGCGGGTGCTCTCAAAACATCAACAGCTACATAGGATTCAAAACCTTACGTTAAAACTCATAGTTGATACTAATATCACTCAAACAATGGACAGCCTCGAAGACCGACGTAATGTCTTGTGTCTCACTCTGTTTTATCGCTATTTCCACTACCAGTGCTCCATAGAAATCGTCAGTAGCATTCCGCTTCTTCAGACTTTTAACCGTAACACCCCTCTCGCTTTGAATGCTCATCAGTTTACCCTCAATCCCACTTTCGGACGTACTCTGAAATATAGTGATTTATTCCTAAACCGTACAACTCGTTTATGAAATGCCCTGCCGAGCTCTTTATTTCCTAGTCATTATACGAATAACCCTCAAACATTTAAAACCAGCGTTCACCGGTACCTCTCTTTCCATCCTCCCAGATTTTTCTTTGCCGCGCTGTGTGCAAACATTTTAAGATTCACGAAAATAATTAATTATAAATTCAAGCAAACTAATACTAAAATTAATTCATCAGCTTGATCGTTCCTGCTTAAGTTTATTAAATGTTGTCCATAATAATTGAAGATAGAGTTCTTAAAACAGGAAGATTTTGGCCAAGAAAAGTTATTATGTTAATTCAGGCTTCACTTCTTCACAATTTCCTTATGAGGACTTTTTAAAATTTTAACGAAAACTTAATTGGTGGCAGGATCAACCATAGTAACGAGTAAATACTGGCGCGGTAAATAACGACTTTATATTTTGTCAGAAGTTGCAATATAGTAGTGGATGAATAGGATTTCAACTACCTACGGAACTTAAATATGAACTTCAAGATCAATGAGAAAAAGTCGCAGGGCTTTTGATGTCGAATCCATGCCCGATAATAATGTGCTAGTATCATTCTTTAAACTGGAATAAAAGGCATCTCCTAGCAGCATTGAAAATAAACTTGTTTGATTCCGTCTTATTCTTTTATTTATTTATTCATTTAATCTGCGATATTAAGTCTACAGATTTCGCAGTTTATATGTAATTTGAATTTAAATAAAACAATGTGTAAATATAAATTCATTGATTAAGATAGTAAAATAAAGTATTTTTAAAGGAACTTCTGGGCAAACTTAAACAATATTCATTCAAAAATTTGATACTAAGAGCAATATGTTCATTTTGACCAAAGAGTGTGTAATGCCGACTCTCCATGAGAAACGGTCTTAAAGATCTACAAGAAGCATACTCGTATAAGTTCATAAGATTTAACAAATTTTCGCTGTCAATTGTCCCACATAAAATGTCACGGACCAACATAATGCTATACATCTTTCTCCTTTACTCAAGCGATTGCATACCAGGTAAAATGCATTTAGTACGACAGGAATGGTGAACATCAGTGCCATTTCTAGAAAAAAGAGTGACGTAATGCAAACTTTAAAAATTTCTTTTGGATATTTTCAATTCTACGTATATTTGAGGCAATGCTAGAGTTCCAGATCACACAAGCATACTCCAACACAGGGAGCACTATACTATAATAAAGAGCTTTGAGTGTGTACGTATCTTCAAAATCAACCGAGTTCCTTTTTATGAATCCCAAAAGTGGGTTTGCTTTCGAGACGACGTAATTCACATGTAAATGAAATGTTAACTTGAGAATTGTTTAAAGTGTATCTTTTTAAAATTGGATAAAAAGATCTATTATAATTCATACAAGAACTCTTCTCAACATTTAGCTGTAGATCGTTGTTCAACCCACACCACATACTATAGTGAAGGAATTGAGATCATATTGTAACATCATGCAGTCATTCATAGTCTTTATTTTGGCAAATAGTTTAATATCTTCCGCATAAATAAGGCAAGAGCAATATTTCAATAAATTCGGAAGATCATTAATAAAAAGTATAAATATATTCGATTCGATAGTCAAAATGTACTCCTATTACAATGACGTCTTAGTTCAAGCATATCAAATTCATGTACTGATTTCAAAATACTGGCAGTCTGCAATTAAACAAATAATCACTTGAGCCCAACATTCCTATGCAGTAGCCTGATAACATCGAAATCCTTGTGTAGAAAAAGCTGTCTCCCCCGTTTATGGTGCAGAAGTGAATATTGGCAGCAGAATCGATAAGGTTGTATTGATGCAGTAGTTGGAAAGTGCCTATAATCCTTAACTTAGAAAATATGACATTGCTGGTATAATATACGAGTACGTAGATCTATCAGGAAAAAATCTAGTTTCAACAAGAGACTTGGAAGTATTCGACAGTGTTTCATGTGGTTTATATTACATTCCTGATAGGGAAGTCTTTTTTTGTATTTTTCTTACGTATTTTTTTTAAACAACGACATATGCACTTGGCGATTGATATGCGATGTATATATATATATAATGAGTATGGTGTCATATGAAAAGCAAAAGGCAAATAATGTGCAACATCACAACTCAGGCTCATTAGTCCCAATGAAAGGTAAATCTCTCGATGAGAGTTATGTCTACAAGTTAAATCAGCTATCTCAAGTAACTTAACACATTTCTGCGGCATTATTTGTCAATTGATGTCTCATAATACACTTAGGTACATAATTTATTTATAACACGTAGTATCCCTCTCTATGGAATGCGATGACAAATCGGGAGAAGCACTGGTAAAATAAACTGTACATATTAGGCGACATCATTAATCAAATTCTTTCGCCGAGATATACTTGTATAAAATTTACTGGTATATAAAGCAGCAACCATAATAAAATAAAACATCTGAATAATGTTATCCAAGCCAAAGCAGTAGCAGTGCAAGTTGACATCCACTACATGTATAACAAAATACTTTATCTTATTATTATTTTATTATTATTTACCTGCACGCACGAGCATGTTCTTAAATTTTTTTGTCGTTTAAGCTAGTAGAATTTCCACTCCCTTCATGTAGTTTCTAAAGGGTAACCAGATAAGAACGATAGGAAAAAAATTTAAATAAAACAATAACCGTGTGAGATATAAAATTGATTCTGGTTTTATTTTGAAGCTACGTTCATGCCATTATGTGTGGAATAGCACATCATTCAAATAGAGCTAACACTTAAGGCCGTCGGTCGATCCAATTTTTGATGACTCGTTCCAATATGTGCGGAGTTATTCCGGCAATAGTGTATCGTGTGTAGCCTAGAGCTCATCCGAAATGGTTGGCTTGTTAGAGTAAACTGAGGAGAGAAAAACAGTCGAGTGGTATCTAATCGCATGAGCGCATCGGCCAGTTGATGAGCGTCCGCCGTGAGGCGACCCAGTCGCCAAATTTCTTCTTCACAACTTCGAGCGTTGCGTCGCTTGAATGGCATGTAGCGCCGTCTTCTTGGAACCACAGCTCACATAATAGTGCTGTTGTCGAGTTCTGACAAGTCGGTTCACATAGTTCTATACCTGAGACCATTGACGGTAACGGTGTCTCCTTGCTCATATCGAAAGAAATAAAGCCCTATGATGGCGCCATGACATAGACCGCACCAAACAGTCAATCTTTGTGGTTTAGTTTTAAATGCATATTATTTACTTAGTCACTAACTCTTACATACTAACAAAAAATGCTTAAATGCTAGCTTAAAATTACTTAACAATCTTATACTAACTTACTGGCCCCACACAGGCACTCTAAGCTACTCTAAATTCGTATGTCTATGTCTTTCGACATTATTTACATTTTATTTATAAATGTTTATTTTGTGTACTTAGGGCTAAGAAAAAATTTATAACAAAAAACTTAGCATATGGACATTTTATTATTTTATTATCAATATTAAAATCATAGTAGTTTCCCTTTCCATCCTTATGATTCCTTCTTCTTCGATTATGTACTTCATACCCATATTGTGAGCAAACTGATCAGCATAATTCCGGACTAATTTACTAATGCTGTCTATTAGTTTTTTTTTAGTTTTAAATGCATTTTATTTACTTAATCATTAACTCTTACATACTAACAAAAATGCTTATATGCTAGCTTAAAATTACTTAACAGTCTTAAACTAACTTACTGGCCCCACACAGGCACTCTAACGCACTCTAAATTCTTATGTCTATGTCTTTCGACTTTATTTACATTTTACTTAGAACTATTTATTTCGAATACTTAAGGCTAAGAAAAAATATTTGTTAACAAAAACTTAGGATATGGACATTTTTTTTATTTTTTTATGTAAACTTAATATCTAACTTAAAATAAACCTTAGCCTAACTAACCTACATACACAATACACACATACACACATATATACATTATACACAACTATATACATAAATTAGTATATACCTTTATATACACTAGTATATGTATATATTTCTTAAATGCTAACCTAAACCTATGTAAGCTGGATCAATCTTTGTGGATGCATTGATGCTTGGCCGAACACTTGTGAATTGTTTTCGCTGCAATAATGGCAATTTTGCTTATTGACTTAGCTGCTGAGCCAAAAATTGGCCTCGTTCGAGAACATGATTTTTTGGTCAAAATCTGGATCTCGAGCAAATATTTCCTGCGTCCAATTAGCGAATTAACGGCGTTGTCTATGGTCGTCCGGATTCAATGCAGATTTAGGCTCAAATCCAACCGAAAAATAAGCCGGATAAACTCTCTGGCGATGCCCAATCGGCGCCGTATCGACATTTCTGTGTCTTCTTCGATACTGGCCATTACGGCGGCAATGTTTTCTTTATTTCGCACTAATATCTATCTGGTTGGTGGCTTAAGATCCAAAAGAGTGCACTCACGCTCAAACTTTTCCACGGTGTGACGATTTGCCTGCACACCCATTCAATTCACGTTGCGTATTTACAACTGAGCCGGAATTTCAATAATATCTTTTAATAATTTCCGCACATTCAGCAAGCGTAAAACGATACATGATGAAATGGCAAACCTTACTGAATATTTCGATAGCTGGTTGCCATTGGTAACTTTGACAGTTTCTGTAACATAATAATTCGAAAAACTATCATTGCTATCTGGTGACTCGTTATCACATTTTCTTCTTGGTGACCACAATTATTTTAGAAAATATTATAATAATAGCTAATTGAGGTTAAGTCAATGTATGTTATCTCTATTATATACTCGAGAAAAATTATGAGCAACATCGTTATTGTATTCACAATGAAATATAAATGTGGCCGACTTTAGTAAATACATACATATGTAACATATGTCTGGCGAAATAGTACTTCGCAAAATGTACCTTTAACATTTACGTGGCTGAATCAATAAGTACACGTTTATAAAAAGTAGGTGGCATTTTAAAAATAAATTTGGCATTACCATCAAATACTAGCGTCTTTGAAACGACGATAGACAACATTTCAGGTTGGCTCCCCAGTTGGTTTTGATTTTGCATTTTTTGAATTTGAGTTTTTTTTTTAATGGAAAAATGTGCGAAGAAATAAAAGCTATATGGGGATAGTGGTTTAACGAATTTAAACGAGGCCGTATATCAAGCGCCCGGTAGGCGTGATTACTCAGAAATTCGTTGAAAACCTTTGTGACAGGATTCTTGCTGATCGCCGATCCAAAATTCGTCAAATTGCAGATGTCGTAAGCAAGTTAAGTATGAAAAAGCTATCGGCCTGATGCGATTGCTCATTATGGACAACAATCGGACACGGGTGTCAAATTTCACCCTGTGCAGCTGAGGTGGTAGTGTAACAGACACTACAAAATCAAAAAACTTGTTTGGCGTCGTAATGTTTCAAATATTAACTTTCGCGTTCTCAGTACCTTTCTGTGTTATGCTCAAACATGCGTTAGTATAACCTGAGCAGTCATGGCAGGCCCATACCCAGGGTGTCGACGAGTCAACCATGCCAGTGTTAAGGTATGTGTCTGATAAATAACCACCTGGTATGTTCATAGTGTCTCCTAAGCAACATGTCAGTAAAATTGATTTGTTAAGTTCAATTTTTTGTTTGTTTTTTAGATGGCTCACACAAATAACAATCAAAGGTCTGATAGACCAGCTAATAGAACAGTGCTTGAACGAAAAAAGCTGGCACGATTTCAGCGATTTTGATTTTGAAGGTAACCCGAATTTTCAGCCAAAAACTGAATTCTTGGAGGCCGACGAAGTTTCAGGTGAAGAAAAGTATCAAGGACCACGTGAAGAAGTGCCAAATGTACACGTCACTGAAAATGCGCATCAAGAAACGTCAAGAAAGCCATCTGAATAATAGACAAGAGCGGCCCAGGACATCACGAACTGCAGCCCACAATGAAATAAGATTAGCTATCTGTTTACATACTCCTTTGAAGGTTATTTTTAACTTTGGTCCAAGTTTTTTGACCATTCAATGTTCATATTCAACAGCCAGTCTCAATATATTTCCGGACCATACATTTGCATCGATGAAATGTTGCTGGCATTTAGTTGTCGTTGCAAATTTATTATTTGCATGCCCCAAAAACCAGCAAAGTATGACATCAAAATACTGTTATTGGTACATGCCCGCATATACTACATTTACCATGTCTACATCTACTATAGCAAAAATTTGGATGGCATAGGCCTGAATGAACAAGAAAGAAAAATGGCAATACAAACTCAATCTGTTCTGAGACTTCCAAAAGTTGTCGAAAAAATTAAGGCACTTCAGTCTCAGAGAGTGTGGAGCTCTTTATGTCTCAAATATCTACGTTGAGTCGTCACCCTTGATGAAACCTGGATTCATGCCAGAGACCAAGAGACAATCCTCTAACAAATGTACGAAAGCAGAAGGCTAAGGACCGGTTTCGACTTTTGTTTCCGAAATCGTCAAAGATGAAAGATGGAACTTTCTGAACTATGGTTTTTTTCTCGATTGGAACGAGTGTTGATTTATTTCATGTCTTAAAAAAATTTACATACTACCATATTGAAGTTCTCCACGATGCTTGAAACATATATCGCACTTCTTTCACTTATCTAATAATAATAGCCAGATAAGTCAATACACAACGCACATTATCTTCTCTTGGCTTACGAGTATGACTGGAAAGATCAAAATCTGAGTATTACAAACTTAACAACGTTTAAGACTCTGCCTATAAAATAGAGTATTACGAGTACAATAGAAACTGTTGTAATTTGACAAAAATGTGTCTGAATGGACCGTAGAATATTCGATTCTACAAAATTATCAAAACTTGGAAGATATTAGCTCCGTTATTTGGTTTTCGTGGTATATACATATGTGTAGGCCCTTTAAAGTACCCAAATGTCACTCCAATCCAACAAGAAGATTGACATTGCGCTGTCTAATGAAACTCCATAGAAACCTGATTATTTTATTAAGATAGCTAGGGCTAAAATGCGAGGGCTTGAGCCTGTTGGTGAAAGTCATTTTTGAGATTTGAACCAACTCTTCAAGTTCTTGGGTATTTTGTATTTTGCCGCGTGATGGTGATTTTTGATGTCTTTTTTACTGCCTGCAATCTAACAAGTATGCAATAACATCAATATACAAATCATAATCAATTGTCGATGTGATTTGTTGTATTTTTTGTTTATTACACCTCGATGCTTTGTCAATTTAAAACACCGATATGTATTGTCACGAGAGAAGAGATGAAAAAGATTTTTATGTTGTCTATCGCCTCCTGGCTGGTTAACACCTGGAGCGGAAATATTGAAACATTTTTTGTCCAGACAACTGTGATTTCAAATGACTCGGTTTGCCTACCAAATGCAGACTAAGCCTTTCCACTTCTACTGTCCACATGAAGTTTGGTGTTGTCGTAAGCCAAGGCAATGATTTCAAGACAAATTACCTAACTCTGTGATGGACGATTATTCGTTAATTCTTCTCCTCCGCTCACTAAATTTATCGATTTCTCTTTCCACTTGAGTTCACCCTTTTAGAAAGGTTCGTCTTTACATCGTTGTTTTTCCGGGGTCGATTTGAAGATTTTCCGACCTTCAGCTTCAGTGCCCATTTGCTCTATATTTTTATCATAACTAATTAATTTAAACCTCTGACCAAGTCCTCTTTCACCATTCGAATCTTTTCCTCCAAATTCAATCTATGTAAACGAGATCGAACACAACTGGAAGAACTTTTCTCTCGAACAAGCCAAAGCCGCTGTTATTGAGTTTTGAGGAAGTCCATTCTTCCAAAACGCTCTTAGAGAGAGCTTCGTTTTTCATGAGACATTTTTTTTAGTTTCCTCATTAGTTCGAACAAATAGCGGTGTCGATCGCTTTTCCTCCTCCTCTTTCTTATTTGGTTCTCTATTCGTTAACACTGGACCCATTTCTCTTTATTTTTGGATAACTGCATTTTTAATGAACATGTGGTCATCATGGACTACGAAAATTAAATTGGACACGGAAATGTCGAACAGAAGTATAGAGAGATAAAAATGGATGGAAAAATGTATTAATTAAGTTACAATGGTAGCTGACAACGTGGAAGGATTATTTGTGTAAATTCTTTAGCGGTGACGACGACCAATGTTCCATAATCACCCAGAACAAACCCTTCTATGTCGACGACGAACAATAGAAATGCTTTCCACCTAACCAGGAAAAAGTCTGGATAGACATGTGTTTCTTTATCCTCTTCAGAATTATCTCCGATTTTATTTGGGACACAGCCAGAAGAACACATACATACGAGTATGTATGTAAACCCGTCAGTTTCCGTAATCCATCAGATTGCCTTTCTTTGGCAACTTCGCAATCATCCCTTCATTCCATTCCTTGGTAGGTCTATTATTTTTCCATTTGATTGCACACTCGTCATGCTGAGGAGCTTCGTGTACATTCGGGGTTTTGATGCCTTAAAACGGTAATTAAAATTTGGAGGAGTCACACTGCCGCCCGTCTAAATTATTTCACACTTTCACCTCTCCATTGTTTGGGTTCATTTGATAACAGAAAAAAAAATTGGACTTTTCCTAGGATGTTGTATGGAGCTGCAGTAAGTTATTTTGTAGTAGCACAGATGGTCCTATTGATATTGATATTGATATAATTAAGCGTGCCCTAGGCTATATTGGATTTCATATCTTGCCTCAACTTTCTGGACTTTATTATGGAGTTGTCCGTTGACAGGCATGTGTTGAGCTTTTGTTGCCTTTTACTCTTACTTGTCCACCTTATGCAAAAACAGTTTTCACCTATCTAAGGGACCTTTTCTCGTAAGGCGGGAAGGATTTTCACATTTCTGAATTTGTCTGTTGTTCGCTTTCAAGACCTATATGTCGTCCACAAGATTGTAGTCCGTATCGACGAGATGATTTTAGTTTTCGATTTTCCAGAGGGTTAAAGTCTTACGATGTGGTCCGCTGGGATATAACCAAACAGTACCCTTTTTTTATGGGGAGTATGTTATCTTAACGTACCATTCTTCGAACAAAATCCGATATGCGTTATTGGAAGGCATGAAGTAGGGCTTCACGAGTCAATACCATTTGAAATATGCTACTTCTACAAGGCCTGCTATTACATTATAACCCGGAATCCACTCACATTTCGGGATGGTTTATTGACTATTGCATTACCACCAATATCCTAATGATAATGATTCCTTTTGGATGAAACAACATAGGATTAGTAGGAGCTTAGTGGTTTAAATGCTGCTCTTCAGTATGCAGATGGAGCGACTTTTCCAGGTTTAAAGATGTTTCTGGCACGCTCTTGAATAGTATCAATTTCAGAATGCAAGGCGCTCTAACTGCTGTCACTTTCTCCGGTTTCATTGTTTTATCCGCCCGTTTTTAAATAAATTACTTCTCCCGAAGTACAAAGCTAAAAGTGTGCGATCGTTAACCGCTTTATTTAACTAGTACATATGGAGTTCCTTATTTCCTATAGTTGACTTCATGTTTTATCTAGAACAACTCCTAGACATTTTACACTATTCACAATTTTTTATATTTTGCGTGAGTTAATATCTGGTTAAGATTAAAAAATTGGTTATTAAGATGGTCATCACTTCCTATGGCCTTAGAATTTGGTTTTGTTCCAATTTGAAGATCGCGTCAACCTTGGAAATTTTATTAAAGTTTATTACAAGCACTTTATAATTCTAAACCACGGATCATTTTCTTAAGGCTATAAAGAAATCTAAGATGTAAATCTATGAGTGTTGATCTTTGTGCGCTGGTAAGTTTGGCTTATTAGTTCAAGAAAATCCCCGTAATGCAAATCGGAGAAACCCTTACAGCTTCTACTTTAAGGTGTAGACGGTGACCAAATTTGAAACGGAATCGTATCCGGTAGTATCAAAATCATCTCTCATACAATATAGTAAGGTAAGTGTACCTTTCCTACAAACTATTTATACCAGACCCAACTAACATTAAAAAGTGTTTAGGTATCTCTCGTTCAATGTTAAGTCCTTCCATTATATAAGTCCCAAAACAATTATCGTAATCCCATGTAATTGATCCTGTAAGATGCTAACAATATTTAAGCTCTCGAAGCTCCAACAGGGTGCGGATTCATACGCACTTGCTTTACTATTTTTCATTGATAGTACTCGCAAGATCTAATCTCCATAATTCCATTATTTATGAGAGGAGGATTCGTTACAAAATATAATTTTCCGAACCACTGAATTCAATGGTTGTATCCTCAACGCCAATCGATTTTCGCACACATTATATAGCGTAGTTTGGCGGCAAAGTGTTGTAGATTGTTCTGAAATAAAGCAAATAACCACAAATTGACGTGCAGCCAGGATTTTATTTAATTTTATTTCGCCACCGCTGTATCCTGCTTTCTATGAGATAACTTGATTCAATAATCCTTCCAAAATTTTTTAAATCCCTTTTTTTCGTATGGTGGTCTTGAAGATTGGATTAACTTTTATTTGGGATAAAATTCTAGTGTGTTATATTCGTATGTAGTGATTGTCAAAAGAAAACATGTCTAGGGAAAGTGATTTTAATGTTACGGACATTTCATTTGTTGGTATGTGTAATTCATTTCAGTATTGAAATTTAAAGGGAGTATATACAGATACTAATTAAATCAGAATTAATTTTTCTTAAAAAAAATTTTATGTTTAAATAAAATCAATGTGATTTTTATTGTTTTAGTATAGTGAAACTAATATTACTCGTAGTTAGTTTTTACTCGATGTGAAATTTTTTTTTTTCAAAAAATTTCTTTGAAGATTCCTAAAGTCGGTTCAATCAACCGACTATGCCGCACAGTCCTATCCAAATCTTTGCATGTTCAAGTGAGACTTCAAGTATCTCGCCCACTGAAACTGCATTTTTATCAACAGTTCCATTTCACGTTTCACACAGGGTCGGAGTATGGCAAAAAATAACTATAACAAAGCAGACGTTCAATAAGGTTGAAATGTGTTATCTGCCTGATGCTGGTCATATCAAGCTTAATGTGAGCAGTTGAATCGGTAAAGCGAAAGATGCGTCAGGTATGTTGGTCAATACCGGGAAGAGCAATATTTTCAGTACCGGGTCAAGGGTAGTGGACTGGCTTCCAATTTGGAAGGTTTGATGTTCGAACCCCAACCGCGGCCTAAGGACATTAATTTTTTTTCAGTTAACAAAAATCAAGTAAGCTGAGTAGTTGACAAGAAATTAACAACAAGCCAACTTAAACTAAGAATTTAGTCTTCTTATTAAATGTTGGATATCACGGAGCGAAATAACCACTGAGCCCAAACATCTTTCTTTCCCTTTCTGTCCCATTTTCCGAAAAACTTAACACATGCTTTGGCATTATAAGTGTACTCATAACTATTTAAAAGAAAAAAAAAACTAAATTCTGGCTATTCTATAATACCTCAGTTTGAGACCAGGATATGTCCTTTCAATAGAGTGATCTGATAATAAATGGAGCAGATTTATACCTGGTCTTATTGCAAAAGAACAATTCTACTTTTGACTGATATAGAACGGATTTAACCAGCTAAATTTGAAAGGATTTCAGTGGTTAGTCTTGAGATTTGTGGGGATATTACTACTAACCTGACCAGATGCGTAATTCTGTCATCAGGGAAGTCAGGTGCCCCAGGAAATTAATTGCTATTCAGATTTTTTAGAGGTAGGATCACTTGTGACCAGTATTGACCATACCTTAAGCCGCAAAGAAAATTTCTTGCAAGTATGTCATGCGTATCCACTCTTTCTTACAGACAAAAGTGTGCTTCAAATGTGGTGACACGGCCTAAAAAAAAAAGTTTTATAAACTATCATCTTGACTCCTTGTATTTTTAGTGGCCTTAATAAACCCGTATATATCGCAAATAGTTCCTCTCTTATAACGACTTACCTTGTTGCAAAATCTTGCGAGTCCCAGTCAGTATTCAAACACTTAATCTTTAACATTAAAGTCCAATACACTACCACTTCAGTCATGGCCACCTTTAAAGCATTCGATGAGGTATAAATAAAATTAGTACGCTGAAGGTATTGACGCGTTGAAATCCACCCCACTCACTATCTGTTTCAACACGAGTTTGGAAGTAAGTAATTTATATCGCGTAATTATACCTGCGTGGAATTCTTTTTGGAGATTTGGTAATGAGGTGTTCACTTTCAACCTTTTGCTGCGAAAGAGATATTTATGAACAAATCGTCTCATTTCATGCAGGTGTCGTTGTTTCACACATGCAAATTGTGTTGCTTCGTTAACATTCCATATTTCACCGCTCCAATTATACTTTTTAAACATGCAATTTGCTATCCAATAGTACTTTGCATACTATGCAAATTCAACCGATCATTTAAATTGAAAATAAAAAAGAACTACAGTGTCCCAAGGGTAGAATAAATTGTTGGTCTTTTCCTAAAGGCATAAGAAATTCCTCTTTATCCTCCATAACAGTCAGTCAAACAGTCAGCTCTTTGGGCAAAGTCAATTTGCTTGAATTGTTTCCGGATTATGTTATGTCGCCGCTTACCTTCGAGCACATTGCGTCTTCTATGGGGTGAATCTCCTTTAATATTCGTTTTGCAGCAAGAGTACTCAAGAATCCTACTATACAAAAATCCGCTCGTACAGATGTACCCTGTTTCTGAAGAGATGTTTTTATACGTTTGCAAAACTACTGTGTAAGCTTTTTTACTAATCCTACTCTTAAAGATTCTTTCTGGGTAGACGGAAAACAGCATTTGCAAGTCCGTTCTCTAAAAAATGCGAACCTTCTTTTTTCCTACAAACCTGTCTTAATTACGTTCCTTCTTTCCAAGCTCATTGAATATCTCGAAACACGAAAACTTCACTAGTAACTGACAGTACGGTTTTCGTTGCAACAAATAAATTGGCGATTTGATGGCACGTCTCTCTGAAAAATGAAAGGAAAGTCTATATCTATTTGTATGATATTTCAAAAGTATTTTGTCGTAAATGCGTGCATTTGGGTAGTTAAATTTCTTATTCAATATTCAATTGAAGTTTCAGTTGAGTTTGAACAATTTCAATCTTGAATTCTACAAAATAAATACTGGTGTGCACCAAGGATCCGTTTTGCCTCCGACACTCTTTATATTCTTCATAAATAAGCTCTTGTCTGGTACTTCTAATCCAATATATTTCTTCGCTTACGAAAGAACTATGCTTTTCATATTCGTGGCCGGACTTACGTCCCTGCTCTTCGGCTATAAAATGGTAGCCCCAATGTGTGTTAAGCTCATTAATTTTCGATATTAACGGCATAAATAGCTGGGGTATTACTAATGAATGAAGCTCGTATCGACAAAGCCAACAACTTGTCATCCTGGGTGTGTGTGTCTATGAAAACGTATGTTAGAATGGCGACCTATCAACTTCCCCAAAAGATTTAAAAAAATTTCATTAGATGCTCCCGAATTCGTTTGCTAAATATAAAGTCGTGTGTTAAACGTCTATAATTGATACCACTAGTTATGAAAGATGACATCATTCAAATGGCCTCCATGGAACTGCATGGCGTTTTCGCTCAATTCGGCTTGTATTTCAGCAATTTCACTTCGAATATTCGCTTTTAAGTCATCAGAAGTCTCTAGATTTTTGGCATAAACCATAGTCTAAATATAACCTAAAACAAAATGATCTGAAGATGTTAAACCGCGCTGGAAGAACGGCCAATTGGCAAAGATATTTCTAGCGATAAGACGATCACCCAACTAAATCTACAATAAGCCGATTGTGACATACGCTGTATAGCAAACGGCATCATCCTGTTGAAACCGCGTATCCTCCAAGCCCCCCAGTTTCGTTTTTTTCTCAAAAAAAAACATTCTCCAAAATGGAACATAGTGGAATAGTGATCTCCATTGTCCGACTCGCCAGCGGAATAAAAACCATACCAAACAGTCAACTTATTCGTATATAATGTCTGTTTGGTTGCGACGATTTTTCTTATTGACAAATTCATTTACCCAAAACTGTTCTTAGGCACTAGGGATGATTCTTCGGCGAAAATCCGTATTTTTTGCCATCTTTAATAGAGCCCAAACCATGAAAGTACTACGTGTACGATGGTCACGCACGTATAGCAAGTTCTTTTTGCAAACATTGCCTCAGGCACGTTCGAGAAATGCCCAGCTCTTCAGAATGCCGCAGATTCGATTGATTGAGATTTTGACTTATTGACTTATTGACGTGCGTACAACAGCAATATTTCATTCACTTCTGACGTTTCGCTATCATAATGGTAAGTGGACATTAAGTCGATTCGAATTTCTTCACTAAATGCTCAATTGTACACTTATCGAAAATTGCAGTTAACGCTCGTTCCTGACCGCAATGTTTGATAAAAGACTTGCATGATTTGTAAATGTGTAGATAACCTCGAATACAAATATAACATCTGCCAAAGGATGATATCCGTGAGTTCAGAATATACCAATGGAAAAATAGGGCGCATTTAATGAAAAACCCTTTACATCACACACTGTGTGGCCTTAATATACTCGTATAAGGCATGACAATAACAAGTGAACTTGGACTACAATGTCCTCATCTGCTCAGATGCGCCTAAAACATTTCTTCATTTGCTAGGTAGAACGATAAAACTAGTAAGTCCGTCAATATTGCCCAGTTAATGGACATCCTCCAACTTCCAACGTGATGTTTCTTGCCTTACCATATTATATAGCTGCTTAAACCACTTCAACCACCAGTGCTCGATTAATCTGTTATATTTATTACGCTGCACAGAGAACATGCACATGCATGCTAGTTAGATTGTGATCATATATTATTTGTATGTGTGTTTATCTAATGACAATTTACAAATTGTACCAGATGCCATTTCGAAAGAGCCGATAAATCCAATCAAATTATCGGATTCCAATGCATTGCTGTCTATAAATACGCGTAATTTCAATAAATCAACTTCAATCCGATTAAAGGAGGTCAAAACGCTTTGTGCAGCATGCTATATATATAAGCATACAAGTGTGATTGAAGTCATCGCATCTATACAAGTAGTCACACAAAGGATTATTAACATGGTTGGTTGGTAACACTATAAATTCTAATTGCTTTTTTTTAGCAGCTGATGGATTACGTACGCCTTCTAATATAATTCCTTTTTGCGGGAACGTAAATTATGTAGCATGGCCTAAGTGTCATTAATTATTTCGGTCTAAAGGGATAAACTTATATAGATCTGAGGAAGTCCACGTATTGGATTTACTGAAACTCATATTTTCCGTTGAGGCTTATAAATTACAACAAAAGGCAACTACTTTCAATTTATGATAAACTACGAACTTTGAATATTTTTTTGTTGTGAAATGATAACAGAACCCCAACCTCGACTTAGAAAAACATTTTTTTTTTGTAAAAATCGAACTGATTAGGATCCATCAGTGCCAAATCTCGAATAGAAAACTGAAGGGACCAAGGGATAGCTTGACTCTGAACTCTATTCCTAATACAAGTTGTACCCTATTTAATGAAGTGAAATTCACAAGGAAGAAGAAAAACTGTGACCCAGGCTACAGTGGCTCTTACAGAGAATAGACGCAGCCTCTATTTGTATCCAGATTTGTTGTAAGCTTAAAGATTAAGTCTTGAACTTTCAGCTTATAAGCGAGTCCATTATTACAATTCGCATGAAGACTAAATTCAGTAATATCCGCCTGACGTAAGTTCAGGTCGCCATATAGGAAATAGGCGATAGTATCAAAGAATATTTCTAAGGTTGCTCGACAAAAACTACGAGCAATAGCTTCCATAATTATGATGCTAAAACTATTCTAGGTAGATTTCACACCAAATTTGGAAAAGGCGATAACTTTGGTAGCACAATGGCAAAGCAATATCTACACGAGACCATGCCTACAAATGTTAGTTGAATTTGTTTTGAGATGGAGTATCAATATAGCAAGGACACAGCTCCTTCATCTCAATATTAACAAAGGAACATGTTAATCGCAAAATCATTAAACAATCAACTAAATTTATTATAGCTATATATGTAGATACCCAAGCGGATATAAATCTTTGAACGGCTACAACCGCAACAAACCTCCAAAAACTTTGCCATTCGCTATGTGTTAGCAGTCAGTGACATCGATGCCAAGAAAGCATTAGAAATATCGGAACTGATATCCTGGAACTCACGAGACCTTCCACACGAAAGCTCTGATTAGATCATGCGACATCTTTAATATCTTTTAATTGAAGGCAAATATTGTGTTGGCAAGAAAGTATTTTCTGTTTTTACCAGTCGATTGCGTTGTGTTTGCTGATTGTCGCTTTTGTCAACGTTGCCGATTTTTCTTCTTTCGGCATTTGAAAGCTGCCATGTTAAGCATACTTTAGAAGCAAATCGACGTAATTTTTTTTACACCTGTTATTCTAGTATCAATTTTAACATGGAGTATAAAACCGAACATTTTCAATATACAAGTATTAAGTTTTTATTTCAGTAAAGACTTCTTGTCTGTGCTGAGGCTTACAAAGGCTCACCCCGTTATGGAGATTTTTCACTACAGATAACAGAGAGTCTAAATGTATCACAGAGGTGGCCGTGGCTCAAGTGGTAATGGACTGGCTTCCAAATCGGAAGGTTCGGTGTTCAAATCCCAGCCTCGCCCGAAAGACATATTGATTTTTTCAGTTAATGAAAATCAAGTATTATGATTAGTTGACTAGAAATCAACAGCAAGCTCCACCAAGAATTTAGTTTCCCCATTAAAAGTTGGATGCCGCCCATGGAGCGAAATAACCACTGAGCCCAAACATCTTTCTTTCTCTCTTTCTCATTTTCTAAAAAACTTAAGACATGTTCAGGCACTTTAAGTGTATTCATACCCACTTGTGTGTTAAATTCTTAAAAAAGATTAACTACTTCTGTCAGTTCTTTAAAAAAAAAACACAAAAGACATCAATTGTAAAATGACTTGCGCTCGTAAAAAACTCGATATTTCAGTTCCACGTGGTTTGAGCGCAATTCGCTTAATCAATATTTCCGATATGTATCTCAAACGCTCTGAAATTGATTTACTTTTGAAACGAGTCGTCCCTGCGGATCAAAAAATGGATCGCCTATAACAACATCAATCGGAAACGATCATGGTCTAAAGTGACGAACCAGGACAAACCACCAAATGTTGTCAATGTGGTGGGATTGTGAAGCTGTCGTTAATTTTAGATGTCGTACAATACAATACAATAGATATTTACTATCAACAACTAATGAAACAAAAAGAAATAATTCACAAATCATAAAGTAGTCGTGTTAAACTATAACAACGCTATGTCACACACATCTTTGATAACTTATGAAGAATTAATGAACTTTGGTTGGAAAGTGATAACAGATTTTAAATTTTTTTGAAGTTTACAAAACACTTTGAATGGTAAAACTTTCACGAATGATTTATGACTTGAAATTAATCGCAGTTGGTCCAGTTTTGTGCTAATAAGGGCCAAAAGTTCTGTCAGCATGGAATAATGCAGTTGCCAGGAAGGTGGCGGAAGATGGAATAAAATGCAAAATTTGAGTTTATTCTTTGTATACCGAAAAAACAATTTTATTGCACACTAAAAAACAGTCGTCACTAAACAGGGTGTCCCAGTTTAGCAGTATAATCCTTTAAGGGTATAAAATGGTTTTTACTACAAAATCTGTTCATCGTACATAAAAAAAATTCTAAATATAATTTTTAGGTAATTTTGCAAGGTTAAAAATTTCATAAAATTTCAGAAAATCTATTAAGTAAAAACTTTAAGAAAAATCTATTTTGAGTAACAAAATGGAATAGCAAATTTTCATAATTTTGAGTTTAACTAGCCATAACTTTTTGTTGCTGTACAGATGCACCCAAAGCATTTAGGACTTGTGTGCACTAAATTATCTTTCCAAAATGTCCAAAACTATTTTTGTACCTGCACTAATTTAGAAATTATAGCGTTTAAAGTGGTTACATCTACAAATTAGAGGTCACCCACTTTGATGGGATGTAGCTTGAAATGGAGTGAGAATAGACCCCTCTGCCATACAATTTCATGTTCGGTGGAAATTCGGGAATATGCTCTAAAAAGAACTACACTATTAAACTGGGACATCCTGTATATAAGAATATTTGAGAGGTTTCTCGTCTCAGTAAACAAATATCTTCTCTGATGAATTATGAAAACACCAGCGCTCGCCAGCAAAATCTGACTTATAACTGCAAAAGTCTATGTGTGGTTAATGCCGTAGAAATAAAATGTTTTGAATGTAGTTCACTTTTATTGGTTTTTTAGTGATATACTCGTAATAATAAAATTCATATGTACTGAGTTGGTATATTTTACAAAAAGCATATCTGTCCATTTCTACTATCGTTTACTCTCGACTGGCTTTGTCCTCAGAAGGACAAATCGTTTTCCATTCTCCTCGTATGACCGTTTCGTCTGTGTAATTCGTTTTTTTCCTTGTGCATACCAACTTCGTTCGTATTGCGTCTTGACGTTATGTGTGTATTGGTTTAGTGGCGTGATCGGCTTTGTCGTCTTTATGTCGCCTGCATCATATTACCAATCTCACATCTATATTTATTTATATAAATATTTTTGTAGCTATATTTACACATTGTACATATATTTATATTTATATATTGTACATAAAAATGCAAGCAAGAAACTTATTCACTCATTGTTAGTCAAACATATGTACATATTTGTACAGAATTCGGGGTACCTTACACCTCTTCTCCACAAATTTAAGCATCAAAATTCAATTTTGTTTTTTAATATTTGATTCTAGGGAAAATTAAAACACAATTAAGAGTTTATTTGCCAATTTCAGTATATGAAAAATCAAATGCTTTTCCAATTTAAATTTAGAGATAGAAACGAAAACCAATTTTGTAGAGCACATTTTTCACTTCTTCATTCTTTTGCAGATAGGGGTGGCCGTGGTGTAGTGGTACTAGCAATCGCTTCTCAGTCGGAGGGTCAAGGTTCGAATCCTGCCCATGACGAGTCGTTCAAGTTTTTCATTTGTGTAATTGGAACTCAGACAGAAAAATTCTGCGTGTTAAGGCGTAACACTGACACGTAGATTTGGCTGTTGTAGAGTTTTAAGCACAAAAAAATTTGTGCGAATTATAACCTTCGAATCACTTTGAGTGAAGAAAAAACTCTCCGTCCTATTCGGACTACCCACCCCTGGAGAGCGAATATCGAAACCAAATACACCGGAGTTTCAAACCACTACAAAAACAATTTTTCTTTCTCCTCCGTCTACCTTTCCTCCCGCGCCAAGGCAACAGTAAAAGGGTATCTAACCCCTTAGGAGCCCGTAAATTATAAAAAAAAATATTCTAAGAAAACCCAAAATTCCGGGAATAATCTTAATCTTACTTTTACTAATCTCTCGATTTTTAAATTTTTGTATACAAGTATAAATATTACAAAGTAATATTACAAGTATAAATATTAAGAAGTACAAATTAGAGTACTTTTTTTATTGCGCTTAACGTTTTTTACGACAGGACACTTGATTACGCTCAATCTAGGAAATACAATACAGAGAATGTATTTGAATTTGTATTTTTTTAACTACCTACTTCTTACAACTTGACCTTTATATTGTCCATTGTGGTCAAATAGAAGAATACTGCATTCCAAGAAATACCTGATATAACATATATTTTGTTGCTTTTGTAAGTTGTCTGAAATATATTCATCTGATATAACTTTCCACTTTTATACTTGCAAACTTGTCATTCTTGTCATTTCCATGTAAAAATGTCGAATACATATCTGTAATAGGAGAATAACGTCTTTCGACGTTGATATTGATAAATGGAAGAGGATGACGATTTACAATGTGCGGAATCCATTGATTCGATTTATATGCCACTGCCAGTTGACTTTCTAACAGATAAAGAGGTTATCGATGAGGATCTTTCTGGAAATGAAACTCCTCTTTCTGTGATTGCGCGTCTGTTGACTCCACAGAAGTATATCCGATGAAACCCACGCAGAGGATGTAAACCAGACTGCTACTTTGAGCTGCAAAGCAACCCGTAAGTAGAATAATCAACAACTCGTGTATCATACTTAAGTTTGCCAGCAAAAGAAAGATATATGAATCCCACAAATGATTGAAAAAATGAAGAGCAAAGTTTCTGGCAAATCGCCTTATGAAGTATTTTAAATTTTTTGTAAATGTTGACGTTATTAAACCAATTTATTAAACCAATTCAAAAAGCTATGACAATGGTAGGGTAGGTAAGAGTGGCTGTTGGAAGTACCAACCCACTTAGGCCTATTGGCCCATTGTGATGCAGTTGCAGTAAGCCTGTTCGTGCTGTTATTGGCCGCGAATTGGGAGTTACTTGAAAAGTAGCAAATTGAGTTATTCATCACTTGAAGTTGTCCAGGAGCCGTCGGTTTATTTCCCAAGAGCTAGGCATCATAGGATTTGTAGAGAGGATTTTTCTTAGCCGCAATGCCTCGAGATTTCTGTGATTTTGTCACAGAATGACCTCCAGGATTGTCGCTTTGCCTTCCTCAGTTCTTTTTTATGTAATTTGAGGGATTCTTTGTATGAGTCCCTTATCAGTCACTTTTCTTGTGCTTTTTGCCACGTGGAAAAGTTTTCTACAAGTGTTTTTAAGCATTCCCAGTGCTGATGTCCACCAATGTGGCTTTTTCCTGCCTCTAGGTTGAATAAGAGGCAGGAAGCGGCCATAGCTCGATTGAGAGCCAGAGAGAATTCCTTGACATATCAACCTCATTTGTGGTGACTTGATAGTTTTGAGGATAGCGTTTCAGACAGTATTCCTCTGTATGTTGGCCAATCAGTTTTACGGTAGTCCCGGAAAGCTAGTTGGCTGGGGGGAGCATCACTCAGGTTGAATTGGATGTATCTGTGGTCTGAAAAGCAGTGTTCAGACGATACCATCCAGTCCGTTAGCCTTTGAGTGATGCTGTCGGAGACAAGAGTGATAGTGCTAGTTTCTAGTTATAAAAGTGGGCTCATTGCCAATGTTGCAAATAAAGAGGTTGGTACTTAAAATATAGTCAAAAAGTGACTCATCTCTATCATTGATATCGGTACTGCCCCATACCTTGTGATGTGCGTTAGCGTCGCATCCGATGATGATGCCAGTTTTTTGCCTTCCAGGTTCCAGTACCACCCTTTCTAGGTTATCACCAGGGATAGGGTCCACTTAGTCGTGGCCAAGGTAAGCCGATGCCAGCCAGTAAAAGCCTTTGGCTATCTCTAGTCTAGCAATTGGTAAGTCGGGGTCGCTGAGGTTAGGAAGTAAAAATAAACAGGCTACGTTTATACGTTTATACAAGTCCTGATCTTGCCTTTGTCTCTTGTATAGAGCGGAGCGTATGCGGGTGTCCTAAGTCCACGAACCACGCCTTTTACAATTAATGGTTTCTGTATTAGCATAATGTCCTCTGCGTTTTTTGAAAGACGCAGAATGAGTGCGGCCGAAGCCTTTTTTGAGTGATTTAGATTAATCTGGAGAAACCGTATCATTGCTACAGTCCTCCAGGGTAGCCTCCACCATGGTGCTGTTGAGGTCCTCCTATTCTGAAGATGTGCTTAAGAGCTCACCTTCTTTCTCTCATCGTATAGGACCTCTTTTTCCTTCGTCATCGGTTTCCATTTCCGACAGGGTGTCAGAAGGGGAGACCGACGGCTTAATTGTCACCTCGGATAGATTGGAGTCGTCGCTATCCATTTCTGGAAAGGGTATCGAAGCTCCAAGATCCAAGGTTGTGTCTCTGGTGTCTCTGTTAAAGGAGAAGGAGGTTGCTTATTAGCATCCAGCTCATCCTTTTTGCATACCCTTAAGTGTATAGACTCAAAACCGAACCGAATCATGCCTTTCGTCTGCGCCAGAGGACGAAGGGATTCCTTATTGATCACGATCAACGCGCATCTATAAGAAACCCTTAGTTCCTCCAGTTTCGCGACTTTTCAGTCATGAGTCGGAAGAGTCGGGTTACTGAGCCTCATGATTTCCAGAATACTTTCTGGGGAGGAGGGTTCGGCTGGGATTCAGGTGCGAGTTCCAGGTCTGCTAGGAATGTCTGCCTTAGATACGACCAAATATCTCCTAAACCATCTATGGCCTTAGTGAAGAGATTAAGAGAGTCCTGGTTGACACACGCGATAAGCTTGACATGGCTTTGGTGCCAGCCAGCGTCGCTTGCGATGGGAGGTGGTCCGGGGTTTTCCCGCATTATGGCCAAGAAGTTGTTCAAAAGCTTCAACCTGACCAGCTGCTACCGTTTAGGTGTTATGGAACATCGTTGTTGGATCGTTTGTATCTTTTCTACCGATCACCGCGATCACTATTGCGTCCTTTAGGACTTCACTGAAAGACTTCAGAGATGTGGTGTTGGATGGCCCGGGGGTTTTGGTATCGTGCGTTTTGCGCCTCTTGGAAACCGGCACGGTTTCCTCCAATGATTTCTGGCGCTTAGAAGAGTCTTTTGTAATTTTGGGAGTAGTTTTTGTGGAATCAGTGGGTGGATCCGTCTTTTAGGATGTTTTTAGCCCACTCAATCTTTCTCTTTATGTCCGCACTTCTCTCAACCTCCGGAATGGATCCGAAGGTTTTGATTATGCGTGAAGCATTTCGGCGTCTGACGTAGAACACCTTAGATTAAGCTTGCCGATGTGGCTGAGCTCCAGATTCCTCCTTGGGGGGGAGGAGTTTTGGTAGGTAACAGACCATGGCTTGCCACAGTCTTAACACTCCCTGAAGCTTCCTTTTTAGGATCGTTGCGCTTACCTTTAGAGGGTGGTGCACCATGGCCTACCACAGTTTTACCTTCTCTCGACAATGCAGGAGCCTTGCCAGTAGTCGGTGCAGTCACCGTTCTACCGTCCGGTATTAAAGGAGTACCGGCCTCGGTTTTTTTTTTTTGAGGAGTTGTCCATAATATGGTCCCACGAGTAGCGGAGAAAGGGTGGTCCATCTGTATAGAGATCCGCAATAAATAGATAAAGCTAGCTAATCCGGAGGTCGCTAGGTATCCGGATAATCCGTTCGCGACTGAGCTATTTTTTGAGATGCTGGGCCCTCAGCCAGGTTGATCTTCGGCACGGGTCGTATGACACCTTGAACCAGCCCAGGGGAAAAGGGAAAGGTTTGGGAGGTGTGGGGTTGTAGCATTCTTTGGTTTCAGGACTCGTCTGGAGAATTTCTTCTCGAGATTCATTGACCCTACTCAGCCTCTACAACTCGACAAGTTCGATGCTCGCGGTAGAAGAAGCTATGACAATGCTCATAAATAATTTTCTTCTGAACTCAGTTAAGCAATTCTTAAGCGTTTCTATGTTATGATTATTTTTCTTTCTTATCAAATACTTCCAACAAAAAAAATTTATTTCCAACATCAAATGCAATTGATGGATTTCCAAAATGTAGAACAACTTTTGATCTTATAATTCAGATACACTAATAGTTTGGCATATTTTCACGCGATTTGTCGATCTATTAAGAGACATACTATAGCTGGAACACCATATACATATGTATGTGAAATGTGTTTTAAAAGTTAACCTATGAGGTTGAACTTCAAACAATAATGTTTTTCTGTGGCTATTTGTTCGAACTTTTGCCAATTGAAAAAAAGTACCACTACTGAACAAGCTTAATCAGGACTAAGACAATGGAGTTTTTATCCATTACAAAGAACACTTATAAGTCTTGCATATCCTTTGATAAATTTTCTAGTTATGTACAATAATATGAAAAATATAGAATCTGATTAGGGAAAAACCTTTTCGTTTGATAAGAATAACAAATTATATATGTATTTCGGTAACATGAAAATGTTGTTTCAATTGCCACATTCTTCTTTTTCTTCTTCTTATTTTTTTTTTTAGGCAACTGCCTGTTTTTCTTCACGCAACATAGATATTTAGCCGTATGATAAGATATCACATTACTTTTGTTGAAGTTGATGCCCAGCTGTCCTTCCATCGTTTGGGTGGACATCCAGGTGCACGTTTTCCGTTAGGTCTCAAATCTCTTGCAATCTTGATGAGTTGCTCGTTAGATGCTTTTGATATATGGTCATTCTAAGCCCACCTTCTGGTTATAATTAATTTGACAATGTCTGTCACTTTAACACACAAGTGGGTATGAATACACTTATAACGGTTTAAGTTTTTTGGAAAATGGGATAGAGAGAAAGAAAGATGTGTGGGCTCAGTTGTTATTTCGCTCCAAGGGTTGCATCCAATATTTAATGGAGAGACTAAATTCTTAAATGAAAAAATTAATGTCCTTCGGGCGAGGTTGGGATTCGAACCTTCCGATTTGGAAGTCAGTCCACTACCACTTGAGCCACGGCCACCCTCAAGTATTACTTCTTCTTCTTGATAATATGATAATATGATATATTTAAGTTTTGTCCAAGCAGTATTGGTACAATGATTTTATACTTTCATGCTGAAAGGACTCAATGTCAATTTTATTAATTTTCTTTTTTGCAGCGGGTTTGTACAAAATGCGGGTCTTACAAAGTACAAAATTATGATTACTGTCGTCGCTTCGCTCTTCACCGTTCAAAATAAAACGCCCTTTTTTTCGTAGTCCACGGTTTATTTCTGTGTTTATTTTCTTAAAAGGGAAACTCCATAAAATTCATTCTAATAATATTTAAATACTTACTTATTGGTGACTCTTGGCAGGTAACAGCGGCTGGCGATGAAAAAGAACAAAGAAAGAATAAAAACTCGAAGCAAAGCAAATTTCGAAAAGCGTGAGCTGTTTGTTTGACAGATCGTCTTAACAGTCAATGAAATTCGTTCTGTTCCCTTTCGCCTTCCAAGAGCCACCATGACATGTTCACACTGCGCATTTGTCGACAATCACTATTTACGTTGCTTGAATTGAACGGTCGGTCACACATCTAATACGTCCGAATGCTTAAATGTTTGCTGGATAAAATAAAGTCAATCCCAGATTGTCCTTGCTCATTCTCGAAAGTATATTTCTATTTGTTTGCTATTCTAAAACTATTTTGTGTATAGAAGTTCGTTAATAACTCTCCATTATCATTTATGATAAACTTATGATACGTTAAATCGTTGTTTAATTCCATCTATTGGCTCATCGCCAACTCTTACTTTTAGGCCACCTAGTGTAAGCACATGTTCGTTTGGTTGTATGTTATCAATAGTATTTTGGAGCTTTAAGTAAAATTCTTCTTGCTGATCTCTTGTCTTTGAAGCGTCTGGAAAATATACACTCATAACATTAAGAAGCTTATTATTTAGTTGAAGATTCACCTGTGCTATGTGCTCACTTACATATTTTATTTCTACAATATCTTTTCCAAACCATGTTCTTCTTTGTTGACCCCACTGTACACATCTATGCAATCCTCTACTTTGAACGTTCCGTTTTCTTTACGTTTCATTTCTGAGATGCCGCATATATCTATTTTATGTTGTTAAATCTATATTATAGGTCTCTGATCTTTAGTGTTCCAAGATTTGATATTTCATGCCCCGATTCTCATAATTCCCTTTTTCTTTAATCGATTATTCCTATGGTATTTCGTTGCCAGTCCTTCATCATGATATCCGTCATTTTTTCGAGGCTTCGCGTGGTTCTTTCAGCAATTGATTTGTTCCACCTTGTAGGTTACTAGCCTGGCTAAGTGGGCTTTATTTTCGACCTTGTCTCGTCTAGATCCATTCCGATCTGTTCCAGTCAATGACAACTGCTGGAAGGAGTTCTCCGCCTTCAGTCACAGTTGTTACAAATCACTTGTAGGGGTCGAATCGAGGATTATCTCACTAAGAAATAAAAAGCACACGTCCACTCGTTACAAAGTCTTCTTTAATAGTCAACTCTTACCGCTTAGTGTTACATTAACTAACATCTTATGTGCAGAAGTGGAGACTTTTCGGATAGATCATCCGATCAGATGAACCGATACTTTTGCAGAATATTAATTAGTTTATGTACTCTGATAACAGTGACGTACAAAAGTAAATTCCTGTTTTAAATTAATTCGGCTACAGTTCGGCCATCCTGATCGCTTAATCGCCCCGATTACAATCGCTCCTCGTAATTAATAGTATCTAACAAAATATTTAATTCATGATAATCGAAGGGTAACAAATCAAAATAGTAATTCATATTAAAGTAATACATAATCATTTACTAAATTTAATAATAAAATATAAAGGTAATAGATTGTAATATATACATATATCATAGAAATATTACAGAACTAGAGCAAGAGATGTTCGGGAAACAGGTCTGGATTCTACGGATTCTTGAAAAAAAATTATTAGGTAATCGTTAAAAAGTAAATAAGAATCAAACTTCTGTTCGGTCCGACGAATCAACATCCTCAGAACGTCCTTAGGCCATCTCAATGTTGTTACCTGTGGAATGCTTTAATCCTACGTTATAGGGTCTCATATTGGTGGGTGCTGATATGCCTTTATAAGGTAAACGAGTTAACTGAAGACCGTCTATGTCCCCAATGACATACCGATCATTAGGTAAAATCTTTTTAATTTCATACGGGCCACGATACTTGGCGAGTAATTTTTTATTAATTCCTACACCGACATTTTTGATCATCACATAATCACCCTTTTGGTATGTCCTAGGCTTTTTGTGACGACTGTCATAGTAGAGTTTATTATCTACTTGATTCTTTTGGATCGTTTCGCTAGCCTTGGCTCTCAGCTCGTTGAGATTAAGGGGTTCGCATTCCAGATTATTTTCAAAAAATTCTCTTACGCGATCACATAATTCACCTTTCTGATTCCTCCCAAATAAAAGAACGCTAGGCGAGAAAGCTGTGCTCCTATTCACGGTATTGTTGAGTGCGAATTCGATTTTAACCAATCGCTTGTCCCAACCACTTATCGTATCTGAATCGCATTCTTTAGCCAACATAGGGATCAGCATTCGATTTACGCGCTCAACCTGACCGTTTGATTGAGGTGAATGTGTCGCAACTTTCACTTGTGTGAATACCCCGCACTTCCAATGGTGTAAGTCCAAAAGAGCTACACAATATTCTGACAATAGACTTGTACTCCAATTTAAAAAGCTTCAATTGCTTTTTGGTGCAATAGATGTTCGACTGTTTTGGTAAATGTGACAGAGTAGAAATAGATTGGTGCAGTCTCTTCGATACATTTTGTTGGATTCTAGAGAATGCACTTATTGACCTAAACATTTTAATACAAAATTTTAGAAATCGCAAGTAATTGTTGGGGTGTCTAATTTGTATTTCATGATTCTTTGACCATGTTACATCTTTCTTTTTCAGAATCCTTTGCAGTTTTTCCAGTTCCTTGTCTAGCTGTTCCTCCTCTGAACAGCTTAACCGACTTTCAGATGCAGATGAGTGTTCTTCTATTAGGTCAGACTCATCTATCCCATTTTCTCGACCGCTTGAAGCATCTAGTATTAACTTCCGCATGTCGTCTTCCCCAAAATCTTTCACTGCTTCATTTGCTCGGATTTTTAATTCTGCCTTGGTTCCAGATGTGTGCACCTTCAACAACCGTAGCACTTCTTTCAGCTTTATTACAGTTGCTGATTCTAAAAAAGCTGTCCACTCATCCATCACAATGAATTATTTATTCACGAACACTAGCGTTAATTTTCCGATTTTCACAATCGTGATAAAAAAAATGGTTTGACTTTAATTCGGTAATTTGATCATCCGATCAGATGAACCGATACTATTGCAGAATATTAACTAGTTTATGTACTCTGAGAACAGTGACGTACAAAAGTAAATTCCTGTTTTAAATTAATTCGGCTACACACTCAGGTACTCGTATAAGGCCACTGCTTATTGCGATGGCTAAATTTGCCAAACTTAGATTCATTCTACAAGATGGATCACTTCTTTAGTGAAGTAAAAGATTGCTAATATTTTCGCATTCAAATGATTCAATTATTTTTTTTTTTTTGCAAAGTTCGCCTATACGAGTATTGCTTTTTGCAATGAATTTTATGACGACCTGATTTTCTCAGCCTGCAGTTTCTTGCACGACATTTGAAGACTAGAGTCCGTATACGATTTTTCTCCATTTATGTAGTTGCACTTACGAAGGGCTGACGTGCGAACTGAGGCAATATTCCATAAGTTATTGTCGCACTGCCATATCTGCAGTAAGTAATGAATGTTAAACAGCTATCTTTTAAAAACAGAGGAAAACTGTGCAGAAATACCGAAAACGAAGCAGGGTGCATTTGACTTAAAATTTCTTCCATTTTGGTGTTATTGGTCATTAGTGCAAAAGCAACAACTTATACGTAAATGTGCAATAACGGCCGAATCAAAACTATTAACTATGTTAAATTTTAATTCAAACTATACACTCGTAAACGTTATCTGCTTATCTCTAAGTTGCATATACCTACCATTTTTGTAAATATTCCATATTTTTTATTTTTTTTTTAACTATGCAATATTATTCGAAACAAGAAGATGTATGTTACGTGCAACGTTTTCCGTTGTTCTATGGAATAATTGCGTTAATGATGTTTTTTTACAAAATTAAATTTTAACGATTTTTTTCTCTAAACTCCGGCTTTTGCAGCCTCCATATTTGTCAACGAAAATTAGTTGAAAAATAATAGCAAACTGGCTGACTGAAAATAATAGATATTTTTAACTCCAGAAAAAAGTCTGAACAAAATCAAAGCGTTCAAAAATTCCAAGTCCAGATTTAAAAGTGTTGAAGCTCAAAAGCATTGGGTTTTGTCTTTCTTTGATTGTAAATAGCTCCTAAAGTTTTTGAAGCTATAACAGGTGTAAAGAAAAGCAAAACCTAGTCAGTCGGTGCAGTCCGATGTTTTGTTTTGCACTACATCTTTCAATATATCATATATGCCATTTTTAGCAGTTTTTGACATTTATGTGAAGTAAGTATTTCTTGACAAATCCCAATGAATAGACGTGCACCAGAAGAACGTACGGTATCATTCTAATATTTTTGGAAAGCGGTCTTCGATTCGCGATACATATAGAAAAGTTCACGTGAATGTTTGGTTCTCACATTCATCACCCTGAGCTCGAATTTGTGGACAAATTTCGTACCATATATGATCTACGAGTATGTATGTTACTTGTATAATGCAATACATTATGCAAAGCAACCAACAAGTCAATATTTTGTGCGTACATACATTAAAAACTGTAACCGCTGTGAGTAAAAGTGTTTGGAAAGATCTTAGATTATCAGTTCAGTGGCCATCGCAACGGTTTCACCTTTGTCCATTATGCGGAAAATTTACCGAAAATATTTCAGCTTACATCCGACTGGTAGCATAATATTAACCTACGCCGTCTAAGGCTCACAACCCTATACGGAATAGATTTAAAGATGTTACAATGGCGAACTATTAATATACATCGATCTACGGATCGGCATGTGGAAACTTCGAAGCCTTAACAGACCGCGTGAGGTCAAACAACTAGCAGAGATTCTCGAATCCTACACGTCAGATATAACCGCCATCCAAGAAGTGCAGCAGTACGTAATGTTACTGTAACCAGCACAGGATTTCCACATCTTAATACTATAATGGGATATTGCTGTGCCTTAAACCAAATAGATCATATTGCGAACCACAGAAGGCACTCTTCTTAGGCACGAGAGCTCCGAGCAAATAACAACGACTCCTATCACTAACTTGTTGCAGCCAAAATACACAAACGGATATCTGCAACAGACCAAAATCACCGATGCATTGCGATGAAGTTCAACATCGAGCGGCTACAATCGCCAGAGACCACTACGACCTTTTCCGATCAAGTCTCTCTTAACCACTCGAGAAATCCGATCCCGTCAGCACCGAACTTAGACTACCTATGACATCACTGACAAATAGCAATCAGAGAGGGCTCCTCTAATGTTTCGGGTTTCAACCCGCTCCAACAAAGAAACCCCTGATTTGATGATGAATGGAGACAGGCAAACCTGGAATGTCTAGACTATTGGCGTTTATACGCTCTACAAGATCTAGACACCAAATTAGCTGTAGACGCAATATGCCGACAATATCGCTACACACACAGTGCAATTTCTTCTTGTTCCCTTCTACCCACTCCCTCAAAGTAGATGAGACAGAATTTAATTCGGATAATCTCTCGCTCATAGCTTCTGTGATAGTATTTATGCACCGCAAAAAAGAACAGGGATGACAAGGCTCTTGTATAGTGCCATCTTCATCGATTAAGAAAGGGCTTTGGGACGTAATTGCCTCCTAGAAACAGCGTTTAGCAAAAGTTATTCGTCGCTTGATTTCACACTAATGTGATATCATCTGCACATGAGGGAAGTTGTATAGTTTTTTAAATATTGTATCTCTGAGTTGGCCAGCCATTGAACACAATTCTTTCAAACGCGATCTCAGTGAAATCACTTGGTAACATGTTGTCCTGCCTAAGATATGCTTAAGAATCAATAGATTCGGCCACGTATTTTTTTCTGACTTCGAAAGAGCAGTGTGAGTTTTATACATATATCGCAAAACCAACGAGTATGGTCATGATCAAACATGACCCTTATAAACAACCCAAAAATTGCTGGAGGTGCTAGGTATCTATTTTATTTGATATTTCTAATTTATTGTTTAGACCTGCTGAAGAGCGATCATTTTGTTAAACGTAGTCTCACAAGTTTTAAAATCGCACTGATATGGATCTATTCGGTTCTTGACAGCCGCTTCTAGACCTTCGCATTATGCCACTGCTAGGACCTTAAATGAGATGTTTAGCATGTACATAGGACATGGGATCGGTGTAGCATATTCAATAATACAAACTGTGTATGCCGTTCTCAATGTGCTATCTTTTGCAAAAGTTTCTGTTGGTATCTAAAATAGTCCTGTTGATGCTATTTTCTATGAATTCCCGATGTTTCGACATTTTGAACGAATATCGATTTTAAAAGGAAAATCTAATTTGTATATCTTTCATCAGGTCTACATATGTTGTACTTATACACAAAGGTATATTGAAAATTCTGCTGAAACCTTTCTATTTCAATGAAAGTTCTCTCCCATATACATTCTTACATTTCCCAAGAATTCAACGATTTCCATCTCTAAAGGCCTATAGTGATTGTAAAGGAAGTTGATTCCGATCAATGATTCGGCCTACGACAGTTCGCGGTATAACGGCTGTTTCGCAGAATTTACCAGTAAATCTATGTTTCCAAGAATATTAGCGTAGGATCCAGTTACTATAGATTGAAGAGGTGGATCCATATTTCCCACTATAGATTCCGGGTGGGTTAATTTAAGACAAGAATATAGATTAAATGGTTAATTCTAAGTGGTGGTGTGTTGCTGTTTTCCCCAGACTAGTAATATTTGAACATATTTTCTCTAATAAATGAGGTTTGCAAACCTGGTTTGATTGAAGCTCTAAGGTGATGAAAATGTGCATTTGGAATAGACTTGTGACTAAAGTGCCTTTGGGTTTTAACTATGGTCTGTTTTATTTTATAAACTGTGAAATTGTTTAACTCTTATGATGATTGTTGTGATTCATGGTGCGAAACTTTAAACCGTATTTTTTGGATTGGTTAGCTCCGCAGCAAGCAGAGGAATTGGGATTAATATTCAAGTTAAGGAATTTCTTCTTATCTCAGATACCATGAAAAGGGCTACAAATTCGACAACGAAACCCGCGGTTTCGCATTTAGATCTTTATAAATAAAAGCAAGAGGACTATTTTTCAAAAAGAAATATTTAAATTAGAAAAGTCCAATAAAGTTAAAAGAGTTGTTTCAATCGCAATCAATTACCTGTATTATATCATCAGAAACCTTTAAAACAGCTGAGGTACAGCTGTAAGCAGATCAGAAGCTTCACTAAAAAGAATTTAATAGTTTTTCCTTTTCAATTTATTTCTTGATTTGGGTGCTCAGAATGGATTCAAAGGCTTTAGACAGGAAAGGAAGGATAGGTCTAAGGTCAGAGGAATGAACTTTTGAGTTGGGATAATCTTTGTTTTTTTTTCCGTCAGTAGGGTAAGTTGAGGTCATTATAATTGTATTGAAGATATGGGTGATGTAAGGAAGTATAAGAGGAAGCAGTATTTTTAAGAAGTCCGGATGAATTTTCTATGTCAACAGATTTGTTCTCTTTATAGCGAAAATAGCACAACCAATGCTATAGTTAGCTACAGACGGAGTAAATATATCATTTCTGTCGTTTCGCCTAAGGGTTTATTGTATATAACTTGGCAACGGGGTAATAGTCGGGGTGGTAATCGGGGCAGTAAACCTACCCTGCAGGAGTATAAACCATCCCTTGTTATCTGTTCAGGATATTGGGAAATTGCACACGAGAACACTTCCGTCGGTTTCATGCCGATTTGCGGTAAGAAACTTCAGAAAATCTTCTACGGTGCAAGAGCACTAGAACACGGCAGGAAACTGATATATACGAGTACATAACTTTCGACATTTTTGGTATAAAAAAAAAACGATCACAATGAAAAGGGGTTCACGTATACAATTTTTTATTGCGGCAGAAATCATCCCGTGTGCGCTTGAAGTGTAGTATGAAAACGTTTCATGCTGGCAGAATTGCTCTCGCGTGCGATGACCCATTGATTGCTTCGTCTACCACAAGAACATCTGATCTTAAGTATCTTTTACGGAACTGCTTTAAAATCGGACATTCTTCCTCTCTCACTCTTTGATGGCTGAGTCTTCACAAAATTGGAAGTTTAAGCTAGTGAGTCATAAATTTTAATTTTATTAGTTCCACTTTTATTTTAAAAATAGTGCTGATTATGTCTATTGAATTGGTGTCGAAAAAATAATACTTATTCTGCAGGTTATATTTCAATTGATTATAGTGGAGAGAATGGAAAGGCTAAGTTCAAAGGCGAGGCACCTCATGTCATAATGATATATGTTAGTACTCTCCTGGGTAACCTTTATTGTTCCATCTTCATCATTTTAGCCACATAGTTGAGATGTCGCTCCAAACTCTAAAAAAAACATTGGTGATAACCCGGTTTCTAGATGCAACATATAATTGGGCGTCTTTGTTGGGAATTGAAAATAACGCCTTAGGAAATATCATAGAAACGTCTCCACTTTTCCAAAGGAATGATATTCCCGTACTTGAGCATCGTACAAAAGTAGCATAAAAGAGTGCTTCATGCTTAATGGGAACCAAGACCAGTCGGTAGTCTACAAAGAGGTCATAATACTTTTTCTTCTTCCTTCGGCGGAATTAATCAGTGCAGTCCGGTGGCATAATTATGTTTTCAAAAAAAAACCTATGAGACATATTGTGTTCTGACTCAATTTCAAATAAAGAAAAATAATTTGGATTCTGACTTTTAACTTCCTGAAAGGGAAGTTCTTGGTTTTACCTTGAAAATCTAAATTAATTCTAGGCTGGCGGATATTAGCCAGTCTTTGCTGAAATTGATTGCTTCGTTCGTAGCTGACTCTATCTCGCAAAATATTCGTTGTAATGATTAGAACGGCGATATCGTCAACGAATCCGATTACTTTTACTCCTTGTGGCAATGTTAATTGCAGAAATCTGTCGTACATGATATTCTAGCATGAGGCCCCTGTACCAATCCTTGTGGATCTCCTGTGGAGGTTTTATAATACTTTTATCTTTCCTCATTCAGTTGCATATTTCAAACTTCTATTGATGAAGTGGCTGGATGCAATCTTTGGCAATTACTATGGTGTATCCATTTTGGCTAGTAACCTTCTTTTAAATGACCAATTTACTGAGTTTAAGTCATTTTAGATGTCCAGCGTCACTACTGCATAATATTCCTCTGCTCCCCATCGCCATCTTTCTCCCTTGATTGCTTCCGCTGGTATTTCTACCACAGCTTTTATGACGTCGACGGTGGAGCGCGATTCGCTGTATTCAAACTCTTGATATGATAATGCTCCGTTTTCTTCCTTCCTTCCACAGTGAGCAATCTATCATATATGATCCGCTCAAGTATTTTCCCCAATGTGTCTAGTAGACATATTGGTCAATATGATGATGGTTCTACAGGTGCTTTGTTTTCCTTTGGTAAGAGTACCAAATCTGCCCTTTTTCAGGCACTTTTGTATTATAAACAAAATACAAAAGGTGGTGTTGTTATCAGAACTGCGTCGAGTCTGAGTTCCCTGATTATTATTGCACAGAGTCAATTGTCTCTGTGGGAATATGTACTCTATGATATTGTAGACTTTAGCATTGTTGGACTTGATAATTGTGGAGACCTACAGCCCTTCAGCTTAGTCATTATCATTCTGTACACCATGCCCCAATGATTTATGCCCGCTTCGTCACACAGGAGCTTGAAGCATCTTGCTTTACTTTCTTTTATCGCCTTTTCCAGATCCCTTTTTTCCCGCCTGAATATGCCTTGTCATTCTTGAAAATCGGCTTTCCTTCTCTCTTCCGCGCTTGTAAGCAGTTTACTCTGAGTGCTTTTATTTCCTAGCTCCACCAGTAGCACGGTGTACCTCTTTTACTTGTTATTCTTCTGGGCATTGCTGCTTCGCATGCAGTGGTCATAGTGCGAGTTAGGTAAATCTCCGCTGTTTCACTGTCGAGTAGCTCGCTGATGTTCATCATTTCGTAGAACATGTCCTTGTCGATGAGCTTATCTTTCCATTTTGGGCCCGCTAGATTAGAGCGTGGAATGTCCTCTTGCTATTTAATATCAATTATCATCGCCTGATGGTCACTGTGGGTATATTTGTCTCTGACCCACTACTTTGTGTTGCGCGGTAGTGAGTTACTCATGAAGGTAAGATCGATGATTGATCAAATTACCGTTTTCATAAAAATATTTGCCCGACCATTATTTGCAATGCTTACGTCCAAAGGTGCCAATGTTTCTATTGTAGCCGAATACGTGCTCTGGCATTGATGAGCCTGCTAGCCTACTCTGTTCCCCAGACATTAAAGTTTCTGTTTATAAACGCTGGAGACCTTTCACGTGCATCTGCACTTGCGCTTTCTAACATTGCCTGTAATTCACTTGTTGTCCAATTTTGCCGCGCGTAACAGCTGTAGAAGTTTACCATGTTTATTTTTACACGAACGTACCCATCCGCCTGATCGTTGGCATCGTAGAATGCACGTTTTCCACTAGTCCAAAATGCGGCATGACCTGATTTGTTGCAGATCCAGATGTTTTTGGCGAGAGTTTTATACGGCTCACTGATCAAAATGATGTTCTCTGCCTCGTCTCTAGCTGTTTGTTCCAGAACGTCCTGGGTTGTCCTACAGTGGCTAAGTTAATCTGTACTATCTTCATGGTTGCTTGCTAGTAATGGCTCTCCTGAAGGCCGGGAATTTGCTGCTATCGGCTACATGCCTAGCGTTCTCCGGGTTGTCCTTCTTGCAGAATACACGAAGCGGGATTTTCTTTCGGTCTTTGGCTTTATGGCCTTCTTCCCTACATCTTCTACATTACTGGGAGCAGTCCATCTCACTGTTGTATTGGCGTGCGGTGTGGCCGAATTCAAGACATCTGAAATATGTATAGGTAGTAAGGGTTTTTTTCTCGCCCGCTATAATTTACTCATTCAATTTTGATTCTGCCTGACTGTAGAATTTTGTGTGTACTCTTTGCAGACAATCTAATAGTCGCAATTTGGGTATGGCCATAGGTGCTTATCAGACTAATTATGTCTGCATTGTCTATGTCATTTTGCTGGTATTTCTGTCTGGCTATTTTGTAGATCTCCTCCTTCGTCGTGGCCACACCGATGTTGTTTACTTCTAGCGTATTGCGGTGTATCAGAGACCTAATCTCCACATTGTTGGTAAGGGTTTCACCATTTATCTTTTAAAATTGGTCTGTTTTTCTCCTATCTCCTTCAGTTGCATCATCAGGTCCCCTTTCTGGGTTCGTCTGCTTTCCCCTTCGTCATCACAATTACGTCCGGTCGAGTTTTCTCCTTGGTGGGTCTTTGCTTTTTGGCTTGCTTCTTAATTTTGATGACCTGTGTCCAAATGTTATTGTCATCACTTGTAGTCAGTTTTCCGTCACTTGTGGTCAGTTTGTCGGCATTTGTCCGATCTGTTTTATGACCTTTCGCAATTTTTTCCTCGCTCTGCGTGCCCAACTCCATCACCTGGAGGTTTTAAGGCCGCAATCGTTTTTAGGGACGGCGATGTCTGTGATGCCCACCAGAAATACAGCATTACCTCCGTCTGATGCACACCAGCTATCGATATTAATACGGAGTTACCTATCTTTACATATAGGCTGTTTTTTTTTGTCACAGCGAATTTATAATAGAAGGCCATCGTTAATTCGCCTATAGTTAGCGTTCAAAATCCCATTTATATATGCTTCATATTATAATACGTAAATAATTACAAGTTCATATTTTCAATACAACATCTGTACAGCTAATAGCTTTTTAAAAATCTTGTCACACATCTTACATCTTTCCATGTAACGTAAACTTCCTGCCTCACCGTGTCTGCTTTCTTTATTATCTGCTAAGTACTTCCATTTATTGTGGTTTATTGTCGTTATTAGTTAATTGAAAGGCTATGCTGTAGCATTCAGATAGAGTTAATGAGTACGTTGCAAACAAATGATGTCGTGCCTAATTAAAGCATTATTATTGAATGACATAAATAAGACGGTGTTGTACTTAATTTTATATTCGCTTATTCCAGACAGTATGATGTTTATCATATGTCTTCATTATATTGAATTAGGATAAGAAATACTGAATCATTTATATTTGTTAAGTTTCAGTTAGGAAAATTACCATTTATCTATATGTATAGGTACGGAAAACAACACCCGAAAATCGGAATTCGTAATGACTCAATCATCTTACTTTTGGTTAACTTACCCCCATCACAACCAAATCCGTGCTACACCACTTAAGTTAGTTTGCTTGTAAAGGAGGTTTCTCTCAAACAAGTGCTGTCGGAAAGCGGGTGCTTGAAGTTCTTGACAACTTAAGCGGCTTAGTCGAATTATTTCTTCAAGGATACAATTGGGCGTAAAGTTTTAAGGCAAATAAAACAAAACAAAATAAAGAAATAAATAAAAAAGTTATACGAGTAAAGCATTAAAAGAAATTGCTTTCGTATTTATTTGCGAAATAAACAGACTATCATCGATTTAAGGTGACATAATAAATTATTGCTGTCTACGCTTTTCACAGTTCTTTCAATTATGATTAAAAAATTTCGGTTTAAGATATGGAAAACTGAAATTGATGAAAATCTGATGAAAACCTTAAAAATCTTTTATTGAAAAATATATGGTAATTTAAGCTGAAACTTTTTACAGAATTAAAAATTCCTTTCTATTGGACAGTTTTAAACATCTATTGATTTTTCTTTTATGGTTCTTTTTCAAGTATAAAAATGTTTTTGAAGTAGTACGGGAACGTGAACGAAATCAATACCTGTCTCAATTGTAGTAAACAAATTATTAGAAAATTTGCTTAATATTTTTCCATCCAAAAAACAGCAAAAGTAATGCAGGAAAAAGTTTTTTTTCAGAAAAGAGCACTCTGATAAGTAACTTTTACTGAAATTTTTCAATTTTTCACAGAAAAATTAGTAAACGCTTCACTGACAAAGTGATGGTAGAATGATGGTAGAACCACTTATCACATCACCATCAAATACCTACAGCTCTCATCAGTAGTCCTCGCAAGAAATCCTTTCGTGTAATTTGAAAGCAAAAGTGAAATTTAGCATTGTTGTACTCCAGAAAGTTACCAGCGCACAGTGCTTTTAACGTATGGATGTAGTGTCAAAATGCTTTAAAATAAAAACTTTTTGGTTAGAAAATTATTTCAAAAATTAAGATCGAAAAATTTTTAAATTAAAACATCAAATAAAATTTGTGAAATTCACTATTGTGATTTATTAATGAAAATTTTACATATAATTAGAGTGATTCATCAGAGACATCATCGCTGATCTCAAATCCTAAATAACATTTAGCTGAAGTTGACAATTCCATTTTATCAGCAAGTAAATATTGCTGCAGGCTGCCATTAACTGAATTTTTACGATACTGGATGTCATAAATGCGATATGGCTGGGTCGGATTTAAGGAGAAATTGGGTGATTACATCTTCGTTTTACTGTTTTCAGAATGATTTTCTTGTGTGGCTAAGGCGATTTTTTCGGAACTCCTTATGACCCATATTTACGGGTATTACACGGGTACCAAACTATCGGGTACCCATACAGTTTTGGGTACCCGTTATATTTCGGGTACCCGCGTTATTTCTCATATTTCTCAGATATCAAGACCAAACAAACAATAAAGCAATTAAACCATAACTTAAAAAACATTTTATTCTGAAAAGCCTTAAAAATGAACACAAAAAATAAAAAAAAACGTCTTGTTTCGTTTAATAAGTAAAATACACATGTGTATATGCATTAATCCTCAGTTCTGACCACTAAATATATAAAAGAAATGTAATAAAATTCATTCTTTGAAATAATTTATAAACAAAGTACAGATGTTTTCCAAATAGAAATGTTTACTTATTTTGTAATATTGTACTTGGTTGTAAAAATTTTTGACTTCTCTTCAAAATTGTTAACAAAATTACATTCTCTGGCAAAAGTCAACATCGTTTGGGTGTTACAGTGTTTTCTGCAGTAGAGAAACAACGTTCTGAAGACACCGCTGTCGCTGGTACGTACGCTGGCCAGCTATGTCAGCTTGGATATTTGTCTGCATTATTTTTCCACCATTTTAATTGGTCAGGAATATTGTGGTTTAACTGTGGTTCACACAGTTACATGTCGAACTCATTAACGGCTTCACCATCTGATTTGGCTTCTATTATAATAAAAAAATCTATGGCGTTACATCTTTAACTCATAACTTCTCTACTATCGATGGACATAGAGTTTTCTACCAACTTCTGCACAAGTTTTCTAAAAAGTTCTGTTACTTATTCAAAAGGGGTGATAAAGTCCCACGAAATTCATTCATCCGGACCTAAAGGTACAATATCCTAAAACCGATGAGCCCTAGACAGCTAAGAGAGTCACAAAAAAAAATGTTGCCGAATCGGAACTCGGTCCGCGCGAGTTCATACGCTGAGGTCGCGTCAAAAGCCAACAAAATAGATTCTGCCACTACAGATCCGCTGCGTCAAATCCTCGCAGTCATCTTAGAAAAACTATATGAGCAAATAAAAATAAATAAGCTTTTGTTTGAAAAACTAAGCAAGCTCGAGCTCGTTGCTCGGAAAAAATCTAACAAAAATGAAAATGAAGCAGTTGACTAAGATTTTAACATGGAACGCAAATGGCCTTCTGAAAAAAATCGACGAATTAGAATCTTTTCTATGGAAAGACCGTATTGACATATGCCTGATTTTGGAAACACACTTAAAAAAGGGAATTAAACCCAAGATAAGAGGTTACTCTGGTTATCACGCTCATCATCCCTCCGAAAACGCGAGGGGTGGATCCTCACTTTATATTAAAGACTGCATTAAGCATGCGAGAACGTGACAATAGAACTTGAATGAATGCAAATAAGTTCAGTTTCCGTAAACATAAATCATATAGACTATAATATAGCATCTTGTTATTTCCCTCCGAGATATAAGATAGTAGACGACGACCTCGATAGCCTTTTTTACCAACTTGGGTCAAACTTTATTCTCTGTGGTGATTTCAACGCAAAGCATACATTTTGGGGTTCAAGATTCATTTCGACGAAGGGCAGGCTACTGTGCCAAGCAAGTATGAAACGTGGCTTGGACTTTTTTTTCGACGGGCAAGCCAAACTACTGGCCCACCGACACAAATAAAATACCTGACCTGGTCGATTTTTTCATTAAAAACGGGGTCCCCAAATATCTCACGACAGAATCCTATGATCTCTGCTCAGATCACTCGCCAGTAATCTTTAAAATCGGCAGGAGCATAGCAAAAGCCGAAAGACCGCCCAGATTGACGAATACGGAAACAAACTTTGATGGTTTCAGAAGAAATTGCAAGGAATATATTGCTTTAAGAGTTCCACTTACGACGTCGTTGCAAATAGAAGACGAAGTTGACAAGTTCGTGAAAATCATCCAAAGAGCTGTGTGGAACAACACTTACTTTCGAACAAGAGGAATAAAACAAGGTAAGCAAATATACGCGCCCGATATAGAAGGCCTTCTACTTGAAAAAAGGAAATCACGGAGGAGATGGCAACAATCACGTGCGCCCCCGCATAAATCCTATTTGAACCGCCTATCAAATAAGCTAAAGCAAATGCTGCTAGAATATAAGAATCGTGAGACTTCTAATTACTTCAAAGGCTTGACTGCGGACAAGAGTTCCAATTATTCGCTCTGGAAAGCCGTGAAGTCGACTAAGAAACCTGTTATGCACTTGCCACCGATAAAAACAGACAACGGCGAATGGGCAAAAAGAGATAAAGAGAAAGCAAATTTGTTTGCCGACCACATGGAAGAAACATTCAAGCCGTTCGAAGGACGTCAATTGGCCCAAGAACTTAATCTCAGAACAGGATTCGACAACTACAATATAAAATCCGTATCACTGTCTGAGCTACAGCAAACAATAAAAAACCTAAAAAATAATAAAGCTCCAGGATACGATTTGATTACAAGTGAAATTCGAAAGGAGCTGCCTCGAAAAGCGTTTGCCAAGCTCCTCCACATTATAAATGCTTCCATGAGACTTTTATACGTTCCAAGCCTATGGAAAGCCGCATAAGTCAGAATGGTTCCAAACCCGGGGAAAAGTCCAAACGACAAAAAATCATACAGACCCATTTCGCTCCTGCCGATAATTTCAAAAGTCTTCGAAATTCTTCTGCTTAAACGTTTAAAACCGATAACTGAAGAAAGGCGATTGATCCCGGATCACCAGTTCGGCTTTAGGGTCAAACATTCCACAATCGATCAGGTCTATCGTATAACAAATGTAATTGAAAACGCGCTAGAGGGAAAAAAGATATGTTCAAGCGTTTTTCTCGATGTATCGCAAGCCTTCGACAAGGTATGGCACGAGGGCTTGTATTATAAGCTACAACAAATTTTACCGAGAGGGATGAATAGAATGCTCGAATCTTATCTTGAAAATAGACTCTTTCGGGACAGATATGGGATTGAATACTCTGAATTTAAGGAAATTCAAGCTGGCGTTCCACAAGGAAGCGTTCTGGAGCCATACCTATTTTACTGTACACTAGAGACATACCTCTAGATGAAGAACTGTGGTAACCATGTTCGCGGAAGACACGGCGATCCTCGCCACAGGACAAACAGTTATATTTTAAGCACTTGCCCGGTTATTAAGTCACTACAGGGAGTTTCCATTGGATTTTATTTCACATAACACCATATTTTCGGCTAGAGGACAAGTAAGAACTAGGCTACTAATAGAAGTAGTACGCTATGCACTTCAATAATGCAATGAAATCGGTAAAATTCACTATAAAGATTATGAAAATTTTGCGAAATTGTTCGACGAGTCAAAAGTTTTGCCGGTCGACGTGAGCACCTAATCGACCAACAATTATTAAGTTTGTTCACAAATTTGAGTTACAGTGCCAAGTTAGTGATGTGAGCAACCGGAACCGTTGAGAATTAACAACTGTGAAGAGCGCTTGGATATGTAGCTCATAGCATTGCCGAAAATCTAAATTTGTCGACTAAAGGTCGATCTCAGGAATTGGGCATGTCACAAACAACACTCCACTGAGTCTTGCCAATTGCGCGTAGAAAATGATCAAGAGTTCAAACGAAAAGTCATTTGCTGCATTTGGAGCAGTTTTGGAGAGGAATCATCATTTGCCATTATTTTTTTTTAAAACGAAAATGATGGGAATGTTAATGCAAGCGGATTGTGCTATGGAACCATGATCAATGAATTATTATGTGTGGAACTTGAAGGTATGGATGTTGCAATGTTTACTTCCGATAAGGCGGTGTTTCGTGTCATATGAGTGGCAAAACTATTGCTCTTTTATGTGAAAATAGTGATTCATATTAGCCGCGGAGAACTTGCGATCTGAAAGTGTGCGACGTCTTTCTTTAGAACAATGTGGAAGAGAAGATTTAGACCAACGTTCCTTAAACAAGTGGAGTACTGAGCAACACCTATCCTGTTAACTATGAATAGAGAAGTGAATGTGTGGAAGTGTGTTCAATAATTTTATCACAACAGCCCGAATGTTGAACAGAAAATTTGACATTGTGACACAGCAAGTCTCCGTTTATAACTAAGATAAAATCTTATTTCATATGAAATACGTGTGTAGTTAATAAATCGAAATAAATCCTCTTATTGAAAAACCTTCCATTTTTAGTTTTAGAACTATTATTATTGGTGGATAATTCTTGTTTGTAGTGCGCCACTTGTGACTGCTTTGTCCTTGAGGTATTGCAGGTAAAGCCTCTAGCATGAGGCATTGGTATTTTTAAGTTTTTTGAATTCATCAGAGATGGTTCAATCCTTTCAGAACTATCGCTGAAATTATTATGTATAAACGAAATACACGGATAGTCCTCGATAAAACGATTTCTCTGCCTCATTTCTCCTGTGCTTGGCACGAGAGCCTATGATCATCGTATCTCGTATATCTCTTTTGATGATCCCTACACAACAGATGCGAACTCAGGTGGTTTTGTGGAACTTTCGGTGCAAAAACAGTGCATCTCCGATTGCTAGGCTGTTGGTATTACAAAAATCAACAAAGAATTTACGCCTGTCTGAAGTTTAGGCGTGGTATATTCGCTTGTCACTATGGCATTGAAATTTTGCATTACAAATCTCCGAACATCATATTTTGGTTTCAAGTTGTAGGTGGAACCTGTACTTTATATACTCTTTTTCACAAGTTGAACTAATCAGGACATCGAATGCTCCTTTTGTCGTGAATCGATAAGAATCATTAGGTTCCAGTATTCGATGAATATTCGTATTTAATTGCTAAAAGAGCTCAGTATAAGACAGTATTAAATGCTGTTTTCAAGAACAAAAGACGTCGACCTATTTTGATTCTTTGTCGGTTAATCTCTTAACATCGATGTCTCTGAAATAGTGTTTACTATCAAGGCTGTTGCTTGTTCCCATGTAGAGGCTCTCAAACAAATCGACGCCTATGTAGGATAGTACTCGTATTTCTGTTAGTCCTTTCACGGAGGTTTTGCCATTCATTGTAACGTAGATGACAGTCACAGATATCATAAATGTCTCTTGCTCAACAATGAAGGTAAAAAATCCTTTCGTTAAAAAATAATGCATTATCCGGTGATGGAACTCCAATGAGAACGGTAAATTATATTAAAATGGATTACATTTATCTGACCTTATTAGTTAGAAACTGGTTGTACGGGTGTGTCTGGTTCCGATAGGAGCAGAACCAAATATCCACACAGTGTTTCAATGACCGTGAAAAAACCCATGGGATTATACTGAAATATCTAATCAAAAAATGTCCATTAATTATATTATTATTAGTTTCATACACAAAGCCATAATTCATTATCAAATTAAGCAAGGCTATGATGAATATCGAAGTCTATATGTACCCATGTCTATGTGTACCCTTTTCGTTACCCAGAAACCAAACCTTTATTAAGGTCATTTAACTTCTGCCGTTTCTCGTTGATTTTTCATCTTGGGTTGATCTTTATTGTATCAGAAGTAAAAATCTCCCTTTTTTTCCCTTTTTTTATACTACTCGTATATGTATATGTATAAAGTCCCACGCATTTTTTTCTAAGCAAACAAATTCTTTTCATTTATATTCATCTTAAGTTTTATATGTTTTTTCTCTGTCCATTTACTCCGAGAAATTTGTTTATGTTGTAGACTTTTTCACTTCCTCCTTTTCAGCATTTCTTAGTGCTTTCATTGATATTTTATTCTTGCTTCGCCCTTTTTTTTTAAAACTCCAGTATGATGGTTCGTAAAGCCAATGCCATTACAACTTCCTTCAATTCATCAACCTAACCCCTTGAGAAAGTCCTGCAAATTTAATTTATTTGGATGTGGGTCAGCCTGGCAGTGTGAATTTGTTTTCTTTTTTTAAAGTCCGCCATCCCTCCATGGCATTAAGAGCAATTATCACACTCCGGTCTGTGTATGGCGGATATCAAATTAAGGGAATATAATTAAATAATAATTAAAAAGTGGCACCAGCACTTTTCTTTTGAAAGCTACAAGCAAGTTAAAACTGACACCATACAGTGTATTGAATTAAAAACAAACGTACACATGTTCCAATATACGAGTTTCGTAGAACAGATGACTGTTCTTATTTGTTTTCCATTTCACCAGGAGAACTGCTTCCTTCAACAGATTGTATTAATAATTAGGTGTGCGGCAATATTTTGAAAAATCCGGGGTAGGTTCATTCTGCAATTTTACTGCAATGCATTCCAGTCTTGCTTCTTGGGTGTAGGGGTATATGAAAATATCTTGCTATACGAAAGTACGTACAGGCATTAAACACCCATGTCTCGCAAACATTTCATAATAATTCGTGAGTTTGGCAAAGTTGGTCCTTAGGACTAATTTTACATATATCCGTGTATTATGAGTGATTACTAACGAAAGAAAACTTGAGTCTTAGACTTAAAATCTACTTAGCAACTGCATGGTTAGGAGTACTAGTTATATGAATACCTGCGATAAAGGTTAAAACTGTTTAATTAGAAATTGTTGAAATAGGGCTCTTTCAGCCTCAATGACACGTTTTGATATTCTATGGGACATGGATAATTAATTTTCATCTTAGCACGTTGCCACTGAGTTTAAATTTCAAGTCTTGCATCAATTTTTGGTTTATTTAATATTTTAAGGAATTTTATTAAGTTAGGAGCTGTTGTCATGACGTTATATTATTTCGATGAACATCTGATAAAATTCGCGGTTATATGTATCTTCTTCTCCCTACGTGACCAAATATTTGCCGAAGAATTTTGCTCTTGAATGTGTTTAACATCTGCTCCGCTTGCTTTCTGCTTATCGTCCAGCATTCAGCTCCATATAGTAGAACATATTCTACATATATTTTGTAGAGCATTCATTTCGTCTTACGAGCCCATTTGATTGACCAAACCGATGCAGCAGCGGTTATCCAACAACAATCGTTGACTATTCTCCACTAGTATGCCATTCATATGTTTGATATTTATAGGTATAAGTAATATTTGAGGTAGGTAAACTTCTTAACCACTTTAATATTACTATTGCTAGCAGTTACTCGTACGTTTTAGGCGGTCAATGAACACTTATTTGTTTGTCGAGGTTTCGAAATGGACATTGCACCGCTTTTTTTACCAGCGTCGGGATCCCAAAATCGTCCGTCGCTAGCATATTGGGCTTTGAGGTCGATAAAAAGATTTTGAGTCTCGAATTGAAATTCGTTAATCTTTTTCAGTATTTTCCTTAGCGTTAACTTTTGGTCGATCGTCAATCAATCCGAAAGACACACACAAGAATAATGTGTTGCAGAAGGGTTTAAAATGTTCACACAATATGTTGGATAGGATATTAATCAGAATATTTCTTAAAGACATAGGAGCGCCTTTTTTGAAGATGGGGCATATTGAACTGATAGTCCAGTCCTCGAGAATACATTCATCTACCAATGCCTGGTTGCTGATTTAACGCATGCATTCCACCAAAACATGTTTGAAAAGACATTCATGCCTAATGACACTGGTAGGCCTCCTAGCCGGCGACCTTGTTACTTTCAGCTTTTTGCTGGCGAATGCTTCTTCTTTGATTAGAATTGGGTTCTCTCCTTACAATATTATTCTTTCTACCTGATGTACGAGTATATTAAGTAATTCACGGGTTCCACGTTTATCATTCTGAATGTTTGCACATTGAGAAGGTTCATAGAGTTTTCCGCTTCGGCGGTAGAGTCATGACTCCTCATTATGCTGATATATTGGAATATTGGCTTGATGCGAATCACAGCCAGGTGATCGCTTACCGGCTTAAAGTCAATTATTAGCCAGTGTAGTTGATTTCCTACGATGAGTCCGCATCCTTACATGTGTAGACTCTTGTAAACGCTGTAATAAGTGCCAACAATTTTGTTTTTAGCATATTTTACCCTATCTATTGTTTCTTCTGGATCGCGGTATAGCTGCCTTGTACCGCGTGAGGGTAGATTCATATTTTTGGGTAGAACCGTTAGTATATAGTTTACCTACGTTTCAGGTGCGTATGCTTACATCACATTCAGTGAGCTTGTTATTATCTCGACGGCTCAACCCCCAACATGGAGAACCAATTCCTTTGGACGAGGAGCCTACGGTCCATTATTGCCATTTTATCTTTTCCAAAAACTTGATTTATTCTCCGAACTCGAATATGTCAAAGTAGCTGTAATAGGGAATATTTTCTGATTCTGTTTGAAACTGTAATGTTACCATTGATTCCGACTAGAGAGTTCATCCATTATCATGTTTATTGGAGTGTTAATTTTGTTTCTTGTTCTCGCTTATAAGCTAGGTAGCCTGAATCTGGATATAGCCCAACCAGTACCCGATGACAACTACTTGACTGGTTGACGTCAGTCAGTGTCTATTCTATTCGTACGGCATACAGCCATCATTGCATACAGCACGGGTAAATGAAAAGAATGGACAGTTTTTCTATACAGCAGGGCTTCAGGCTGAGAATGAATATGAAGAACAGAGTGTGCTGTGGTCAAATAAGATTTCATTAAGAGATGCAGGGTCGGCGGAAAAGATGGATGTCAAATGCCTTTGCTTTCGCCAGATTGATCTACATATTGACATTGATTCTACTTTTAGGTAGGACACGCCATGATAACAAGTGGACACTTTCCTATGAAATTCGCAATATGGGTCACAGAGAAGTTTTCTTCTCCATAGATATTTATGTACCTTCGGTTTATCAGTTTATTTCGGTTTGCTTAACTTAGGAAAACGGGACGTAACGGATCTATAAGAATGTTATTACGAATGCCAGAGAATGTAGTGTGACTATTTACACTGTTAGTATTCGGAACCGAAAGACTAAAAGCGCCTGCTTCTCTGAGGTAGCGAATTTCAGTAAATCGGATTCCTTGTAAATAAAGAAAGTATATAATGTGTTAGATAATAGACAAGGCATCCGATAAATATTATCATTAACTGTAGTACATTTTTCCGCTTCGAAAACGATTAAAATTTTATCACTTTATTATCAATAGAAAAGTAGGTTGGCCTTGAGCCGATACCGTGGTTTATTCAAGCGCTTAAATATAAGCTTTATATTTATGTTAAACTTGCCCCTACAGATGAGGCTGAAGATTTTGTTATAGAATATCACCTTCTTCTAATAATAATTTATGAAGCCTGTCTAGAACATTATGTCGAAATCATGTTCGAGAACTTTGGAGAAAAAAATCTGACAGAAAACTTATTTGGTATTCTAATCGGAAATGGTACCTAGTCTAGTCATAAATACTGATAGAAAAAAAGACGCATGTCAAATGAAAACGCACTGATATTTGATCAAAAATTCCCGGAATTTGTTCAGAAAATTAAAAATACAAGTTTATTCATCTAAATCTATATTGTCCCTTCCAAAGTAATCCCCATCAACTGCAACACACTTATGCCAGCGCTTGATCCAAATCCTCGAAACTTTTTTTATATTCGGTTTTCGGTATTTGCATCAGTGCTTCCTGCGATTTTTCCATTACTTCCTCTCGGCTGCTGAAGCTCGTTCCCTGTAGTGTTTTTTTTTAACTCGATTAAACAGAAAGATGGCACAGAAAGATGTGCCAAATCAAGTGAATTCAGTGGCTGTCGGATGGTATTTTTTACATTTTTCGTCAGAAAATTACGAGTAATGATGGTACTGTGCGACGGTGCGTTATCATGGTGCAAAATCCACGAGTTTTCTGCCCACAATTCTGGTCTCTTTCGGCGAATTGCCTCACGCAAACGTCTCACAATGCCCCAATAATACTCTTTGTTTACTATCTGGCCTTCTGGCAAAAATTCATGATGCACTACACCGTTGTAATCCATGAAAACCGTAAGCATTGCCTTCTTTTTTGACTGAAAACGACGTCGTTTTTCTGGTCTCCGCTCATTTGGTGAACGCCATTCACTTGCCTGATGTCTGGATTGCGTGTAGTACTCATAAACTCATGCCTCGTCTCCAGTAATGATCCTTTTGATGAATGTGGGATCGGATTCAGCCTCGCAAATCATCTCTTTTGCGACGTCAACACGTTCTCTTTTTTTGCAAGAAATTCAGGTATTTTGGCACCAACTTTGCTGCTAACGACGGAAACCCAAATCATTAACCAAAATGTCTTGGATGGATCTATAGGCAATGTTCAAGTCCTCCGCTATCTCTCTGATGGTTAATTTGCGGTTATTGACCAATATTTCTTTTACTCCATCAATGTTTTCGTCGGTTTTCGATGTGGATGGTCTGCCACTGCGTTCATCATCCTCGATTGACTCACCACTTTTGAACCGCTCGTGCCACTCTTTAGAGAATCATTGCCGAAACACTTTTCCAACATCCGGTTGGATCCGGTTTCCAACCATTAAATCCGGTTTTTACGCAAAATTTAATAGAAGTTCGTTGTTGCAAATTTAAATCCATTTCTGATATTGTAAAAAATCGCCAACACACCCAGAGATAGATGTACTCTTGGCTACATAACTTTTGCCAATGTCAAGCTATGACGTTAAGATTTAGAGGGAATATTCACAACAATTTACCAACTTAACAAAAAAACATAACTCAAATCGGAACAATGGGAGCACCACACGGTGGTTATTCCTTTTTGATCAAGGTGGTATACCTTTTATTTGTCAAGTCTCTAGCTACAAGTTATAGTACGTACTGGGCAATTATCAATCGCATTACGGATCTCATTTATCGGAAAGTTGTCGACAGCGCGTACAAGGGCTCTCTTCAAAGACTCAACATTTCTGTGATGATTACAGCAGGCCATTCCCTCTAAGACAGACCACAACTTGTAATCCAAAGGGTTGAGATACGCACTACCAGCTGGCCAATCATCCGGTGATATGAAGTCGGATAAATTCTTTCAAGCCATTCTTGAGTATTTTTCTTGTTCTTGTTCTTATCCAGTGCTTATTTAAGAACATTTTTTAGCTTGGCGGCTTAACGACACCTTACAAAACAGTAATTTGGTAAACGTTCGTCGAAGTCTGACTTCTTTTTCACAAGAATGAAGGTTGGTTATGCTATCGTAGCTTACTCCCACTATACCATTACATTGACGGGGAATATGTTGGAATATGTTCTAAAGTTTCTTTGGATGTCCGAACATACACGCGATCATTTTGCTTATTAGAAGTACCGCCTTAAAAGAGCTTTTGATTTTTTTTAAGTTTTTGCTTCAATGCTAGCTGTTGTCCTGTGTGTCTTTTGTAAGCGCTAGGTCTTAAGTCTTCTTTGATGATGCGAGACATGGATTTTTGCGAAGTGTTCATTTCCCGCTATGAAATCTTCTGCTTTCTTAGTGGTTTGCGTCTGATTCGAGCCTTCACGGCTTTAATGGCTCCCGGAGTCCTTGCAGCGCCTGGACGGCCGGATATTTGACGGTTACGTACTCCACCAGAATCCTCGAATAATTTATTATTATGATAAACAAAACAGCGAACGAAAGATAACACCTTTTGCATTTGTTCAAACTGATCCCAACGACACGATTCTCGATGTCACCCAATTGCATGATCGTAAATAACTAAAAACAACAATCTTTTCGGCTACAAAGAAGCATAAAAGCAACAGGTTAAGTAATGGTTAACATGAAAAGAGTACAACTCACTGTACAACAGAAGACAATGCCTTCGGTATGGTTCATCATAGGTCTCTTAGATCAGGAATCCACCATGAATCTCAAGATTACACTGCATACTTTCCATTGTTTGCAGACACTTTGTAGGGGTTAAAATCCTGACTGCCCATTTTTTTTCAGTTTTTATGCATTTTTATTTTTTAACTTAAGTTACTCTTATATGCTAAACAAAAAACGCTTAAAAATTAGCTTAAATTACTTAAAAATAATCTTATTCTAACTTAATGGCCCCATGCGGGCACTCTAAGATAAACCTAACACTTAAACTATGTCTTTCGACGAATCTTACAGTCGACTTTTATTTCTATTTTAACATTAATTAATACTAAAACTAAGAAAATAAATTTTAATCAAAAACTTAGTATATGGACATTTTTTTAATTTTTTATAAAACTTAAAACTAAAAGCCTACAAACTACCTAAAAATAAATCTTAATCTACTTAACCTACTTACATATAACACAAACATAGACATACATAAATATATACATACATAATATGTATATACATAATATATAAATACATGCATATATATATTTTTGTTTTTAATTTTTTTTTTGGTTTTTATATATTTTTTTTTTCTTAAAACTACCTTAATCCTACCTAAAAATATGTAAGCCGGCCATGGCTAACAAAAAAATTAGGCTGGCCCACTTTGATTCACATGAAGCTACACATCACTAAAGGAGTTTGACGACGAAGCATCCTCCCCTTCAACAAGCCACCAAAAGTTTTGGTGCTGCTGAGCAACATCCCTCATGTCGCGACTCCCTACCGCCCTACTGAACCGGAGACGCTCCGCACTGCCATGTGCGACGTCTCTGTCGTAGTTGAGTCGCCTGTCCGCAGCTGTTCGAGCAACGTGGAAGATTAGCGGCACCGCCAATCTGTCCTGGATCAGACCCTTGCTATCTAGATAGAGAAACGCTTCTGGAGGAATAAAGCCGTCAAAGCGAACTCTCTCGTGATACATATAATTGGGGTAGAAAGCCCCGGAGATCAGGTTGTTCGATGAGGTCATTGCTCTTGCAATGTGCCTTCGAGTCAACTTAATGACGAAATTGTCCACTCTTATTAGGTTCGCCCTATTGTATAAGACCTCATTAGGATAGAATTTTATGTACTCAGACTCTGGTGTTCTGTATAAGCGAAGACAAGTCCTAAGACAAGCCCTCTCAAACACCCGAATCTTTTCCAATAAACTTGCTCTCACGTTGAACCACACGGGACATCCAAATACAAGCATGGGCCTGATAAGGGCCATGTAGCAGATCACCTTCACCCTCGCATCGAGTTGGCTGTTATAAAACAGTCTCTTTGTAAGGGCAAAAGCACCTCTGGCTCTGGCCAGAGCAACATCTATATGTTTGTTAAAATACAGATATTGATCTAGCCAGATCCCAAGGTATCTGACTACATTTCGACAAGCGAGTGGCTGTCCGTGTTGTCCGAGGATAGAAAACTTTCGCCAATTCTTTCTGGTATCCCTAGAGGCCCCAGACAAAGGCGTCCTAAACAGAATGGTTTCCGACTTCTGAAAGTTGATTTTCAACTTCCAGTCATCGCAATATCGCTTAATTTTGTCAAAGTCACGCTGCAAAAGTGTATTAATGACCTCAATCTTTGGACCCGATCTGTACGCGATTATGTCGTCTGCGTACGCTATGGCATGGTGAAGTGAACCTATCAGATCACTCGTGTAAATGTTGAATAGGATCGGCGAATTTACCGCACCTTGTTGCAGACCGTTTTTAATGTTAAAAGTTCCAGCAGAAGTCACATCGCCATTCTTCACGATGAACTGTCTACTGGAGAGCATATCGAAAAGAATATACAGCAGTGGTTTACTAATGCCCAACCTGTCCAGCTTGAAAAAGAGTCCTTCTAATCATTCGGTATCGAAGGCTTTCTCCTAGTCAATCAGGTAGGCACCAGTGCACTGGTTCTTGGCTTTGTTCCATTGGATATCAGAAACCAGTTTAGACGCGGCATGTGAGATATCATGTCCCGCCTTAAAACCGAATTGATTATCCGGAACTATATGTTTGTCCTCAACCCACTTAGTCAGGACTCTATTGATCACCTTCTCGAACACCTTACTGATGTTTGGAAGAAGACTGATCGATCGGAGATTCGCCGGATTGGAAGTGTCTTTATCCCTTTTGGGGATGGGATGTACCACCGCAGTTTTCCAATGCGCTGGATAATGTGCATTATTCATTGCATTATTAAACAGGGTGGTATAAATGTTCACCGCTTCTAGAGGGAGATGTCGAAGCACAATGTTCGGTATTTCATCGGTTCCCACTGATTTCTTACTTCTAAGCGATTCGAAGATCGTTTGGAGCTCTTCCTTCGAAATGAACGGGGGTAGTACGCTATCGTTGGTGATGGCATTATTTGCCATATTTTCGTCACTGAACTGGGTGAAACCCGAGCTCTCGAATCGCCAATTCACAATTTCATTTCGAAGGTAGGAATTGTGCAAAAGGACTCGATTCTCCAGATCGTGGTTCGGGCCAATGATAGCATTTGCCTTGTACACTTCCTGGAAAGTCGCTCCTATAGCCTCTACTTGATCCTGCGGATCCTCGATCACAAAGAAGTTGTCATCATCAACAGCCTCATTTGGATCTATGCCCGCTGCTACCAGTATTTGTTCGTTGTTCGTCGTTCGGGCGATTTTAAGACATGGAAGGTCGTTCTGATTATTTCTCCGAAATATTTTATTTATTTGCGGGAACATATTCGGGTTGCTGGTGTTTACAGCCCGAATTTTATTGTTCCAATACAAACTTACAGCTGCTCTGTAATTTTCTTTTATTAATGTTTGGAGGTTTTTAATCGACGACTTCAGTGTCATGATCTCCGGGTTATGTCTGTCAGTAAACTGTCTGTACAAGGTTTTTAGTCTTGACAGCAGTCTACTTTTATGTCGGTGCAGTGCGTCAATAGTTGCGTTGCGGAATAAGTCTTCGTCGTCAGTGTGTTGGTACCGAGGTATCGTTCTGTCCATTGTTCGTTTGATTGTCTCGTCCATTAGTCTTAGATACCTATCAATCTCCTCGTTTGACAGATTTCTGTTGGACGGTGGGTAGAGCGAAATCGAGGAGAGTGCTCTAGTCAGTGTTCTGGTGAAGTTTGTCCAACGTACCCTACTATAATTGTAGGAATGCCTTTGGACAAACTCATCCAATTCCGCAATTTCGTTTGGAACAGTTATTTCGGTGCTGAAACCGCAATGGTCACTGTCATACACGAAAGTGCGTAGACAGTTTGTAGTTTGTTGGTTAGTGCATGTCAGTTGTATTCGTGAGTCGAACAGCAGAAGATCCAAATAGGACCCGTGTCTGGGAAACGACGGACTATCCGTTGCCTTGAGCCCGAGTCGATACATCACACTGTGCTGACCCCACCAATTAAATAGTAGGTTCCCTCTAGTATTTGGTGTATTATTTCCCCAATCACTATGTTTGGCGTTGAAATCCCCGCCGATAATAAAATAGTTGTCTTCCAATTCCAGCCTCAGAAATCGAAAAAGCGTCTCGAGCTCTGTGATAAATAAGGTGGATTGAGTAGCCTTAGGTGCATAGACAGACACCACGTACAACCGCTTTCCACTACGGAGAGGGATATACACGATGCATGCTTCCAGCACCTGGAACCTACGTACTACACCACTGTATACTCTTTTAAAATGTATACCTTCTCGTACGAAAATTGCAACGCCACCTCCCTGAATAGAGTTGGGTCGGTTTCTCCGTACTATTTTGTATCTTCTGTGCCTCATTTTGTGTCTCTTGGTAAGCTTAGTTTCGCTAATCAAAAGCACATCAGGGGCTTGGTCTTTAAGCAACTTAAATAGTGCGGCTCGTCGTTCGAGCCTAATCAGTGAATTCACATTCACAGCAAGGACCTTCAGGGTTTGCTCCGCCACGTACGTACCCATTACGGCAAAAGGTGCGTTAGGCCAGGCAGCAGCGCGTATACTTGATCCACCCGCGCGGTCTGTTCAGTCAAATGACGTTGTAGCTGAGCCATCTGCCCCTGGATAGAGAGCAAGATAGCTAGCATGTCAGGTACTGGTTCCGGTGCTCTGGGCGCTGGGGTCTGAGAAGCAACCTTCGCTTGCTGTACCGTATTTCCCCTACCTGCCGCCATTTGGGCGTAGGTAATATGGGGAGTAACGGCTGGAGTTTGCAAATGCACGGGAGGACGTTTAACTTCCACTTTCTGCTGCCGGGCCAGATTTATTCTTTTGATGTACTGGAATTTGGGGCAACCCCGATAATTTGCGGTGTGTCCCGTGTTCCTACATAAAGCACAAGAGAGTTGGCTTTTTTCAGACGCTCCGTCCTTACCCAGAGGGCATTCCTCGGACTTGTGGTTCTTTCCGCACTTCACGCATCGAGGCTGCATTTCGCAGTTCGACGCGGCGTGCCCGAACCTTTGGCAGCGAACACATTGTAGAATGTTTTCGCTCCTCTTTAATTTCTCCCAATGTACAACCTGGTAGTCTAGGACTTTAATACACCTTAGACCATCCAGATTGCTGGTGGATCCTGACTGCCCATATTTTTGATTGAATGTGCTTTGATGTGAGAAACACCAATCCGATACTCAAAATACTCACAAAAAAAAACGGAGTAAATTGTTTTTTAGACGAAATTATGCAGACCGCCAAAACGACGGAATTGCGAATAAATGCCACAATAAAAACTAATAAAACCTGCTATGGAATTCATTTTATTCACCTATAATATTAAAAAATATATATATAAGAAGAATATAAGAATTATAATTAGTGCAAATATTACTTATTATGAAAATTATAAAAGCAGTCACTTTCTGATGCTGAACATATGTACGTAGGTTTATGTCCCATTTTCGGCATTTTAACCTGCGCTTCCGCCCTGCACTCTTGAAATTTGAAGATTCGCTTTCCAGAACGTGGGACAGAAAGGGGGTAGTATTCGACTTCATCATCTCGTAAATCATCTGGTGGTTTCTGCTTGGTACTGGCTTTTGAGTTGCAGATAAATGGGGGCATCCCGGATGTTTTACCGTTTCTGGTACTTGGTAGTTACACAACACTTGTGCAATTTATTCACGAAAATTTGGAAGCTGGTTTACTTCGTTCTTTGGATTCGGTTCATTTATACGCTTAAGCAAAATATGTGCGTTAACCATGGCTAAATCAAGTAGGTGATAAAGCAGTTTGTTTGTATATTTTGACGACTTCATACATATATTGCCAATGAGGTTGTCCATCAAGTCTACACCACCCAGGTGGCGGTTGTATTACCAGATTATATTCAAGCAGGCCATTTTTCCGAACGAAGGAACCGAGACACGGTTGATTTGAGATCCGTTTGGTCTGCGATAGGCTGTGTACCTACATACATATGTTGAAGCCAGAGGAACTTTTTTATTATCTCTCCATAACATAGTGGTGATATCGAAACCAAGAGCAGAACCAACAAACTCCGTTGAGAACCCACGCTCTTTTCTTCTTATTTCTGAATCCACCGGCAGCTTGCTGTTTGGAATCCGATTAAAGCGAATAGTTCACAAGGAATGAGTTCCACGAGTTCGAAGGTAAATAAGGAGCGGCAAAGATGTTTAGAAGTTATCAAAATACGTAATATGGTCTTTAGAGTTTGGTACTATTTGACTCAAACGAACCACAATATTTTATCATGCTCATAAATCTGGCGCATTTGGTGGTACAACGTTGTCTCCTGCGCCGCAATATACTTCAAAACCATGAAAATCCTACTGAATCGGACAAAACGAAAAGTTTCATACCCCGTTTATGTGACTTTTTAGGAAGGTACTAACGAAGGAACGTCTTCATTTTTATTGCCCACATTGGCTTGTCGACGCAAATGCGCTGGGTCATTAACGTAGACTGAAATTTTTCATTAACATTTTTAATAAGTGGCCTGACATTATAAAGCTGTTCTTGGCCTGGTCCTTTGGTGGGAATCTTAGAATTATCATTAGAATATACATTTCTTATTCTCGTCGTGTTCGTACGTGTTTTGGTTTTGCTCCGCATTAAACTTTTAAATATTATTTATTTCTTCCCCTTCCATATCTCTACTTCTGATATCAGTTCCGCGATATTATTACATTACCCCAAGTTCTGACTGTCTCTTTAGTTAATTTGGTTTTTTGGCTGACCTCAATCTTTCGCGCTCAATAACTGCCGCTTTGCCACTTCTGATATCGGTTCCGCATATATTTAGTGTATTACCCCCAAGTGTTGACCAATTTTCCGATTTTGCTGAATTTCACTCGCAGTGCATAACAGTGCGTAAGGTTCATTGTTTACCTTTTTGTTTACATTTGATAAATTTGCCATTTCTTGCGGAATCACTAACTGTCCAATCTTTGATGTCAATGCTGACTTTGTCACTTGTAAGGGCATCTGTGGAAAATCATTCCATGCAATTTGTGTCGGATTAAATAAAAGGAATAGTGTATTCATCAAAGACTTCTCTGACAACCTCCTATTATTTTGTGATGAGTGCAAGATAATCTCGCTTTCGCACGTGTTGGTTGCTATAAAGTGCCTCAGTGACTCTAATGACTCATTCCAAAAAAATCTCACAAAAATGATAACGACGAATCAGTCAAATTTAGAAAGTAGTATCAGTTATGTTGATGAATTAGGCAATTCGATTCTGTCTTCAACCGATATAATTAAGTCCAAGCTCACCAACATCGATAAACAATCTGCAAGTCTGGTCGAGATGAAAACTGCGATCAATGATCTCAAAGCAGTTTGTTCCGCCCAAAACATCTCTAACCTTAAATTGTGCGAATCGGTAAACAACCTGCGTGAAGACCTTGAGACTCATTTTCAATCTACCTCAAAGAAACAACCATCTCTAATGCAGCCTGATCCAATGCTCGAAGTAATCTTTGACAGAATCAACGGTATTGGTGACGATCTAGTTGCCGCACAATCAACCATTTTCGATATTGAGAATCATATCGAAACGGTAAGCAGCAAAATTGACAATTTACCATTCCACACACAACACCATCAGAATGTCCACTATAATACATCAATTTTGGCTGAAGTCGACCCACTTTTACCACCACCTCCTCGTCCACCACGGTTAATTAAATCTAGAAATTCTCCCGCTGCCACTTCAATCCAGGAGACCAAAACTGTTTTACCGTCGCCGCCCCACGCAAGCTAATCAAACATTTTGGTACTACATGGACACCTTCCGAATGGAGGCGTAGACTGGAAAAAATTGAAACCGATATGAGTACATTCTTCATCAAAGGCACCCCCGTAAACGCTGATATTTCTTGGATCAAGAAATTCTTCGCAGACAAATACGTCATCACCATCAGCAAATGTGAAATGTTCCTGCCATCTCACCACAAACGTAATCGAAGCTTTAAAATCGACCTCCCTGCCAGATATGAATGGTTATTTAAAAACCCTGCTGGTACTAATTTCAACGTTGGAAAGATGCGCATCTGTAAATGGAGCGAAACACCTACCAAGAAACAGGATACAACGAAGCTTAATTCTAAGTTACCTAATCCCGATCCCAACTCCCATCCCAAACCGGACTCTAATAAAATACCGAAACCCATCCCAAACCGTAGCAAACCTGACTCTGTACCGAAAACCGTTCCCAACTCCCGTTCCAAATCTGACTCTAATTGGAGATTTAAAACTAATATATTCCCCAATTTCGCCCCTCCCACTCACATCCCGAACCGAATTCATCGGTCCTCTAATTATATTGCACCTGCAGCCTCCGTTCCACCCAAGCCACCGCGTCAACGCGTCTCTTTCAAATTAGCACCAACCGCTCACAATAACCCCTCGAAAATACCTAACCCCTCTGCACGTGCCCCACTAGCACTTCTTTCCCTAATTTTGACCTTAAAACCGGAGCTAAATATCCCAATTTCGTTAGGTCCCATATTATAAATCCCTAACCTGAACATGTGTCTAATTCCCCTTCAATCACCCCTGCATCGCCATCAAAATCTTCGTCCACCTGCCCCATTTTTGACCCCCTTCTGCCTCCCACAGTTAAAATAACCTAAAAAACTTTTGGCACAACAGAATGTCGTTATGCACTTTCTAGGCTTAGAGAAAAAAAGACGTACGAAAATATACGTCTCCTTCTAGCATATCTGCATGACAAATCAGACTCAGTTTGTTATGAGGGGAACACTAAAACAAGCGTCATGGTCTCAATACAGCAAAAAGGTCTCCCTACTGACCTTACAAGTCTGAGGAACTTATATATCAAGTTCCACGAGATTTTTAATATGTCTCCCCAAAAAGTCTCAGACGACCTTGCTGCTTTCGGTAACTATGTGCACTCAAAAAGGATCTCACACCTCCAACGGAGCAGAGCTGACAACGACAAATTTGTTCGTCCCTAACGTGCTACCATTGCCAGTGTTTCGACCATCCACTCCTAGGCCTTCTCGTAATAACCTCCCTCTTACTTTTACTATCAAAACGTAAGAGGACTGCGATCTAAGACCCGTGCCGTCTTACGCCAATTTCACGCTCTCCCATTTGAGGTCTACGCTCTGACCGAAACTAATCTAATTCCCGATATAAAGAATCAGGAATGTTTTTCGAGACGACGATCTTACCCGTCCAAATGATGATGCTCCATGTCGAGGTGTCCTATTGGCCGTCCGCAATGACCTAAACTCTTTACCAATCGCTGTTTCCACTTTCTCTAAGCTTGACTACGTTTCAATAAAGATTACACTCCCGTGCAGGTCCTGGAGTCAATCAGATGATGAACCTTTTTTTATCGCTAACCCTATCTCGAGTAAAGAATGTCTCTTCTTCGATGAGCTCACAGACTCTAGCTTATGCTAAGTTAGTGGGGTCTCTAACTATATGGGTAGGCAATTTTCACCTCATTTTCACCACTGACCCCATAAACTCCTCTGTCTCGCTCTGTCCCCTTTCACTATCGACCATTGATAACTTTCACCCACCACTTCTTCTTTCTCTTTTCCACCACTCTCCTTTCCGCCCCACCCCATCTGCAGCAACCACTTCTTACGACTTTCATAAAGCGAATTTCCGAAATATTAACGCCAATATGCCCCTAAAAAGTGATCTCTCTATTTTCTACAGAGAATTATTCAATTCTATTTCTCTCTGTGTCCCCTTTTCGCGTAATAGGACCTCTTCTACGAGCCCCCCGTGGTATAATCGTAAACTTCGCTCTTTACGTAACAAAAGAAACAAATTATGGACAGTTTTCCTCCGATCCAACTCTGTTGCTGACTATTCAAACTATCTCGGGTCATACCTTCAATTCGCCCAGCTCTATAAGTTTCTCTATCAGCGATACCTTGATAGTGCGCAATCAAGGCTTATAAATGATCCTAAGCCTTTCTAAGCCAATTCGTTAACTACAAAAAAAATCTGACGGTTTCCCTCCATCCCTCTCATACGGAAACATATCATCAACCGATCCGCATACCATATCCAACTTTTTGCTGCTTCAATCTTTTGTCGATAATTCCTTCCTACCGGATCCCTCTTATTTCAAATACCTACTTAACTTCCCCATTGGCCCCACTATTTCTCAACGCTTTGAACATACAGTAATAGAAAACAAATTATAACAACTTAATGATGAATACTTACCCGGCCCAGATGCCTTTCCATACATATTTCTTAAAAAGTGTTCCTCAACTCTTTCCCGCCCCCTTGCAAATCTCTTCCGATTATCGCTCTCTCAAGGTGAATTTCCACAGATATGGAAGTCCTCTTTCATAACACCCATACACAAAAAGGGATTAAAGAGCGAAGTCACTAATTACCGCCCTATAGCTAAACTTTCTCATATACCCAAACTCCTCGAAAGCATTTTGCATGAAGCCTTAAGCTTCCAGTATAAATCTTTAATTTCCCCCAATCAACACGGCTTTCTGAAGGGTAGATCAACTACCACTAACCTCGTAGAATTCGTGTCCTCTGTTCTCTCAGCCTTAGAAAGTGGTAAAGAAGTTAACGTTATAACAACTGATTTCAGTAAGGCTTTTGACAAGATATCTCATAAACTAATCCTGTTCAAATTGTCCGTCCTGGGCTTTGAACCCATTTTGCTTAAATGGATATCTTCTTACCTGGATAATCGTTTTTATAATGTTCGTTTCAGATCTGTCCTATCGGCCCCTTTCTTGGCCACTTCAGGTGTTCCTCAAGGTAGTCACCTAGGTCCACTCCTCTTCATCCTAACTATTAACGACCTTCAAAGGCTCATTCAACACTCAACACTTTCTCTCTATGCTGACGATACCAAATTTTTTAAACCCATTTCCTCACAACAAGACTCCACCCTCCTTCAAATAGATCTAAATAGTTTTTCCACCTGGTGCATCAAGAACTGCTTAGAACTCAATGTCTCCAAATGTCAATCGATTACTTTCTTACGTAAGTGCAAGAAGTCTCCTCAACGAATTTACCATCTCCACGGCCAACCTATACCCCTTGTTGAATCTATCCGCGACCTTGACATATTATGCGACAGACAACTTAATTTCGGCTCGCATATTGATGAGATAATTTCTAAAGCAAACTCATCACTCGGCTTCGTTGAAAGATGGTCCAAAGAATTCTGCCACCCGTACGTGACCAGATCACTATACATCACTTACGTTCGCCCCCTTCTCGAGTACGCTAGCCAAGCGTGGTGTCCCTTTCAACGAGTTCATGTATCTCGTATTGAGAGGATCCAGCGTCGTTTTCTTCGATTTGCTCTTCGAGGTTGTCTACCTTGGAACGATCCTCTAATCTTGCCTCCCTACCGAGACCGTCTCAAACTCATTAACCTGAATACCCTTGAGGAACGAAGGGACGCAGCAGACATTCTGTTCATTCACCGACTCCTCTCAGGCTCCGTCGATTGTATGCCTCTTTGCAACTCCATTTTCTTTAACACTAACCCTCGTAATCTACGTTCCACCCGTCTCTTTTATCTACCTATCCACCGCACCACATATGGCTCTAACGAACCAATCTCCCGTATGCTGCGTAAGGTAAACTCCAACCTTTCCGTTTTCGATTTTAATCGCAGCACCCTTTCCCTCAAGTTCGATCTCCTTCGCCATCCTTAGCTTTAAAACCTTATTTTATTAGTTTAAGTCTTAGTTTTTAAGCTTGTATTAAGCAAAATAAATGGGGGCGTTAGCCCCCACCAAAATTAAAAAAAAAATTATAGGTATGTAGATTACTTCGAATTTGTTAGAATCGGTTTCTTTGGCATTGTTTTCTGAATTGCTTTCAAAGCATGCTGACCCTAGTAAAATCGCACGATGTTTTTCCGTGTTGCATACAGGCATGGACTGGCTCCACAATATTTTATTGAATTCACTTGCTTTTGCATTTATGAATACACACGATTCATGAGACACATGAGATACATTTGCCTCTTTTGAATAGTTATAATTTTTTAACCGTTTCTTGGGAGGATCTCGTTCGCGATAATTTGCTATCTTTTCATCAAAATCTTTGCTTTGTGACAGTTGAGAACATTTAGGTGAAATGGATTCAATATTTTTGATAGCGAATAATGAAGCATAACATAAATTGCTTACTTCTACAAGCTTTGATTCAGATATATCTAAGACTTCGCCATCAGTTTGCTCATCAATCTATACATCCAGGCTCCCCATATTGTCGTCACTATCAAATTGAAATTTTTAATTGATGTTATCACAAGAAATACTTACTTACCTATCGGACCAGCAATCCGTGGTGGGCCTGAGCTTGAGCTAATGCCGCTTTCCATTCTTCACGGTTCCGGGCACGTTGCTTCCAGTTTACTAGACCAAGGCTTCTGGCGTTCGCGATTACTTGATCTTTAAACCGAAAGTTCGGTCTTCCTTTTCTTCGTGAACCAGGTGGCAGGGATTCGCAGATTTTCTTAGCTGGAACATTCTCGCCCATTCGTTCGATGTGGCCAAGCCAGTGCAGTCGAAGGATTTTTGCCTTCCGGACTATATCCTCATCTTTATACAGCTCGTAGAGTTCGCGGTTATACTCGTATCTTCTCCTCCATTCGCCCCTCGCAGACAAGACCAAATATTCGACGTCAAATTTTTCTTTCAAAGGATCCCAAGATTTACACCGCTGTCGTGCTTATCATCCAGCATTCAGCTTCCTAAGGCAAGACTTGCAAGATCAGAGTATGATTTTGTATCTTCGAGTTAGGAGTTTGAACCCTAGTTGTTTGGACAGACCGAAGTAGCAGCGGTTGCATAAGATTATTCTACATCTAATCTCCACTAGCGTGTCATTTGAGGAGTTTATATTTGCCCCGAGGTAAATAAACTCCGTTACTACCTCAAAATTATAGGTGTCGATTGTTAGGTTTTGTCCTAGACCGTGTTCGATGGATCGATTTTTGGACTACAGCGTTCACTTTGTTTTATCCTCATTCATCGTGAGACCAACTCGTTTGGCTTGTTCTTCTATAGCAGTAAAAGCCCCAAGTATGGGACGCTGAGAACGGACGATGAAGTCGATATCATCTGCATGGATTTGTTAAATATAGCGCCTTCTGGGTGTACGCTGGCCTTTCGCATTATCAGCTCCAGCACGAGATTAAAGAAATCACACGACAGCGCGTCTCCTTGCCGGAATCCGGTCCACGTTTGAAAGAATTCGCAGGTTTTGTTTCCAAGTTGCACGCTGCATTGAGAATTCAGGGATGTGCCTCGGTAGTTCTTACAAGACATAGGATCGCCTTTCTTGAAGATGGGGGAGATAGAGCTGATAGTCCAGTCATTGGGCATGCTTTCGTCCTCCCATAATTTGCAGATGATCAGAACCATGCCTGATGAAGTTCAAATTGCTATAACTTTTGATTTAAACGTAGTGTCGGTAAGTGTTATAGCTTTTTGGAAACTGCAAATACTGTTTTTTTAATTGTGACGAGATGGTAAAGATAATTGGAAAAGTTTTTTAGCTTAAAATTAGTCAATCTATAGGGCAATGTTTTGCTGCAAGAATTATAAAAAACAAAAATTTATTTTGCATAGGGTGGCCAAAACACAGTTTCAAAGTAGGGAATAGTTGAAATTTAAAAAAACAGCCGTTACTTAAAAACCGTTAACATTTGGTATAAACAAGTTACCAAATTCTGAGAGACCATGACGCCCCGTTTTACTAGTTTCAGTGTGGACCATGACTTATGGGACACCCTGTATATACTTACAAGTATATGCTTGGTCCGCGTGTTGATAGGAGACTTCCCGTATATTTTCAATCCAAGTTGAACTATAAAATTCATGGCAATCTAATCAGTATATCTCTATATAACGTAGAAATAAACGACAGCGTTATTCTCATGTTTTATTTATACAAGATCGAGATTATGTTTTAAAAACAATATAGTCTAAGTGTCGTCGATTCCTTTCAGCACACTCTTGCAATCGTATTCTTAAATTTGTGAACACGCGAGAGTAAAGCAACACCACACTATCGATTTTGTACAATACAAAGGTTTTTTATGGCGTTTCCTATGGTTGTCGGGACACCGGTATCTCATGTTCGGTTTATTAACACAGCCATCGTTATGTAAATAATATCTTTCCAAGCGTTCCAGCTGTTCGAAAACGTTCCAGCATCGTTCTCGCTAAGGTTTCTCTTAAAAAAAAGTCATTTTCGATAAGATGATTTGCATTTTGTATGGGTGAAACTTTAGTTTCTTTTTCAAAATACCAAGAATAGGCCGCAGTCTTCCTTATCGATTGCATATAAATTCGCGTCGAAATTGAACCACTGTTCTGGTGTCGCTTCTGACGTTGATGGTCTCGGAGGGTTTTATTTAATAGCTTAGTCAGTATATGGAGTTATGCAAAGACAGCAACCATTATTAACACGTCGTTACATCCACCAAAACTTTTTGGTGAGGTTTACATTTCTTCAAAAATGATGTTGCCCAGAACATTATAGACAATGGAGAGAGCACTATAGATCTATAATTGTTCCCTTTTTTTCCTTCAATTGAATGGCATTAATGTAGATGAACCTTGCTTTTAGTAAAACGGCGCAAGATGACGTACAGTATTCGAAGAGCGCATAATTTCGCGTAATGGGCATATAGATTGGGCTCCAAGATCGTGCGATTTAACACCTTTCGTCTATATTCTCTAAGGATATGTGATGTTTCTTGTCAACTTGAAATTATATTAAGGCACTAAAAGCATCAAATTATCGTTTTAATAAAGCCAATACCATAACTTATATTAGCTTTTTTTCATTTTAAAGTTCTATACTTCTGAGAAGCTACCCTTTATAATACTACTAATCGCGAGGTAGGTTCATTAGAAAGTAGCACTTTTAATCGCTGCAGAATGACATACTCATATTTGCATAACAAATCACTAAAAATGGGAGAACAAGCCCTTAAAGTATTTAATGACTTGGTTTTAATATATTAATATGTATACACTTTTTTTTTTTGCAAAAAAAGGGGACAATAATAAATCCAAACGTTATTAAAATCTGCTGAAAAGATCTTCCCATAATTTTAAAAAATAATTGCGAATTTAATTAACAACATTTTTATTTGCTTACAGGTTCCATTAGTAATATAGACGACGCCGAATATCATTGCAATAAAACTCAAGTGCGAAAAGTCATATCAGGTGTTGTTGGCGCCGCGTCATCAGTTACATCAATTCAAGTTGCTAACCTACTGCGCTTGTTTCGTATACCACAGGTAAGTGCTCAAATTTAATTTTTTGATAAGTAGCACCGTAAAGCCACAAAGCTACCCAATATTATTCTTTTATTTCTCGCCCGAAAAATTAAGTCTGTCACGTTGATTTTAAACACGTAATCTGACGAGAGATTGCTCAGCTCACAAAAATACTACTACCATAATAATGTACGAGTAAGTAATGGATACTGTAGGAAAGAGGAAACGTGACCTGATTAAGTATTGTCATATTTTATTAACACAGCGATATAATAAAATAGTAGGATGATGAACATTTTTGAGATAGACTAAATTATCTTTAAAATTTAATAAAATCAAATTAAAGGCAATCATTTATTCCCAGGAGTATTAAAAATTGCATTACAAATTGGGGATAAGAAACTGATTTCGAAATTATATTGTAGGTTTTTGTGGCATTTTGCATTACGGAACTACTCCAATTTAGGAAGCATGTGTTTTTTTTTAATTTTTGTGTTCGAAGCGAATACAAGTCATAGACTTATTTTTTTGCTAATGCTACTAATTTTGTTAATCAAATATCAGAACTGTTTTTCTCTAAACATGACTTTATATTTGCCACTTTTAGTATTAATGTTACCTCAACGAACTACCTATTTCATATGGAAATTTTAGATTGCTGCTCTTAATTCATATGCAAAATGATTTTCTAGAATTAGTTGGTAGTTTATTTACAAATCTTCTTCACCTGACATACAAATTGACTTTTTCAACCAAATAATCGTTCGTTTATATGATAAGTACGATGATCCACATCAATTTCTTACTAAAGATTTAGAAAATAAACCGAGTTCAATCAAACAAATCACCAACGTGGCAACTTAGAATAGAGTGTGTCAAATACTAAGGTCAATACAATGCTCCTCGACAAGTTTGCAAGTTTAAGTCTGATAAAATTCGTAATGCTAGATGCAAATCAAACTAACAGGTATTGGTAACACATCTATGCCAACGCTAGGCACAATACCACTCGTATATACTCATACAAATTATATCAGTACAAAAACTCAATCACACCTTCCATATAGTGCCCGAAAACTTCCATAACACAGGATGGAATCATGACGAACCCTTTGCCACTCATGACTTATTTAATTCGAGTTAGGTCCCACAAACCTCTCTCTGTTTGTTTCCTACTTCGAGTCTATCGCCTTTTCATTCATCTCCCATACCTCATTCGGTCCGTGCTGCCTCACCACGCGTTCTATCCCCTCCCGTTTCCTCTAACTTTTTCACTACATTGTAGATCGAAAAATTACTGCCCAACGAGCCATAAGAAGTTCTACTTCATGTCGTTTGTTCGCTTCATAATAATTCGGAATTACTACCCAGCGAGCCATAAGAAGTTTCACTTCAAAACAGGTTATACTCAGTAGCTTTTAGTAATGAATGCGAGAACTGAAAAGTGGGTAAAATATGGACCAGTGGAAAAAAATATTGAACAATTATATTTTACTCAGGAAGTGTATTCAGCATCACCGACCACAGCACCCAAAGATAGTTACCTTTTCGTTTCTATTTTATCTACCAACAAAGGTGTTCATTTAGAAAGCTTAAGCCTTAACTCGGAAAATATGCACCATTACACAGTACATAACTCTATACCAACCAACCAATTAATTGAAGGAAGATTAAAAAAAACTAGAAGCAAGATTAAATCTTAATCAATCCAGAGTAAAAGCAGTTGATCAAAGATATCTGCAGGAATTTAAATCATTTATTCTTCGAATATCATAAATTATTTTCTTGGTCAAAAATAATACGCGTTTACAAAATGAACCCACCGGTATTGAATTTACTAGCAACAACCACGATTGTGTATACGTATGGTCAACGAAGGGTTTAATCTATTTAAAGTAACACCACTCCCTATCAAATATAATAGTGAGAGCATATATCAATGTCTCCACTACTAGTGATCTCATTGACGTTAACGAGCACAACAGACGACACATTTTCTTAAGCTCGAATGACTTAGAACGATGAGCGAACTCATATAACTTCGATATATACAATAAGAAAAATTGCATAACAGATCTCATTTCGGGCAACCCAACACCACAAATCTGTTAGTATAGAATATTTCCCCTCAATCAGGAGTTATGGTTCAATTTGAGAAACAAAAAGCCACGGCTATACGTTATCGTTATGACAAAGTCAACAACCGTAAGGATTTTGTATGAGAACACACCACAGACAATTAAACTTTCTGTCAGCGGAATCCTCAAAATAAAATCGTTTTGCAAGGCAGCGACGAGTGAAATATACCTTCAAGCGTCAAATGTATATATATGTAAATATATGTACCTTTTCCTTTTCTATAATTGGCTTAATTCTACTCATAATAAATGAACATTTCAAGATAAAATTGTCAGTAAACAGGACAGAAACAATTAATGTAATAATGCCCCGACTAAAAACTCAACGCAATTGTAAAACATTAACAAAAAAAGATATACTTTTAGTAAAACAAATAGCAATATCATACAAATTTTTTATTTATTTCCTTACTTACAGCTAACAATATGATTCATACTAAATTATATATTTCAGAAAATAATAGTAATCAATCATTAACTTGATAGTTAGTGTGGATTGATACAACAAATTCATTACTAATATACAACAAAGGTTTGATGTGGGGTAACCATCGGATAGTAAAGAATAAGTATAGTACATGGATTTCAGTTTAAAAATTCATAAAATAAACTCAAAAATTTCAAAAAGACTATCATAAAAAGAGATACAAATCGATAATTAATAGGCAGTAAAAAATTATACAAAAACATAAACTATATCAAGGTATAACTTATGCTGAAATTAGTATAGCCGATCTCTTTTGAGTAGCGATTCCAAAACATTATAGTTAAGTGTAAATAACCAATCTTTACCTTTTTTTTAAGAACGAATTTAGATGTAAAGTTGTTCTAATAGTAAGAGGCAGGTTATTAAACATTAAAGGAGCTGTAACAGTATACAAGTTAGAGAAATGGGTTTGCACACCCCTGTGACATTTGTAAAATACATTGTGTTTACACGAAGACTATTGTTTTTTTTTTCATTTACAAAAAATCGATTAGCATGTCTTTGCCGTCTGTCTGATTGACATTAAATTAAACATTTAATAACCAAAAATTTTAAAGTGTAAATATTATTATATCCTGAATATGTACATATTTAATTAATTTTTGATTTTATAACATTAAAAGTTCTCATTTGTGATTTTGTCTCGGTAAGTTATGGCTGATACAAATTTTTTAACATTGTTTTCACAATTGAGGAGTGCTATAGTGTCTTCTTTCGATATCGTGTCGCTCCCTAAAAAGTATCTTCATATTTCCTTGAGAATAGAACATCTGCCAATGAAATGGATAACATCTTCCCTCTCTGATAGATTACAAAGGCTGCAGTTGATTGGTAGGTCTGGACAATGCGGGATATAGTTAAGGCGTATCAGTTCTCCTCTCATTTTGAAGAGGGACGATATTATTTCTTTACTGTTCTTATTGTTGAAGTAGTTCTTATCACACAAATTATGATTTAAGATACTGTTGTTATTGTTGAAGTAGTTCTTATCACACAAATTATGATTTAAGAGACAATCTTCTCTATATTTTTCGTCCATTTTTCCAATGATATTATATAGCACTTCTCTGAAGTATCTTCCAGTCCCATCTACGAAGTTGAATTCTATTCCACAAGACGTTGCCAGCTCCTCTAAATGTTTATACCACAGGGTTCTCCTTGCAATTGTCTTCTTTGCTATGATTTTTGGAAGTCTGTCGTCAGGCAGACTATAATATTGATTTGATTTACTAGTAATGTTACCACTCTTCTTAAAAAATTCTTTAAGGACTTTGAAAACATGAAGGTGTTTCAATGGTAGAATGAGAAGTTCTTTAAATAAAGGTCAGCATTGGCTAGTATGATTCATATTACAGGCAATTCTGAGTAGATGTTTCTGGGCTATTAGCAACGGCTTAGAAGAGATATTATAAGAACCACCCCAAGTTGAGATACCATACTGCAATTTTGAGTGAGCTAAGTCATGATAAACTTTCTTTAAAACTTTTATAGAACAATATGGCTTGATAAGATAAGCAAGTGTGATTTAATGGCTTGTATATGCTTTTACAGTTTAAGTTTTGGTTAATTACCACTCCAAGGTATTTAAAATGAGATACTGTTTCGGTATTAAAACAATTACTAGAACAACACGGGTGCCCGTAGCTCAAGTAGTAGTGTATTGACTTCCCATTCGGGTACGGTTCGGGGTTTAATACCAGCCGTGACCGAAAGACATTTTTTCACTCAACTGAAATCTCGTAAGGTGAATGGTTGCATAAATACAACATCAAGTCAATTTATACTAATAATTTAGTCTCCTCATTAAATATTGGATACCACCCATGGAGCCAAATAACCAGTGACCCCAAATATCTTTCTCTCTTTCTTTATCCAATTTTCCGAAAAACTTAATACGTGCTCCGGCATTTTAAGAGTAGTCATACCCTCTTGAGTGTTAAGTTCTTTTTAAAAAAAAAAAAAACATGAATTATCCATAAAATTACATTTACCACAAATATGCAACGGTAAACAGAATTTTTTACAATCATGAGCATGGAAACATAAATTATAAGCGTTTATTATATTTTACAACGTTGTTCGATAATTTGGAGGACATAAGTTTTGTTTTTTCACTAATAATTAATTTGTGAAGCGTAAACCAAATTCTTAATGTTTCTAAAACCTTCTGATATTTTTGTAAGACATTCGAATTCTGTATCAAGCTGGTATGTGAATGCAATATCGTCTGCAAAGGCCGTTGTCATTCCATTAAATTTAAGACCAAAGAGAGAATTCATGTAAATTAGGAATAGCAAAGGAGCAAGAACTGCGCCCTGTTGTACGTCATTTTTTAATAAACGTGAATCACCATTTACGTTGACCGCTTGCTTCCCCCCTTTAAGGTAAGAAGAAACCCAATTGTGTATTACTCCTCTAAAACCAGCATTATAAAATTTTTTTAGTGGAAGGTCATGGTGAACCATGTCGAAAGCTTTGGTCATGTCGATAAAGAAAGCCATTGTTAATTTATTACGGTTGATACCTTCATATAACTGGCTACACACTCTTAGCATAGCGTCTTCGGTTGACTTAGATTTTCTAAATCCAAACTGATTCTTACTAAGAAAGTTTATTCGGCCTAAAAAAGATATCAAATGGAACATTTGCTTTGCAAACCAAGTACCTTTTTGACGACGATTTAAGTGGAAACAGCGAAGTAAATAAGGTGCGTCTAAAGTCAGAACTCGAAAAACAACAATAAAGAAAGTGAAGAAACTGATACCAGATGTTCCATCGTAATCGATAAACAAACATTATATTAAAGTGAAAATCTTTAGAATTGCTGCTTGACAAAAAAGGAAAAAGGAATGGAAAAGATTTATAATAATATTAATATTCGAAAAGCGCTACCTAACAAAGAATTCCCGCGAGTTCCTTTTGCAGTCACTCATGAGAAGAAGACATCGGATTTTGTGAAGCACGAAGTAAGCGAAGCAGAAGTAAAAATAAATCGAAGTAAGAACCGGACGGCATTCCTTCCGAATCTTGGTTCCAATAGTTCGACGACATTTCTTCCGATGAAAATCTTGGTTCAAATAGCTCGCAATTTTATTTTATGTGTAAATGCAGGGGTGACACGAGAGACTGCAACAACAATCGATGTTCCATAAAATGAAAATATACGAGCTAGTTATAGACAATCGATAGGGCAATATAATAAAATATATATTAACATAGATATAATAAAAATTTATAGCAATCCATGAGGATTTATGGGAAGCAGTCGAAACACGTCGCGATTTAAAGTTTAGGGATACTGATAAAGAAACACCGCGATGCTGAAGTGAAAACACTTTACAGAGTTTCGAGAGACTTTAAATGAACCGTTCTTAGCTTTAAGAAACCACCTGAGACATATAGGTTTTCCAATAAGGACTTGACAACTTTTTTTTAAATAAAGCGCAAACCATTTGAGATATTTCAAAAACTTTATTATCGGCTTGAAGTACAATCAAAACATTTATGAATGGAACTCGACTTCGTTCATATGGCCACCGATGATGTCGATTCGTTGGACCCAATTGTCAACGACTCGGCCACACATTTCGGCTGAAACGGCCGCTATTTCGCGTTCAATGTTGGCTCTTCTAACGTCATCGGCGTGTTGGCATAAACCAATGACTTAACGTAGCACCACAGAAAATAGTCAAACGGCGTTAAATCGCACGAACGAGGCGGCCAATCGACTGACCCATGTCTTGAGATAACACTCGCACCATACTTACTCTTCAGCAAATCGATTGTAGCGTGTGATGTGTGGCTTGTGGCACCATCCTGTTGAAACCACATGTCGTCCAAGTCCATATCTACCAATTCGGGTCAAAAATAATCGGTGATCATGGCGCGATAACGCTAACCATTCACAGTAACGTGACGATCGTTATCATCGACGAAAAAATATGGCCCAATAACGCCGCCGGTATGCAAACCGCACTAAACAGTTATTTTTTGTGGATGAAGTGGTGATTCATGAAACACATTTTTTTTTTTATATAATTTACGCGCGCCTAAGGGGTTAGATACCCTATTACTATTGCCACGGCGCGGGCGGAAAGGTAGAAGGAGGAGGAAGAAAAATTGTTTTTGTAAACTCAGGTGTGTTTGGTTTCGATATTCGCTCTCCAGGGGGTGGGATTCCGAATAGGACGGAGAGTTTTTTCTTCGCTCAGAGTGATTCGAGGTAAAATTCACAGTATTTTTTTTTTCTGTGGTTGAAACTCTACAACAGCCAATGTGGATTTTCACCTGACCAATAACGCATATTTTGCTTATTGACGAACCCATTGAGCCAAAAATGAGCTTCGTCACTGAAGGTGATTTTGAGATGAAATTCATCATCTTGGCGCATCTTCTCCAGAACCCAATCGGAGAACGTACGTCACTTCAAATGGTCCATCGGCTTCAATTCTTGAGTCAGCTTGATATTGTATGTATGTAAACCAAGATCCTTACGCAAAATATGCCATAATGTGTTCTGAGTGATGCCCAATTCTTGAGAACGCCGTGGAATTGACTGATTTGGATCGTTTGCTACGGACGGCTGAACGGGAGCGATAATTTCGTCACTTCGACCAACCCGTTGTCTCACTGACACGGCAACATCACACAACGAATATGTAGACTCAAATTTTTGCACTAAACTTGTTATTGTCTGTCAACTAGGGCGAGAATTACGACCAAAAATTGGAGTTAACGCTCTTAAAGTTGCAGTCACCGATTCGGAATTTTTATAATTTGTAGACGTTGCTCGTTCGTGTACTTTACCATGATGAAAGTGTTGGGTTTACTGAATTAATTGACGGTGACAGTTGATGATTAGTGAAAGAGTGCGTTCACAAATTAAATTCAAAGTTGTCAAGTCCCTATTGGAAAACCCTTTATTAAGAATATAAGATTACGATATCGTCAACGGCTTCGCCACATTGAAAGTACCTAGATGGGGGGGATCACATGGGAACACGGTACACCGCGTGCTGTTGACAAAACGCGACATGGGCATAGTACCTCGGCGTAAAACCCGGACTTTACAAATTTCATTTGTATCGATCCCTGAAAATAAATAAATAAATAAATAAAGATTTCAGACATCTCAGCCAACTGCAAATACGATTGAGTTAATACTCGCAAATTTTGATATATCTTTCACAACTTACTTTTTCATTTAGTCTCAGCGACCTGCGAACAAAACAAAACAAACCAAGAGAATTTCGATGTTAAATTTGCGTGAATGTTTTGGTCGAATGCGAGTAAAATTTGACAGTTCAGTATTTGCGGAGAAACAAGCCGATCATTGATTTCTCCGCAAGCTCTAATTGAATTTCAGTTTTTTTTTTCTTTACTATTCCTTAGATAAATTTAGCTCTGTTCTTTTGGAACAGCAAAATTCACACTTGATTGTCTTTAAATGTAGGTACTAAAAATGATTTGTTCGCAGGCAGCTTATTCACAATTCACTCCAGGACGGCGTGGAAATTTTTTTGTGGGCTATAATTTTTTTTCAAAATAGCACTTCAATAAGTCCAAAATGCTTTTCCTTTTCTTTGCCGACTACAGCGCCACCACAAATAATAATGTAACAAACCTTCAGACAGTATTGAGTAGTTGTATAAACACACTAGGAGAGAAATATTTAGAATGTGTTACTACTACGAAGTCTGAAATATTTAGAAAAGATGTCGGATATTCAGTTAATGTGAAATGTTTGAAATAGTTTGAAAGCCAGCATTGTCTTTCTAAGGAAAAATTCCACTTAAGCTGAGTCCGGTTGAAACATAAATATATATCATTTTGTAGACTTACTTACTTACATAGATATCGCTACAGTCCACCCCAGGCTTCTGCTTACATGTCCCTCCTGCGAGCGCGATAATTTTCCAATTGCCTTCAGAGTGCGAACTAAGTTGGCTGAGGCTCCCTTAAATTTGCATACGCCACATTTTCCCTCTGGATTTGAGACGAAAACTTTTCCGAACGGGTCCATCTTTTCGTGCATTTGACATTGATGTAAAACGATGTGACAAAATCACGGACACCTCTGAGGCATCGCGGCTAAGAAAAACCCTCTCTATTAATCCTAATAAAACCGCTGGCTCTTGGACAACCTCTAGTGATGAATCACTCAACCTGCTACTGGACAACCACTATCCAGGTAGCTCCCAATTCGCCACCAGTAGCAACCCATACAGGCCTACTGCAACCGGGACCAAAACTCATGATCTAATCACAAGAGACAAACTGCTCGGACGCTGCATAGCTTCAAACTATACAAGTCTGGTGGTCCGGACAGCCCGGACCTGCTGAGCTACAGAGGTCTTCAGATACTATTCTGCCTACGATAGAAAATATTATGAGAAGTCAATGTAGTTTTCATTCTCAAAGCCGGAAAATGTTCTCATGTTGTCCCAAAGGATCTCAGACCAATAAGTCTATTATCTTTCCTTCTGAAAACTCTAGAATGACTGATTTTTATCCATATACGAGCTAAAATTGATTCAAGACTTCTATCAACGGCTCAACATGCCTACTGTAAAAGAAAGTCTGTGGAAACGGCTCTGCATTCACTGACTAGCCACATCGAACGATCCCTATAATATAAAGAGTACACAATGGTTGCTTTGCTGGACATAGAGGGTGCCTTTAACAGTTGATCAGTTTTATCTAAACAGCAGGATAATCAACTCCAAACTGGGTGGGACTTCTTCTAAAAGATGTGTCAGCAGAGGTACGCCGCAAGGCGGTGTCCTCTCTCCACTTCTATGGAACTTAGCGGTTAATGAACTGCTGATCCATCTCCACACAGATGGATCTTAAATCAATAGCGGAGTTAGTGGCGGTGTTTTCTCAGATAAGCTAAATCCAAGCCTCTCTTTCCGCCCTCGAAATCACTTTAGCGTATTCCAGGTGGAAATTTTGCCGATTAAAGAAGCTGTGTCCTGGCTGAAGAAAAACGTGATATCTGCAAAGAATATCCGCATTTATGCGGATAGTCAGGCCGCTATCAAGTCCCTGGACTCGGTCTCATTAAATTCTAAAACTGCCCTTGAATGCCGATCATTTCTTATGGAGATGGCGGAGCAGTTCAACCTTCAACTTTGCTGGGTGCCGGGAAACAGAGACAGGGAACTGTAGGGCCGATGAACTCGCCAAAATTTTAACCACTCTACCTATTCTCCATGTTTCATTGATGCAACCGAGACCGAAAATTACTTGGAGTTAGAAACGTGTGTTTGTGTCTAGGATCCGGCTTCACCCCTTATTAGGAGAATCCGATGGAAATGAACTATATTTCGAAGAATCGGTGGCTGTAGTGATAGCTAAACTGCGCTAAGATTCTTGCTGCCCCCTCTTATGACTTCTAAGCTATTTCGAGAATGCACCGACTCGAACTCAACAATTCGTATTTTTTTAGAAGAACGTAATTATATAGGGGACATTCTTTTCATTCATCGACTGCTCTCAAGTTCCATTAACTGCACATATCTTTACAACTCTATATCCTTTAACACCAACGCACATAGTTTATGTTGTCTTCGTCCCTTCTATCTAGAAGTCCACCGCACTTCTTATAGCTCCAACGAACCAATCTCTCACATGCTCCGAAAGTTAACTCAAACCTCTCCGTTTTTGATTTCAACAAAAGAACTATTCGTTTCAAACACTATTTAAGTCTTTTTGTTAATTCTTAGTCTTAATTTTAAGTCCTGGTATTATATCCACCATAAAAATTAAATTGAAATTAAAGATTTTACGTTCGATGCTGGCGGCATCTATGCAATTTTTATATATGCGTTCAAAAACCAAATGGCTAAATATTGGAAGCAGGACCAGCTACTTAACATTGCGAAAAAAAGATGTTAAGGCACAAGGAAGAAAAACTCGGTAACATTGAACCCCCAAAATATATTGATATGTGAGCTACCTTCTGATGGGAAACGACGAGATTTGCAATTCTCCTGGGATACTTTAACACTGCGAAGGAGAAGGCACGCGAAATTGCTAAAATTACCAATTGGTGAAACTAATGTCGCATACTAAATAACGAGAAACCATTAGATAATCGGCAATCCAAAATTATTTAACTCCATGACATTCAGTGCGGCTTTGTGGGACCCAGGTCGAAATTTGAAGTGAATCAGAGTATACTGGCAGCATTACGTTATAAAGTTACCGCACTGGCAGCATTGAGGCCACGTCAAACCTGTTCGTTTTTCCGGTTTGATGGAGGTGGTCATTATTATAAGTCTTAATTAGTAAGTTAAATAAAAAGTAAAGTGATAAAAGAAAACAAGCCTATTGGAAAAAGACAAAACGTATGTACATATGTACATATAGTAAATAAGTCTAATACATTATATAAATTTAATCGTGTTATTGGAAATTAAAATTTTTTTTCTGAATTACCAAGTAACAATTTTTTATTTGTACTATTTCGGACTCTAACATTCGGAACACCAATAAGACAACGCAAACAATGAGAATGATATCGAAATATCGAGAAATCTGCGTATCGTCTTCATTGACTTGGAAAAAGTCTTCACCACAGTTCCCAGAGAATAATATGCAATATAACATAACGCCAAAACGAAAGCCAAATAAATGGCACGAATAACTGAAGAATTCGAATTTAAAGCTTGAATGAACCAAAGCAGTGCAAGTGAGTCCAATTGCTTTATTATGTTTAGCAAAATTTTCTATCGAAGCAGCACAGCAATGAGTTCGGAACGACTTCTCTTCCTTTCGCCAATAATAGCGCTATTACAACCAGCCACGTGACAGCCCTTTAGGTAAATCTTTGTAATTACATAAGTGTACGCAAAGACCGTTATATTTAAGCGTATTTATGCAATTAACGAATCATTCGTATTAAGACCAAATATCTTAGTGCGAAAAATTCAAAATACTTAAGTTCTATCGTTAAATACTAAGGAATTTGTGATCCCACTCTACACTGAGGGTGGCTTAAATGGCGCGAAAAGTCCACAGTATTTCGTGACAGAAAGTGCCATGTTAACTTAAAGGTCTGATATAGATGACAGTCGTTCGTCCGGCTTTGACATACGTATCGCAATATTGAATGGCGTACGAGAAATATGAAGGCAGAATAAAGCGACGAAAATGAAAAATAACGAATGTCAGTGAGCGTAACAAATGGTGATCTAATTAAAAGTATGAACATATGCGGAAGTCAGTGAAAAAACTTCAGGCTGAATAAATCAGATTGAAAATCTTACAAAATGTGGTACAGGCTCAAGTTCCAGCCGAGTTTCAAAGCAAATGACGAATTAAAAGTACATAATTGGATAACTTAAATACTCCAATACAAAACAACCTGATTCTAATGTCTGTAAATTCAGACAAGCTTTCAATCGGCAAGTGAGAGAAATATGTAGTATTCGATCGAATGCAAAATAACTAAAAACTTTCCTGAACTACTCACTATAGTTTTTATTTTTGCAGCAACGCAGTGGCTAGTACTCTACCCTGAAGGGATTACAATTTATTTAGATTCCTATCAGGCAGTTTGTTCCATTCCAACCTAGATATGTCCTTGCCTATTTTTAAATGTAAGCACCCATCTCTGTAGGTAATGTACTGTATACAGATTTCAGTTTCTGTTATCTTTTTAATTTATAATGAAAAAGATAATTCTGAGTATATACACATACATATCTATAGGTACATATGCACGTATATTGAAATCATCTTCCTAAATGATTCTATTGTAGTTGCATAGATACGAGTAAATACCGTCTTAAGAAAAGTAGCCTACCTGAGACCAATATATGTAAACTTCATTTCTAGAGAATATAAAAAAAAGTGTTAAATGTCAAAGTCCACAGCTTATCACGTCGAATCTTTTCCAGCCTCTTTTTCTTTCTGCTTTCTGATTTTCTCCTCCCTTTTCAGAGCATGCTTCATACAAAAAGTTCCCAAATTTCTTTGAGGTTGACATTGATGATATTTCCTTTTTTCCCTCAAAGTTGCGGTTAGCCACAGGTGTTTTCGGATTACCAAAGAAGGTGCTTTCGAGTATTTGCTATAAAAAAGTCTGACTGAATAACATTATTATGGTCTTCGTACAAATACCTCGATATAATCCATTTTATTGTTCGAAGACATTCATTTGTTGATCCACAAAATCCTAATTAATACTTTAAAATCTTCTTAAACCACCAAATTAATGATCATCCCGTTTTGTGAGTTTTTTCTTCAGTAAAAGAAAAAGGTTATCATCATAATTACATGACCTCTTTCTAAATATGAATACTTAGCAGGTTCAGATTACGTGTTTTATGAAGGAAAGTAGTTATTGTAGATATGATACGAGTATATACAATTATTCTGTTAAGATAAGTAGTCATTCACTTAGAGCTGCAGACCTTTTGACCAATTCAGTTACCCCCTAACCCAAGAGTATTGACAAAATAGCTGAGCGTCATTTGCGATAAAACCATGGAGTTAAGTCGATGGACTTTAATGTGCATTCAACAGGAAAAAGTATCATAAAGGCATTTTAATCGACCCGTAGATCGCTTTTGACGGAACATGCAACTTTGGTCATATAGCTCGCCGTATAGAGGCTATAAGTGCTGACGGTTATATGAGAAAATAGATTTGGTAATAATATGACCTAACTTTATTGTGTGGTGAGAAGAAGGGCCATAGATTAGATGTGATTAGGTCTGCCATTTTGACACTCTACTAATGAAGATGCTCTGGTATAGGCAGATGAAGTCGTTCTGCTGCTTATTGGAACATGACTACCGCATATACTTAACCGTCGCTTTAAGATGATATCAGCTAATACGAGTATAATAATAACTTGCTGTACCTGGCCATACTTTGACGTTAAATGGAAAAGAAAGAAAAATTCTTGTGGGTATACAATATCTATTGTTGTCCCATTGTCTCTGCAGATATAGAAATTATTTACGCAACATATAATTGTCCATGCGAGAAGCAATTGGTGTCTTAATCTAGACCGCACAATTCTAAAGATTGGTAGTGAGCTTTCTTGATGATGATTGTAAACGCCAATCGAATTGGGAATTAGAGTTTCTTAAATCGAAATGACATATCCGTTTTAATCATATAAATGCGAAGAATGAGTAAAACTCCACCTTTTAAAGCTGCTTTCAAGATTGTTTCTTTTACGAAGTTTCTCATTAATGTTTTTACTGCAAACTGGGTATCGTTGCAAAGTTTTGGCTGTTTGATATTTCGCAACATGATAATTGGCACGCTGATTTTCAATTGCAGTACGTGCAGTAGCATCCCTAGCATTCAAAAAAATTGTTGGGTAATTAATCGCTTCATCTGATTCCACAACAGTGCCGACGGATTTGTATAAGACTGCCTTGCTTTGAATGTTAGACTGAATATTATTGTTAAGTTCGTACATGTTTTGCTCCTGGCTACAAGAATAGCTCGTTCATTCAGTCAACCATGATTCTTATAATTGGTTTGAATATTGGGAAATATTTTTTCAACCAATCTCCTTTTGACGTCAATAAATTGCAGAAGTTATGATGCAATGAAGTTCGTCCTGAGTTCAGATCAACCGGATCAACCTGATCCATACTCATATTTGAAGGTAATTAAAGTATTCCGGGCAAGAATTCATTTCGTCCGCTGGTGTCGATTAAGCAATTACAGCTAATGTTTGCCTGAAATATCCTCCAAGCAATAAAAATGCGTTCCCAAATGGTCTGATTTTCCACTCAAATCTTGCAAGAGCTTTGAGCGATTTTTTGTGTGTCATTGTGCATTCATCAAAAGGAATAAGTTTGTATTTCTGGAATATCTACTTTTCCGGATACTGTGGAAATGTTGCACGTGGGAGTTTCAATGAATGGCACGTTCAATTACAATTTTAAAGTGGAATCAGTTCCTCTACCTAGTAGCAATGTCGCAGCTATTCCGGAGGACGCCAGAGCTAAGGCTATTTCGTTTTAGGATCAATCTAATGAGGAACGTTTTCTCCGTTTACAATTCTGACTTACTGGAAAGGCGTTGGACCGGGCACGCTTACCAACAGCATACCGAGAAAGAAGCATTCATCTTTAATTGTAAGCACGGTGTATAATCTGCCTATCGTAGTTTCTTTGAACATGCCAGCTTGTCTGTCGACTCGTTCTCCTCACTTACATCGTTCAAATGATTTTTGATGAAGCCAACAATACTCTTATGTTATGTAGGTACTTTACCCTTTTACGAGTAGCGCTTTTGCTCTGTCTGACGCAATTTAGATTGTTCCACTACCATCAATGCTCCTAACCAAGAAGCGCAATTTTCTTTTTACTCTTTAGCCACCCCTTTTTTCGCATCCATGTAGCCCCACCAAAATCTGGGAAGCAAACAAGAAATTTTCCTCTATCTGAATCTAAATCTACCCGGATTGTTTTTTGATGTTCGTTCTAGCATTTATTATAAGGGTTAGTCGTGGTTTTGGTTCAGTTGCTTTTTCGCAATAATATTCTCTAGGTTTCAGTGGATTTTTGAAGCTGGACCAAAATCTTGGTTTTTACCGGTTTTTATTTGTTTATGTAGTTGAGGGTTGAGTTAATGGAAACTTAAAAAATGCGAACTGAGGAAAAGATACAAACTGTTGGTCACCTGAAGTTTGTTTCAATAGAAATAGTTTTATTTGTATTTTTTCTCACAAAATAACCAATGTGTTGCAACCCACAACAACAGATTAAAATATGCAAGCAACGTATGTACATACCTACGAACAATAAGAAGAAGAAACGCATAACTGGACCAAGGTGTCGCTATCCAGCATAAGACTCAGACAACTTCAGGTGTCACTTCGCAAAAGTATCACACGAAAATACATTTTGTTCGAGCCAGAAATTATATTAAAAGCGATCTTATCATTCCCATTTCGTTTCAAAGAAATCTTTTCATGACAAGTAAATATTGTAATACCTGTTACACGTACAATAGATGTTTTTTTTTTGATAAGAAGAGATTGGAAGGAACTTTTAACTCGCCAGAAAACAGACAGGGCTCCAACACTCTTCGATACAAAATATTAACCCAAAAAACATTACTGCGTAAAATGAGGGACGAGTTTTGACGCTTGAGAGGTTTGAATTGACCAAATGTACATTACCTTTAGTATTATTGTCAGTCCTGATGGAGTCGGGATACCGTAAAATACATTTTGGGAATTACTTAGCCTTTACTCAGGATCAAGATGGGAGTTTCTGTGAGACGACACTATAAGGTATTGCTTCTGAGAGCAATTTAAGGAGATGGTAGGTCAAAAAATTAGATACTAAATCTTGGATATCTGTCTAGGTTCTTATTAATCTAAGTTAGTTTTCACCTTTACAAACTTAAAATGGTTATTACTCTCCATATCCTTCCAATTTGGATCTAAGAAATTGTATTTGAAATTTAAAAGTCTCAGTTCAACTCTGCAAAGTGTAATTTAAAAATCAATGTCAAATCGTAAATAGGGGATTTATTGAAACGAGTGTATCTAGAAAACATACTGTTTTACGAGTTGCCGACTCTATTTCCAAAAAGGAAAACCTACGGAAAATGAAATTTTACAGTTCAGTTCTCAAATAATGCGAAACCTTGATAGAAAAAAAGGCCTTCGACAATTGAGAAAACTGGAACAAACTGGATCCCATGGTTTCATTCCGAATCGATTAAGGAAGTATCTTGGAAACAGGTGGAAAAAACTGAAGATATATTAGGTTTTACCACATGAAATGTCCGTTTTTATAGTAAAAATTTAAAAACCGATATTTTCTTTACCCCTATGAGAGAAAGGTGTTCACTTATTGTCATTGCGGATACTCCCATGATTTGTGCAATCTCCCGCACCGATTTCGTTTTTTTTTTTTTTTGGTTTTATAATTTGTGTTCACATTGTAGGAGCGAGGGGAAGTTAAGGAGGGAAAAAGAGAGATACCCATGTGCGTTGGATTTAAATGTTTGCAAGTTATAGTGACTAGGAAATAAAGAGCTCGACAGGGCATTTCATACGCGAGTTGCACGGCTTAGAAACGAATCACGATATTTCAGAGTGCGTCCGAAAGTGGGCTTGAGGCTATACTGATGAGCATTCATAGCGAGACGGGTGTTAGAAGGGGTGGAATGCTGCTGGCAATTTCGGTGGAGCACTAGTGGTGAAAATAGCGATACAACAAGGTGAGACAATTCAATTCAATTCAATTCAATTTGATTGGAACAGTATAAATAAGACATATATCATCTTTTATAATACATAAACTACATTTGAATTTGGAAAGGGTAAATTGTTTTAATGTTTTAATTCAAAATAAATTACAATCGCATTCTGAATTAAATAATAAAAAAATATAATAAAAGCAATCCGTTATAATGGGAGGAGTAACGAAAGGGGGGGGGGGGGTAGGCGTAAAAAATATTAATAGAAAAGGTAACGATAAGGAGAAAAAGGAGAGAGAAAAAAGGAAAAATAGGAAAGAAGAAGTAGAAGTAGTTTTTATTGATGTTGCTTAAGGTGTTCCAGTGCTGCATTCTTGAATAATGTGGCTCCCATTGCTTGCTTAGCCGTTAAAGGAAGTGTGTTCCAAAGCCTGGTAACATAGACAAAGAAGAGGCGCGAGGAGTTTAAATAATTATATGCAGGTATTATAAGATTGAGTGTTCTGGTAGATTGAGAGAATCGTATCTTGTCAAATAGGTAAGCAGGAGATTTATTTTTAATGATTTTGTGCATGAACACACAACATCTTAGGTCGAGAAATTGTTTGAGGGAACAACCTAGAACAGAGTTATGGTAGTGTGAGGCGTGGTTGTATCGGGGAAGTCCGTAGACGTACCTTATCATATCATTGAAGGCTACGAGTAACTTATGTTGCGAGATGGAATCAAGCTTGCTGTAGACAACAGCAGCGTAGTCAATTATAGACAGAAATAGCGCTTTCACAAGTATGAGCTTTGTGCCGATAGGCCTAAGATTGGAAGAGGGCCAGAGTTTACGCAGTCCAGCGTAGATTCGCCCGATAACATAATTTATGTGGCCAGCAGCGGAAAGCGATCTATTTAATTTGTAACCCAAATTAGTAACCATGTCAAAAAAAATTTAGTTGTCTGTCATTCAGGAATACTGGTGGTATTCCGTCCGTGTCGAAGTGTTGTTTGGATATCAAAATCAGTTGTGATTTCATAGGATTGAGATGAAGTCCATTACAAGTAGCCCAGTCATAAATTTTGGAGAGGTCTTCATTTAATCTGACGACTAGGTCCTCAATGAGTCCAGTTGGTCGGGATATATAGATCTGTGCATCGTCAGCATATAAGTGGATATCCGCATTAGAACAGACTTTTGGTAGATCAATGACAAAAAGACAGAATAAAATCGGTTCAAGTATAGACCCCTGAGGAACTCCTGCATCTAAGAGGCCGAATTCTGACGAGGCGTTGTTGTGAACGACTCTTTGATAACGCTTGTCGAGATAATTGTAAATTAGTCGAACTGAACTTTCACTAAATCCGAAATATAACCTACGTTTTTGACATAGTACCTTATGGTTGACACTATCAAAAGCCTTCGAGAAGTCAAACAAACAAAGCACGGTTAAGTAATCCCTGTCAAAGTTAACCCTTATGTCGTCGAGAATTTTGACCATGGCTGTAGAACAGCTATGATTAGCTCGAAAGACGGACTGCACAGGGAATAACAGACTGTGCTGCTGGATGTATTTTACAATTTGGTGAGCCAGAGCTTTCTCAGGGACTTTTGATAAACATGGTAAAATGCTTATAGGTCGAAAGTCAGTTAGCGAAGTTGGCTGGGATTTTTTCGGGATGGGTATGACTTTTACCAACTTCCAACAATCAGGAAAAGTGGTAGAAGTTATGCAAAAGTTAATTATGTGCGTGAGGCAACTTAAAATGTGGGGTAAAATAACCTTCACAAAACGGATAGGTATTCCATCTTCTCCTATAGCATTCGATTTAAGGTTACGTACGTGGATATCGTCAAGCTCTGATACAACATCAAAATCGAAGTCAAAACTGGTAGTGAGGTCATAATTTGGAGTGAAGCGAGGTTCGATTATAGCATTGGAAATAAACACATTGTTAAGATCGTCAGTATTAGGGAAACTATCAACTATTACTTTCTTTCCAACGCCAATTGAACGCAAATTATTCCACAGTCTCTTTGAGCTTTGTTCAGGTTTTAATTTAGATAGAAAGTATCTTTCCTTTGCTCTTCTAGTAACTGAGGTGGAGAAATTACGCGCACGATGAAAGATTTCCCAATTAAGAGCAGTAGGCCTTGATCTCCATTTAGAATAAAGCTTTTTTCGTGTTTTGATAGCTTGGTGGACTTTGAGCGTGAACCAAGGGCATTTATTATTTCGTATTGCGACAGTTTTCAGGGGGGATATATCTATTGAAGAGTTCTAATATTAGTGATTGCAAAAAAATTACTTTATCATTTATATTTGAGGTAAAATAACAATTGCGCCAAGGTAGGTGGCCAGCATCGATTTGCAGTGCTTCATTATCTATGCTTGAGTAGTCTCTAAATTCGAATGATGTCGCACAAGGGGAATGATATAACTCAACGTTGTATGTGCAGAATATTAAGTCATGATCAGACATACCAGCTAACGATAATTGGTCCAGAAACAAAACATTGGATCGATTAGAAACCATAACAACGTCAAGAAGGCTTGGAGGGTTATTAGGTAAGAAGCGAGTGCCGAATGAGTTCAATACAGATAGTCCTGAACCAGCCGTAAAATCAGACAACTGGCGAGATTTATTGTCATTTTTTAAGAGATCTACATTCAGATCGCCACAAATAATTATGTGCTCATAAGTTGCAGTGTACTCATAAATTGCAGAAAATAAGGGTTCTGGGGAGTAGCATCGGTTAGGGTTATAGGCAACACCAATGAGGCACTTCGTGTAGCCATCGCGTACTTCCATCAAGATATACTCGACCACGCTTTCTATTGACTTTTTTAATACATTGTATCTTAATGATTTACTACAGTATACTGCAACTCCACCGCCAGTAGTAGTTGTAATTCGATCGTTGGATATGAGTTTATACCCAGGGATCTCGAATAGCTTCTCTTTTGTCAGATCGTCTATATTCACATCGAACCAAGTCTCAGTTACACAAATCAGATCTACTTCAGAGTCATCGAGAATGTACTTCAAATAGTCAAGTTTACTCAAGCTTAGACTACGGTCGTTTAGGTAGCATTCTTTTAGGCATTTTTTGCGGTAGATAAGATTTTAATTATCGGTCGCCTCGCAATATCACCCATATTACCGGGCGTGGCTAAATTATTGAACACCATTTAAGCATATAAAAACAAACGATGGGAGCTTAAGATTACGAACAGTCACGTATAAAGAACATCGAGATGCGCAACAAGAACAACTACAGAAGATGGTAAAGTTAAAGGAAGTATGAAATGAGATATTATGAATGAAGGATATAAGAGGGTAGAAGAGTAACTGGGAAACGCAAAGAGAGAAAAATGAGGAAAATAAAACATTAGAAAGAGGAAGTACAACAATATAAAATAAGTCAACACTATTAATATAAAGCAATAAAAAAAACAATTTTTAAGATAATAATTTGAGAGGTACTGGTTTGATGAGTTTGTTTAGGGAAGAGTGACGTTAGCGCTAGTTGACATCTAATTTGTTCCATTGACAACATTGAGACAGGAGACATTACGTGGGTGTTCGAGGGTGTCGAATGACTGTGTAATATTGTCATCACTTATGGGTTTGATCGTACGGTTTTAAATCCTATCTAGTAAAGCAATGAGGTCTTAGGAGCACCTGACCAGATGTGAACATTGTACTCCAATTTCGGGTGGGTAAACGCCTTATATATTAGGCCAGATCAGAGTGGGTGAAGTATTTCTTACATCGCTTGAGGAAACATTTCGCGGAGGTTTTGGCGACATCGAATATGTGTTCATTCCAACGAAAGTTGTCATTGACACACATACCCAGAATGGAAAGTTTTTCAGTTTAAACGATGCAAGTGCCATTCATGGATAATGGCTAGGTATTTAAATTTCGCTTTAACGACAGCAGACAGCATTGTGTAAATAGCATAGTTATGCTGTAAATAGCAGTATTTAATAAGCTTAACATAGGCTGCCGTTCCCGTTCTACAGCCAAAGAGCAGGGACGTGAGTTTGGAAACGAATATGAAAAGCAGAGAGTACTGTCGTCAGGCAAGGAATATATTGGATTAGAAGTAGCAGACAAGAGATCGTTAAATAAATTTAAAAAGAGAGTTGGAGACAGAAAGGGGGCCTTGGGGCACACCGGCATTTATTTTGTGAACATTAGACTTGAAACCATCAAAGACAATTTGAGTTGAACGTTCGGACATTGAAGAAGAGAGTCATCGATCCCAAAAGCACACATTTTCGACAAAAGAGCCTGAAGATAAACTCTGCCAAATGCCTTAGAAATATCAAGTGCAGCTATTTTGCTTTCGCCAGATTGGTGTAGACTTTGGTTCCATTTTTCGGTGAGACATGCCATCAAATCACCAGTGCATCTGTTGCTATGAAAACCGTATTGCCTGTCATTGAAAAGTTTTCGTGTTTCGAGATATTTCATGAGCTGACGATTTATTAGCATTTCCATGACCTTGGAAAGAAGGGTCGTAAGTGCAACGGCTCTGTAGGAGGAGAGAGAAGAAGATTCGCCTTATTCGGCTGGACAAATGCTGTTTTCCATCTGCTCGGAAAGAGTCCTAAAGAGTAGGATTGACGAAAAAGCTTACGCAGTGGTTTTGCCAGCAAAACAAAGCATAAACTGGAAGCGTTGAACTGGCCGCAAAGTGAACAGCAAGCATTTAGGCTTTGTCCGAAGAGCCGACAGCTGAAATGTCATTGTAAATGAGCGTTGGGATGGAGGATGAGGCAGAGTTTCTAATATTTTTTACGAGCGACCAAAAATGTTTACTACCTTTGGGACATTGTAGTATTTTTTGCCTCAGTTTTTGGTCGTATTGGAATCTTACGTTGACGTTGCAGTCATTCCTAGCTCGTTTAAAATTCTTTCGGTTTTCCTCTGTCGGATTGGTATTGAAGGACCGAAAAAACATTTCTCTAACCCTAACAACCTCTTTACAGCTCGAGTCCTGCCATTCCTTTTCTTTTGGTCTCTTAATTACTCTTAATTCGATAAGGGATAAAGAATTTCATTCTACTGAGAATAGTGTCAGTGATCATATCAGCAGCGGCATCCACGCCGTTATCGAGGAAACATAAGGAGCAATTAAATTTCTTAAAGAAGCTGTTAAGTTCATTCCAATTGGCTTTCTCGTATTGTCATACGGTTCTTTTAGCAATTTTTTCTCTAACTGTATGGTCAGCATACGAGAAACTAGCTGATATGACATAATCATCCGACGAGCCAAGAGGGGAGAGCACATCAAGGGTGTACTTATCAGGGTGAGAGGTTAAAAACAAGTCCAGGGTATTGGCGGTATGACCATCAACGTCTGGTATATGCGTGGGCTCATTTACAAGCTGCGTTAAGTTGTTTTCCGCAGAGAAGTTCTAAACACACCGTACTTCGGCGGTTGTCTGTCCAGAATGTCGATGCCACCCAGAATTGGGTATATTGAAATCGCCCGTAAGAACGATTTCAGTAAGAGGATACAGGGATACAATTCTTTGAATGAGATCAGACAGCGCATCAAACTCGTTAAAAGTCGAATTACTGTCTAGTTTGGGGCTTCTATAAATAAAGCAGTAGTGGATAAATTGCTTACGGAAATGGAATTTTAACCACATGGAACTGAATTCCGGATTGTAACAGGGAATACATTTGGTAAGTACGCACGTAAATGGCGAGACCGCGATGAGAAAATAATAGTGGCAACTAGTTTGTAGCCAGGTAGCTGCCGGTATTTCAATAAGTGCCAAAAAAGCTGGACTGTAATTAGAGGTGTGGACGTACACAGAAAAGTGATTACTTTTTAACACGCGAATATTTGATATGTCCACTATAAATTCCCAGACCATTATAACGACAGAAGTAAAAAATTCAGAATTGGTTCACCAAATCAATTTGTTATAGCTGTTATGTGCTTATAACAATAGGAAACAGCACACCAACCACCCACAACCCGCTATCCTTCGGTTGTTACATGATATCACTTACATACATACGTGGCATGTATGGAATTGTAATATGTATGACCAGATGCACACTTGTATGTGTGCACTCGTCGATGATCAGGTCGGCACTGAACGTGAAAAATGTCAAACAATAACATACACTCGAAAACGTCTCACAACTTTGATCTAGACCTTTAGTAACAAAATGCGCGATTCAGGTGTTCCTCATATTTGTGACATTGTATATTCTGCGTAGATTCTGTACAGTGAAGGTCGGTACTTCGACCGGTGCAATGTCTCACCGACACAGCAACATTCAATAGTGGATTTACTGACTCGAATTTATCCTCTGTGGCGTGCACAGCCTGTCTGGTGGGACGATTATTACGACCGAAAATTGAAGTAAGCGTTCTTAAATTGCGACCGCCGCAGAATTTCGGTAGCAATTTTCAATAATTTCCAAACTTTGCTCATTCATTGAACTTCACTACATGAAATTGGTTGTACCAAAGTTAAACACAGCCTATTCGTGCAGAAATTTATTTTAGGCAATCTGAAAACTGTTCCAGTGTAGTAAGTGTTTTTTATAAAGTCTGGTATTCGTAACTTTCTTTTCATTTCGAATTATAATTTACGTGCAAGTTTTTCAAACTTGTTATAATATGAACCCAACTTTTGTACCACTGCATATCTAATTTTTTTCCAGTTCTAGCAATTTTAAGCAACTTAGGCATTAGGTAAATATACACAAATACCTGGAATTCTTATCAAACATGTACAACCTTGTCTTTTCCGATTTACTCGTAACTATGACAGCTTGGAGTTCTACATATTTGGCATCTATGTAAATTTAAATTCATTAGTTTCATACTTTTATACTGAATCTTTTGGCAAATACTTTTGTACAAAATCAATCTATCTGCTCGAATTAATAATTTTTTTTTTATATTGTCATGAATATTTTTACTGGAGCGGCTTTAAACCTCACCCGAAAATTAAACACAGAATGTTACCTACGCTTTCTTTAATTTCGTTTTGGAGAATTGAGGCAATGTTGTATAAATTTCGAAGTAATTTTATATCATGAAATTAGAAAATATAAATATAATATCTATCTCATGTTGAGGTAACATACACCAAGCGCTTACTAGCGAAAAGGTGAGAATAGGGCTTGTGCTTCCACATACTCGTATTGTACATAATTATTCCATCTTTATGTAAATTTTGTTTTTGTTTCTTAGCCTCGTTTTATTTAAAACTTAAATTCTATTTATCATTATAGGTTTCCTTCTTTTCTACAAGTCCAGAACTAAGTAATAAACAACGATTTGAGTACTTTTCGAGAACAATACCATCGGACCACTACCAAGTCAAGGCCATGGTTGAAATCGTGAAACGAATGGGATGGAGCTATGTATCAATAATTTATGAAGAAAGTAACTATGGAATAAAAGTAAGCTTGCTTTATTTAGTTATTTAATTTTAGCAATTCCGTATAACAATATAACATACAGATATAGCTTAAGTAAATTCACTATTGAAACATATGGAGGATCGCCTTGTCTATGACTTGATTTCCTTCATCTAAGTTCTTACGGATGAATAAATTGTTTAGAATTGAGAATCTTTAAAATATTTTTAACATTAATATGTTCGATCTACCTACTACCTTTTTTTTGTTTTTTTTTTTTTGTTTGTTTATTTGCTCGTTTTCTTGTTCTTATTGGATTATTAAAGCGAAAGTCCTTTACTGCAATTTTCAATTTTTGATGGAGCAGAACACTTAAATAAAGGACTAGTCAACATTTATTATAGGATGTTATGTCACATATGCCTAGCGGATTTAAGTTTTTAGCAAAGCATAGTGCGCCATTACGACCCAACTGAATAGTCTACAGCCTTTCCTACTAGGCGACAGCAGATAAGTCGGTAACCTTTTAGAGACGTCAGGGAACATTTGGTTATTCTGATGCATCCTGAAGAGTAACGACATATTCAGTTAAGCTCACAAGAAACCCAACTCTCAATGGGTGAATAATCGGGAACGAAGGCTATCCTAACGCAGCTTCGGGTATTGAGGAACTCCTTTTTGTGGCATACCTAGCAAGTTTCTGGGCGATATCATTTCTCTGTAACCCGTGTGATCCGAACCAAGATCCAAGGAATTCATCATTCATCATAGAAGGTTCAGAAAGGCGAAAAGCGCAGTTTGGCTGTAGCTACAGACGAAGAAACTTCACCCCCCTGCAGTACAGGTCATTGCCAACAGGACCGCGTACCATATTTTTTGGCTTGGAAGAGAAGCAAGAGTTTTCACAATGACCCGTGTAAAATAAAATTGAAACCAGTTTCAAAGGCGGATGTTTTCAAATGATTTTAAACAAGAACCAACTTTGGAAATCTTTTCTTAAAAATTCTTCAATTCATTATAATATGATAAGAGAACCATACGAGAGACTTGGTAAGACCTTTGTCTGAAGACGTTCAGGTGAAGCATACAGAACTAAATGTATTTAGTTCTTATTCGAATCTTTTGCTCTTTCGTTGATGAAATGCAAGTGTATTGCTGGAAATAGAATATGACCTATTTTCTACTCGAAAAACCTTAAACACGATTACGAATACAAATTTGTGGGCAATAGGGTCTATTTTAAAAATAATCCTGATGTATTTGTACTAGCGTATAAACATATTATCTAAATCAGAAGATCTACGATAATGAGCTTTATATTGTTTGCTTCTTCTACGGATTGAAGGTGCCCAGAATAAAATAATACGGCTAAAATTTAAAAAGCAGGATAGACAGCTTTCATGTAAATCCATCGCTTAACAATTAAAACATAATGATTCCCTGAATGGAAGTTAATGACCATGCGAATAAGGTTGTAGATTAGAACTGCACCGTATACTGGCTTTTAAATAAAATTTATTTCCCAATGAAGCGCTATACAAAAAACCAATGTCTTTCATGTTGTTACACAATTTGACCGTCCGGAGTATTAGTCTTTAGGAGAGAACTCTTCTTGGCAAATATATTCTTATTTCTTGATGTATCTTTATCTTTTCCAGATATATTCTTAATGTGCTATTACGAGGGCGGGTCAATAAGTCCGTGACTTTTGGAATAAAACACAGATTTTTTGATAATAAAATAATTTTATTTTTCAACGTAGTGTCCCTTGAGCTCTATACACTTTGTCCAACGCTTCTCCAATTTTTTTATCCCTTCCAAAAAAAAAATGATTTGTCGAGGTCCTCAAAATAGGCCTTTGTTTGCGAGATGACTTCATCATTGGAGTCAAATCTTTTTCCACCAAGCCATTTCTTCAGGTTTGGGAACAAGAAGTAGTCGCTCGGAGCCAAATCTGGAGAATAGGGTGGATGAGGGAGCAATTCATAGCCCAATTCATGGATTTTTTCCATGGCAACTGCACATGTGTGCACCCTTGCATTGTCTTGGTGGAAAAGAATTTTTCTCCTCAAATTAGTGAGTAGTCTGATAAAAATAGCTGTCAAACACAAACTAACTGACGCAGCAAGTTTAAATTTTGACAGGAGTCAACTGACAGATGCCTGTTGACAGGAGCAGTGTTGCTGCTTCAGTAAAGAGGTCAGAAATTCAAAAAGTCACGGGCTTATTGACCCGCACTCGTAAGTAAGTTTTTGAAGAATTTTCATTGCTTTTATTGATAATTTGATTCGAAGACAAAAACAAGAAAGAAATGGTGATTGAAAGAGTAAATGATCAAGAAATGCCAATTTATCGTCGGTTAAAAAAATTTGCCAGTGCACCACATTAAACGTTTTACGTAATGATTTTGGTTTACATCTGTATTAGGTACACCTAATTTAAAAAATTATACCCCAAATATCGTTTCTTTCGCTTGTTAGCTGATTAGATACTAGAAGTTCTTCTTGGTTTTCTGCTTCTTTCTTACCATACAACTTTGTTAAGCGATGAAGCTTATTTTTGGTGGAATGTTCACTTTAAATAGACTTCAGCATATACACATTAATTTCATTGGGAAATTGTCATGACCGTGTGGCTGAAAATTTTTCACTACTCAGCGAAACTTAAGATTGTCAGCAGCTGTCATCTTATATGTTGGATCATTGCAAAAATTTGTGCCCGATTTGAAAATGAAATATAAGCGATTATACTTTAAAGAAAACAATTTTATCAATTATGGCGTCGTAAGATAGTTTTCGACAGCTGCGGCGCAACCAAATTTATTTCTGTTCAAACCGTTCTGAAGGGACCGAAACAGATTGAAATCAGATCTAAGAAGGTCTGGAAAAAACGGTGGATTCTGAAGGATTTCCCATTTTAACCTCTTCAGCTTTTGCAGCGTTTGTCGGGCGACATGTGGCCTGGCCTTATCATGATGGCAGATGACGTGATTTGTGATTAGTCAAAACGGAACGATATTCTTGAACTTTCCCATTAAGCTTAGAGAGCTGTCCAGTTCGCTGTGATTATTGCGCCTGGAATTCCACAAAACAGATACCAGTACCTTCATTGAATGCAAGCCAGCTCTTGCCACGGGTTCTGCACCTTCACCTGCATGTTTCCAACTCCTTTTTTGTTGCACGTTGTTGTACGGAATCCACTTCTCGTCACCTGTTACGACTCGATCCAAAAAAGATTCGTTTTCATGGAGTCTATGCAGAAATATGGCCACTTAGACGCGATCTCGCTTATTTTTTCCGTCAAACAATGTGGCACCCACGCGTCGAGCTTTAAAAGTGAATCCAAATTTCTCTAAATGGCGAAATTCTGATAAACGGTCAATATTAAGCCTATCAGCAATCTGCTCAGTTGAAATCTTCGGGTTATTTTTCACTAAGGCTCGCACAATGTCGTCATCAATCTCGGAAGGCAGTCCAGAACGAGTCGATCGTCCAAGGTCATATCACCGTTCCGAAATCTACCAAAACACTCTTTAACGGTTTTAATGTTTTTTATTGCAGTTTCAACACTCACTCCTTTTCGAAACTCGTGCAGCATTTCATGGCGAAGGTGTAAATTTTCGTTCTCCATTTTAAAATTTTTTTTCACACACAATTTGACTAGACAATTTGACTTCTAATACCACGACCTATCCACTGGTATACAACAAGTCCATAAAACGAACAATAGTTGCGTCATACAGCAAACTTTCTGCCACGTATTAAGATCGGGCACGAACTTTTGCAATTATCCAATGTGTTCCCTTCGTTGGAGGTGCAAAAGCCACTTCTTCACCTTATCTTATTTACCATTAAACTATCTGCATTGTAACTGTACCGCTTGTGGGGCTGACTAAATTTGCAGGCCTTAGAACCATCTTACATCTATTTTAGATCCGGAGGGCAATAGTTTTGTGAATCTTGAGTGATCCATTTTTTTTCTTTCGGCTTCTTGCTCGAACCTCAGCTGTAACTTGAGCTTCTAATACTTTTTAGACCGGGTTTTCCGAAGGGTTTTGTTGAACATAGCAAGACCAAGTTTTGGTAGAAGTAATGAAGTATATAACGCACCTTTAACTTTCAGCAGAAATTTTCTGCCGGAATGATGCAGAATTTGCGCGCAATTTAAGCGATCTTACACTAACTCTATGTTAGACATCATCATTATAATTTCCTTGGTTATTAACGACAGAGCTTAAGTATTTAAATTGTTCGCACTTTTTAGGAATGACTCTTTTTAAGCAGATGTGAGGGGTTGAGCTCGTAAGTTCGAAAACACCACAATGCAGATACTTGGTCTTGATTTGGCTGACTTTGAACCGTTATTAACAGTTTCTTTCACGTCGTTGACTATAAAGCGTTTTCATCGGTGAAAAGAAGAGAAGTCATTCTGAACTCGTTAATGTGCTGCTTGTTGAACTGTAATCTTAACTTCGATAACGTCATCATGCATATCGCATATCGTCCTTATATGAATGTATTTCTGATAAATTATGAAATCTTAGTACCATCCAAATAAGATCTTTGGGAACTCTATCGAATGCTTACTCCTAGCCGCTGATTATCGCAAACTTTGAATTTCTGGCACGTCGATCTGCCTCCGACAAATCGACATTCACTGCCATGTAAATTAGCTTAATGTAATATGTTTTTGATAGATTTTCGATAGCTAGTTGTGTAAGATTATGTCCTTTAAATCAGCACCCGCTTCAGTCTCATATAGACGTGATCTTTTTGGAGTGTTTCCGTAACATATTGTAATCTATCTGAACTCAGCTCCTCTATTTTAGCTCAAATATTCTCCTTTATCCGTGTAATTGTGATGGACTTATTTATGTATGTCTGTACCCACCTATATCTGTTCAGATATTGTCAAATTCGGAAAACGTAAAGGTTATTTAAATCCTGAATATCTCGAAATCATTGGTCGCCAAAAACGTCCGTAAATTAAACCGTAAGGGCTCGAGTGATATGCGAAGTATTACCATCCTACTGAAATTTTTTTCATCCATATCCCGATATATACGGTTATAGATGTGCCGGCATCATATTTGAAGAACAATAACCCAATATCTTTTCAAGTGGTAACACCACATCGCACAATGCATTAAGTGAGTGCAACTGTCGTTGAAAAATCAATCCTGTATTCCCAGTACTCCAAATTTGAGAATTTTGAATATTTACGTTTATTTTGTATTTTTGTTTATTTACTTGTTGGAAATCTCCTGGTTTCAACTCTTAGCCAAATGGAATTTTATGTGAAATGCCTGAAATTCGGTTTTTAAAACTCTTTGCAGCGGATGAAGACTTCCAGTTCGGGGAATATCAGTTACGATGAAATCGTACCATCAGTGTCCGAATAATATTCGCAGAAAGTATATAACGCACACAAAAATTACGGTGGTAAGCACCGGTAGTCAAAATAAGCAAACAATGATTTGCAAAATTGAATTCGATGAGTAAGTACTTCCGTTCGGTGCTCCATTATAATTCATTCAAGTTTGTTTTATAATTACCTTAAAAATAAAACGTCTTTGCGCCACCCGATGCAAAAGATATAACATATCATTTGGCTTCAAAGACGGAATTTATGTTTTGTATATGTATACACACATATATTTAAATATTTTAGACTTGCAACCGATATCTCGCTCTTTCAAAAGCATTAAGTTTCAAATAAAACGTAAGCTAATATTTTTTTTTGGCATTTGTTTACTATCCTTTTACTTTTATTTGATTTTTTTAATAAACAAAACCAACAGTTTTTGAGAAAACCAAAAAAGGAGGAAATCCTTTCTGCACTCAAACAATTTTTTGCTGTACTAAAGTGATGCATTAGAAGTTTCTTTAGAAATTCCATTCCTTCCTACTTGTTTCCTTTCTGTGGTGCTTTTGTAAGGTTTGGAAAAAGAGAAATGTATTTTTTTCCATGAAATTTTTTTGCTGGGTGACAGATTAATAAGCTGGTTTAAAAGGGTTGAATAACAGTGTAGCTATGCTAAATTCATTAATCTTGTTGAAACCTAGAGGAAAGTTTGCTTGTTAATTTAGTAAGTCCGAAAAGTTCTCGATTTTATTTCTTTGGACTTTGGTGTACCTACTTGGTTTTCGGTTGCCTTCCACTGGTATTTGCGTTTTAATCCCATACAAACAAAATGATTCTTGCTATTAACAAAACTTGGTAATGGTGGTGGAAGTAGATACATAAATGTTTGTGTAGTTACGGATATTTGTTCAGTGGAGGACTAAGAAGGTTAAGTTTTCCCACTCAAAATCTAAGATATCCTTTATCCTACAAGTCATCTGTTTTGATACCAATCAATCACTTTCGATTCACAGAGTGTTCATATAGCCCCCAACACCTGTCCGTTCATCCTTTCTAATTCAAATAAGGTGTGAATGTACATATCCATGTACACTCTTGGTCGCTTGATTCGTTGATCAATAAAACATTTATATAATACGGTTCACCCTTATCTTTAAATTTCATGATTTTTTTCATACAGTCTGAACTAAGACTACAATTACTACTCTTTAGCGAAGATAGCCAGTAAAAACTAAGAAATTAGAACGAGTAAGAACTGAACTACAGTGGAAGTCAATTTTGTGTCAAGGTTATTCTGCAACTTCAACCAATTAAATCAAAGTCTTCGAAAGCTTTGACCTAATTTCCGAATTTCTGAAATGTCAATGTCCAGTTATATCATGTAACTCTTATGGATCCTAATACTTCCACAACATCTATGCTAGAGCTATGCTATTGCTCTTCTGCGCTCTAAAGCACAGGCAGTCCTAGACGTGATTGGCGATTGGTGTACTAGAAACTCACATCAGTAAATAATCTCAAAACTGAGGTTGATCTTTTTACGAGAAGGAGGAAGTTGACTGGTCTTACACATCTAGTGCTTAAAGGCATCATCATCAAATTCTCTAAAGAACCTAAGTATTTAAGTGTCATCCTGTGCAAATGATCTGTCGGCAAAAGAGGGGGCCTGTTACCGAGAAGTTTCATTTGGATCTGCACGGATATGGCAAGGCTAATTATATTATGTGCGTCGGTGGTCTGGTGGAACAACCTTTTATGAAAATACGTTACTGATGCTCTTATCAGACAACAACGAGCGGTAAAGCACGGTTGTAAGTATCAGCTACCTGCCTCCGCTCTAGATGCATTTCTGAATCTCCCTCCCCTTGATATTCCTATTATGGGCTGCAATCTCAAAGCCAACTTCCATTTAAGGAGAAATGGTCTTTGGTATAGCTCGCACTGGAGCATTGATAAACTTAAGCGCCGACTGTCTTTTGGCTCTTATGGACATACCATTTGATGCAATGACACCAGAACTTCTGCTGTGGAAAAAATACGGAATCGACCTTCCCTTTGCTGGACTGGTTTCGAATAGAATCTGAGCCAGGGAAGAAATTTAGTCAGGTCTTCACGGATGGCTCCAAAAAGCGATCTAAGATCCGGCACCAGCGACGATAGGTCTGCCTGCGTCCGTGGTTAGTGCCTTCGTTTTCGGTTGGGTCTCATATGAGCATAATTGCAGATGGCATGATACTCCGGCTTGCTGGCACACCAGACAAATACTTCCCGACACCACTAAGAGGACAGCGACTTTCCTTCTGCCCCTCAGTAGGAAATACTGCAGGCTGCTTACAGTGCTGGTGCACAGCGCTTTTATTACGCATGATATGTTACACAATAGCCCGCGATGCTTACTATAAGGATCATAGCGATACTGGGGAATACGATCATCGCATCAGGCTGCAGGTATTCGGCGGTAACGTGATAGGTGCTGGTTCTGTAGGCACTTTATTACTCTTAATTTATTACTGGGCCCCCGCCCAATCATCAAGGCTTCGCCTATCATTGACGCTGTCTAATAAAAAGTGGGGTAATGGTTTTCAGATGACGCCGCCGAAGCTTGCTACGATTTGACCAGTTACAAGCGGCCGGTCATAGGTCTTGTTGACGGCCTGACTACCGCTAGTCCCTACCAGAACTTAAATGACGGTACCATGGGAGGCGGGAGAACCCCGGATCTCAGTCCAGGCCTGACTTGTTGAGGTAGACCCGCTTTTGGAGCGTTATGCTGCCTGTGGTTTAAAACAAAATCGCGGAAATGGTCCTAGACCAATTGTAGAGTAGCAAATAAGTACTGGGTCCTGTGACCCTCAAATCAGCAAGAGGTTTCAGATCGGCCTCTACCCATACCAAGGGTGCAACTTGTGCCTCCAACGCAAGTTCTGCTTTGGTATTATACTATTAATGTAGGTAAGCGATGATAAGGCGTAACCTTGCTCTCGTGGATGAATAGGCATCCCGAAATATTAAGTCTTCCAGACAGGTGTTCACGTTAAGCCCAAGACTCTTTGTTACTTTATTACTATATCTCGAAACACTGAACTTGAGAGGAATTTACACAGAGTAATATAAATTAGTTCTATGTCTGAAGTAGACTGGTAAAGGTTCATAATCCTATTAATGCAAAGCATGAGTGTAGTCATCGTATTGCAATTTTGATGCGAGAGTCAATCGAATCGATCGGTTTCTGCTGATAAAGCAGGGAATAGCTGATTGCATATAACCATTAAAAATAAAATTGGATAAATAACACACTCTTTTAGGACAGCACTCCGTGTTTCTGTTTTTCTGACAGCTTCCCTTTATGTAGAACACATAATTACAATAATTAATTATGAGTCTATTTTTATTTGGCACGTCTCTCTTTTGCAACGCAAGCTAGATATGCAAGTCTGTTCAAGCTTTTGAACGCCTTTTTCAAAATAAATAAGTGCAACGGAGATTGGTATTTCACGCATTGTTCATTGATGATTCGCAGGATTTTAAGTGATTGACACCTGATCCTAAACTACCCTGTTTCATATCGAACTTCTTAACAATGTTGTGTTTCGTTCGCTGCTATGTTATCTTGAAAATTAATTTGGCAACTACGGACAGTATACAAATTACCCTCTAGTTTTCGCACCCCATAAGAAGTTCGGAAGCTTATCGGTTATCCTCTGTTTCACCCCATGCGAAAACCGCAGGCTCTCTCTACCAGTTTAAGCTGTAGCTCTGCTCCGCTGGACCACCATTGAGTCGTTCTGTAATTCATTGTTGTTCCTCGGAGTTTTCGTATCGGAAGTGGTCGCGTCTCTTCTGGGAGACAAGGTGCGAATGCATTTAATCATTATACCGGGCAGCTCGTCATGACTTGGTTCCATATCGCTACCGTAGACTCGGTTGCGAACTTAAGCAAAGTATATTTTCCACTTTTGGAAACCGCCAATGTGCTATCAATAAGAACTGTCGCTTTTGTTTGATGTAGTAAACGTTTACGTTTTGTTTTCTTTGCGGAAGATGTTCTCTTAGTTATTGGTGCACTTAGGACATTTTCAGTGGCTCGATTTTATACAAGAGCATTCTTGTAAGAAGTCTTGTTATTGAAGTAATTCATAATTGAGAATTGCTACCATAAGGTCATGGTCAGGAGCCAGCCATCCCCATGTGTCCCCCGCGAATGTTTTCGAATCCATGAGGATGAGACATCTTCAAAGACGAAGGCTTGGGGCTTTTCTGAATATTTAAAATAGTGCTAATATCTGTTGTCGTGAATTCATTAGCACCAAACTACCTCATTTCGCTTTGTCTAATCAATGCGGATTATGATTCCGGCAGGTTGTATCTAGAATTATCCTTCACTATCTAGATCAAGATGAGTGCTAAAATTATTTACATACTTGTTCCACTAATTATTTATTTTTTCATTTATTTAATCACTATTCGAGGTATGGTATCAGCTTGGGTAGAAAAGGAGGTTCAGTAATACATATTTCGATTAGTAACGTCACATTACCTAAACTAGAAGACGCTAGCAGGTGCGCACTTTTATTTTAAGTATACAAGCGCGAAAATTTGCGTTGGTGTAGTGGTAGTTGCTAACGCTTCTCACTCGGAGGGTCCAGGTTCGAATCCTGCCCATGGCAAGTCAGTTTTTCATTGTGTAATTGGAACTCAGACAGAAAAATTCTGCGTGTGAAGGCATAACACTGACACGTAGATTTGGCTGTTGTAGAGTTTCAAGCGCAGAAAAGAAAAAATACTGTGATATACCTCGGATCACTCTGAGTGAAGAAAAACTCTCCGTCCTATTCGGACTCCCACCCCTGGAGAGCAAACATAGAAACCAAACACACCTGAGTTTCAAACCACTACAAAAACAATTTTCCTTTCTCCTCCTTCTAACTTTCCGCCCGCGCCATGGCAACAGTAAAAGGGTATCTTAACATCTTAGGAGCCCGTAAATTATAAAAAAAAAAAAAAAAAGTATACAAGCGCGAAAATTTGCGTTCATTATTTCCAGAGACCAGTGCGAGAGGTAAGGTAAGCACTTCATCACAAACACGATAGTTACATTGCTGAATCAATTCAATTCTTGAAGGTTCATTAGCTAACCGATCTAAATTCTGGAATTCTGAACATTATTCAAAAAATTATTATGAAAATTATTCAAAGTCATCAGATCGACCCAAATAATTTTTTTGTTGGTCAGAGAAAATAGCTTCTTCTGATTCCAAAAACAATTTCATCTAATATCTCTTAAATTCTTCAGCAAATAAAATTTTCGTTAACGCCTGCTTGATAATTTTTCGAACTACTCACACTGAAGCTGTTGCGATTTTTGGTCTAATTTTGCTAGCTGGAGCTGTAGTTCACTCTTTTACCTAAAAAGTTGTCAATTTTTCAAGGACAGCGACCTTATGTTTCACAGTTTTGCGGGTAGAATTGAGTACTTTCTTAATTAAGTGTAACAATTTTTCCGATTTTTACCGGTAAATACATTTTTCAATGAATTTTCTTGGTATTTAGTTGATTATTTCAGTGAATTAATTCAAAAATGACACAAGCTCACCTTAAGAATCGTCAAGTCTTCTGTGTTATATGATTTAATTTTTATCTTAATTTGTGTTTTAGGACAACATAGTGGATTGCACATACTTTTGTGTTCCTTATAAGCTCCTTAACAATTGAAAGTAATCAAGTGACCGAGAGTGTAAGAGCATATATATACATACATGTGCAATCCTATAAAGATAAAGTATTTTTTCAAACCCTTCTACTCGTATAATGGTGACTTGCGTATACTAGTATCCGTATTATGTATGTACAAGGAAGAAATACAAATATACGTTACCAAGTTCTTCTTCAGTAATATAGCAATTTGTTCTCGTAATTGCTTCAATTATCTTTTTCTTTCAGGCATTTGAGGAACTTGAGGATTTGCTGGCGCGTCACAACATTTGTATAGCAATCAAGGAGAAGTTAGTCAAGGATTCAGGCGTTGCAGAGGAAATCGCTTACGATAATATAGTTCAAAAGTTACTTACAAAGCCCAGAGCAAGGGGTAAGTAATCATTTTTTTTTATGATTTCATTCTTTTTGATTAATAGTAAGCTAAAGACACTATAATTTTTTAGAAATTGCCTATTAATTATTGTTTTCTTTGAAATTAGTTTTGTATACAAAAAATTGTCATTATACGATATTAGAAGATAGATGACTGTATGGAAATGTATGTAGGAAGTAGTTCAGATTTCCATTTTAGGTCGAAATCCGAGGAAAAATATACTGGACAGCATATCGCCTGCAAAATTAGGGCTGTAAGTCCGAGTATACCATAGATAGTATATTGCTGATTCTTATATTGCACAAGCGAAACTCTTGGCTGTATCATTGTATTAAATTCCTTCATTTTTTTCCTTTTATAATGGTAGTAACGTTTCTCAACCCTTGTTATTTGAAATTTTAAAACGCAGCCCTGCACATTAACATATTCGGGGCATCAGGAAGATATTCATTATTGCCTAGGGTGTACTAGTGGGAAATTGCATACTTATTATGAGAAAAGATTCAACATATTTAAATAGGTCAATTGAGCTTTATGCTTGTTTAAAAAAAAAATGCCGATACAGTAAGATAGGGGTCTTAGGATTCTAAGAAATTGCGATGGCTGTTTACGTCGAGACTGTCGTTCTCCTGTACCAGGCTAGTTGTCAATTGAATGTCATTTGAATTTCATACAAAAGTCATTTTAACGCTCATTCGAAATTGTCTCCAGTAATAATCAGATTGATAAGTTAAAATTATATGGAAGAAGCTATGGAAGCATTATTTTTTTCAGAGCCATGCAGATAATGATAATTGCCCCCAAACTGGAAATTAAACATGAAAATTGCCTACATGCAATGGCGCGACTTCGATTAGCTCTTAAACAGAATATCAAAGAAGGAAATGGCTGTCATCGGTAAAGATTTAAACTGATACCTCGGTTCGAATACATAGATTGTCATGTACGAAAAGGTTTTGGAATGAAAGAGCCAGCAAGAGGAGATACTTTAATAAATTAAGATGCTGTCTTGTCTAGAATATGGCGAATCGGCGATTTGAAGATTTTAGAGTACCTTAAGTGGTACACTAAAAAATTTAATACCAATAGTAAAGAAACCAGAAAAAAAAAAATTAAAACCGGCACAAGTGCTTCAAAATGCCATAATATGACAAGGAAATCCAAAACGACTTTTGGGCACTGAGTGAAGGGAATCAAAAGGTTTTTTATATTAAATTTGTCGGAGTTGTTCGAGTTTGTCGAAAGTTCAAGACGAACTAACACGTTCAATTACTCACTTGAAAGCCATGGACAGCAATATCGAGTTCGCCAAATTTTTTTTTATTCTTTGGGCATAATACAGTCCAGAATATATTACGACTGTAAACAAAATCATAATCCGATCACTGGATACCAATGCTTTTAAGAAAGAACATTCCAGCCAAAAACAAAACACCAGCAGAAAAAACTTTAGAAATCAGAATCTATATCGAGCTATTTAATTGCATTAACTAATACTACATCAGAGCATCTACTCAGTAACAATACTTACTGACTGGACTTAGTTTGCATAAAATGTATATTTTATATAAAGAAAAAACTGAAGATTCACTGAAATTTTGCATGTATAGAACAATTTTTATCTCCGAATACTACATATCATTCTATAAACTAAAAAAACCAATGTGATGCATGCACAAAATTTCAAAACCTCCGTAATACCAATACTTCCGAAATCGCTGAATATCTGGAGCATAAGAAGCTAAACGAAAATGAAGAAATACACCACCAAGCGGACCGAGAACTAAAAGATACATAAGTTGCTATAATATCTTATGACTTAGGTTAGGTTGGATTAGGTTAAACAGGGGTATGATGGATATGCCATCACACAGACACCAGGCACCAAAACGGGCTCATCGCGATCCCTGTGGAACCAGTTAAGTTTGTCTTCAAATGGCAAAAACCTAAACAACCCCCCTGGTGAAACATCCAATTTATTTGCAAAAGCCAAGAAGGCCTTTGAAGTTCGTGCCATCTTGTTATTTCCTCAGTAAATATCCGAATCTGACAATTTGAGTCTCTTTGTGTGTTTTCGAAAGAGATAGTATCCTACCAGGATTCCTATTACTATCCTAAGCTTATTTTTGTTTAATTTTATTAGCTTCCTAGATCTTTTGCCTTCAAAAAGTGGCCGGAGAGCCTTGGGTACCCTGTGTCCTTCAATACTTGGCCACCTTAGGTTCGCAGTCTTTGTGATTTTTTCGTCAATATGCAAAGACGTGATTTGATGTTGGCAACCTGACTATTGTCGAATAGCCCTCCTTTTCTTGCAAGCTCATCCGCTTCTTAATTTCCTTTAATACCGCAGTGTCCTGACACCTAGCACAATCTCACCCGGTTCTGACTGCATGGTGACTTGAGCACTGTGTGACAGCCCCTGAATGTAGCCCCAAATGCAATGCTCCGATATCCGATGCGTTGTTCGAAAAAGATAGCGCATTAACTGTCACAAATATTTCCGTAACATGTACTTCAATGTGTTTGTTTACAATAATGCGAGTCTCGCAGCTAGCATCGCAGTCAATTTCGAAAATCTGGAAAACTCTCGCATCTCGCAATGCGTGACAACTAAATTTTTTTGTTTTCAGTAAAATTTGTAAATGGGACTTGTTTCAGAGTTGATAGTGGTCGATGTAGACGGCGATATTTCTTCCGGATATCGATTTCATCTGCATTAGCTCAGCTGCCCTGAGGACAGCCAGAACATCTGATTGGAAGGCACTGCCTGTGTCCAGTATTCTGTTCCTGTTCCTTCCTCCGTTTTCGAACCTTCTGTGAAAATTTCATTTGTCTCTGGATCATAAGGAATGTCGAGGTCGACCAAGGGAGGAATTTCATCCGTTAGAATTGGATTGCCTGCGAGTCCCATGTCCGAAACTACTGCTCTTGAAGTAACCCAGATTAGTGAATCGTTTCGCACTTTTGCCAGCAAGTTTTTTGATCTCTAAATCAAGCGGTGTTAGGTACAGAAAGTGTCCAATGCTGTCATAGGGTTGGTATGGAGCGAATCGATTTCTAAAGAAAAAGAGAATGACATCGAAGCAATGTTTTTTTTTTTTAATTCCTTTAATTAGTGTGCAATTCAACATTTTTACAAATATATTTGCACTTAATTAGGAGAATATGTAGAGATATTTAATGTTTTATTATAAAAATAGTGTTACCCGTATTTTCACTTTATAATTCAAACAGAGTGTTCAAATGGATAGGTGGGGTGAACGAGAATACATACAATATTCATATTTATTTAAGCAAAGAATTAAAAAAAATTGAAGTTTTACAAGGACAGTAATATAAATGGAGAGAGTTATTTGTTAAGTGATGGAGGGCAACAAAATTTGAATTTAAGTAAGTTTTACTTACATAAAAAGATTTTCAGATTTCTAATGATTCGGACAGTTGAAAGCATGGTGCGCGAAAATTAGGTATATTTACGAGGAAACTACTATTGCTTCTAACAGTATGAGTGTCATTAATGGGGCTCTGCATGTAACCATCTCTGATAAAAAAATATTTTTAAGATTTTGAAGTAATACAATTGTCTTACAGACAGAATTGTGTGTTTCTTGGAAAACAGAAAGGTGTTTGCTAGGGGAGAAGAAAAGCATACATCATTTCCTGATTACGTATTTTTATAACTTGGTGAGTTGTTGTATTTTATATGCGCAAAGGGATGGTACCCTCAGTTGATACGATATTGAAATGTTGAATGGAAGATGTCAGAATAAATCTTTTACAGAACATTGTAGGATCCTATAAAAGCTATGTAGCGTGAATATTAGATATTTCTTTAACATATAAACGTGATCCGAAAAACAGAAATTGTAAGCTAGTCAGTAAGTTAGTCTCACGAGCAATATCTTCTTTGTCGAATGTGTCGCAACTGCAGCTGTGTAGGCTGAATTTATGGCAGCATGAAATTACAGTTTTTCAGTTTGTGTCATGAAACAGGACTCTAGTGTCCGAAGACTCTTTTGCCCTTAGGGTCAAGTGTATAAACTTTGTGCCATTGCTTATTATTAATTAATTTTGTGCAAACCATAGTCATAACATGCGATGTACATTGTGGTTAATTTGATCAATTAGGTTTAAAGGCTTTGCTGACTCATACGCAAATTCAAAGTCATCGGCAAATGTTTTAATCTTACCTAGAAATAAAATACTAAAGGTTGAGTTGACATAAATTAAAAATAATATTAGACCAAGGACAGAGACAAGCCCCCTAGATTTCCATTAATTTTAACTCCTTGGGAACTGTTTTTAAAATGAAACATAATAAGCCTCAAAAACCCACACAGTACAACTCATCTAATAGAATTTTGTAATCTACCATATCAAAGGCCTTAGTTAAGTCCGGCACAGCAATTCTTGTCATCAAGTGCCTTGCATAAGCCCAAACTGGCATCTGGCATCAGGGCAATGAGTTTCCTTGAAACAAAATTGGTTTGATCTTTCCGAGAAATTTCACAACTCTATACTTAATAATTTTGGGTACAGATGAAATTAAAGAAATCGGTTTGTTATTTATTTTGTGTTTTTTGTTAACCTTTTTAAAAATAGGATATTTAGTTGGATACCGAAGACATCCAATTTTATAAAACAGTGCTTAAATAAGATTACTTCATGAAATGTTTTTTTTTAACTTATTTTGAATGAATGGTTAAGCGTTATTTTCTAAATTTAAGTATCAGTTAAGTTTATTTCTTATTACAGAAACAATGTTAAACTTTTGATAATTGTTCAGTGTGTATATATATGTGTTTTTTATTGTTTCCAGGGGGTCTTACTCAGAAACCAAATTTCAGTAACAACAATTCTATTTAAAATTTAATTTGCGCACCTAACTAAGTTTTTTTTAATGAAAATGCGAATTTATTGTGAAAATATGGTTACAAATGAATCATTCAAAGTATTGAAAGTATTTTTCCCATCTTTCTGGCAGAGCTCGAATACCGTTACGGTAAAAGTGTTCATCTTTTGAGGCTATCAACGAATCAAGCCATTTTTTGATGTCTTCATATGAGCGGAACTGTTGATAACGGTATTAGGGTAACTCCTAATACCGAAGCAAGCTCTTCTGGCGTTTTGCACGGATCGTCATCGATCAATGCCTCCAATTTAGCGTCTTCGAAAGATTTTGGCCTTCTTTCACGCCAACGGTCATCAACATTGAAATCACCATCTTTGAAGCGACGGAACTAATCGTGGCACGATATTTCACTTAGAGCAGGATCTCCGTAAACTTTTTGGAGCTGTCGATGCGCTTCAGCCGCCGCTTTCTTCGAAAGAAAGAAGAAAATCAGCACTTCCCGCATATGACGATTATTTGGCACAAAATCAGACATTTTCACACAACCAAGAGTATATGACGCCAAAAAAAAAATCACTAATGTGTCAAAGCGGTTTGTTTAGCATATGTATGTCTAAGCTTGGTTCATGATGTTTTGAATATGTCAATATCGACCAGCACTTACTGCTGGAGCCATCTATTTACATCTATTGAGAACTTAGTTGCGCATCTAATATATAATATATATACTACACAAAGAAGTGAGTCATATAGTTTAATTGCAACAACATTGTGCTCAATTATTTTATTTTGTTATTATGTTTTAAATTTTTCTTGTACTTTCGCCACTTGCCATATGGCAAAAGTTTGTACATAGCTATTTCCTAGACAAATTCATTGTATCATTGAGCATTTATATTGGTAAAAAAATTATTTATATTTTGTCATGAAATAAAGATTGAAAAATAAAACTGCCATATTTTGTTCTATGCACATGATATTTTTAAGGAGGATGCACACTTGTATGGTATCATTCCATCCCCAATGGAATATGTTTCTAAAATTATTGAAAAATATTAAATATTGTAGTTATTTATAATTTTTTTTTTTAATTAAAAAAAACTGAGCAGGGAACCTTAAAAAAAACTTTATATGAGCAATCAACGAGCCATGCGGCTATAATTCAATTTATAACCAAAAAATTATCCCCTGTAAAATTTTGTTTTCGGGAATTAGACCAATTATGCTATCTGCTGACGGTATACCAAAAATAAATACTAATCGCAAAATGTGTGGACCAATTTCGATAGTAAAAAAAGGGTAGAACGCAAGTTCCGCCCAGTTTTTTAAAACTATAGATAATGTATCGCAGTGGTAGATTGAAAAATGGTATATTAGTCATAAGTTTGACCACGAGCGGTGCAAAGAGAGGCCCAAAAACTTAGTTTTGAAGCAGCAATGCATCGGTGCTAAGAACATCATAATCGTATTAACAGACGTAAACCAACAGAAGAAGTGTAACGTGGATACACATGAAGAGGACACGCAAGAATACATGATAAAGAGGACATCTCGTACAGTACCATTCCGCGAAAAGGAAGCATGAGCTCCTACATGAGGGTAGCGAAGCAATAAAAACTATGAACTTGGAACGTTCAGTCGAACCAGATTTATCCCAAGGCACCTGCGAAAATTACATACTAAATTTATTGAATTTAAATGGATCGCGATTTTCTTTAATGAAATGATTTTGTTCGATCGGATGCTTAAGTAAAAATATTCGACGGCGTTTTACTCATTTGAGAGCCCAATATAATTGAACCGCATGGAAGTCAGTGCGAGTGTATGGGAGGCACTTCGACATACGACGGAATTCAAATCGTATAAATAATGATAAAGAAATATCGGTACTAGTCTTCGAAATCATTTGTAGCAAAATGATGCCATACAAAATGAGATCAAACATTAAAAAAACTTAAGAACTAATCTCCGTTTGGGGCACATATAACTCTGGTGATAATACCGACGAAACTCTTCTTCAATGGAATAGAAATAAGCTTTCGGAACTTTCAATTCAAGTTTTCTTGGATGGTTTCAAGTCTGATATCTGCAAAGTAAATGCTGGTGTGCCCCAGAACTCCGTTTTGTGTCCGACACTTTTTTTAATTTTCATCAATAATCTCTTGTCTGTTACTTCTAATCTAATATATTTCATTGCTGATAGCAGTACTCTTTGCTTTTCATTTTCGTTCCCAGACTCACGTTCCTGCTCTTCAACTGTAGAATGCGAACCGCAACGTGTGTTAAGCTCATTAAATTCTGATATTAATAGCATAACCAATTTGTTAACTATCAAGAGAGCGGAATTTAATGCTTCCAAAACACAATACTGTCTACTGTCCTTAAAGCGAAAACCAAACACCCAGCCATTATCTATGAATGGCACTTCTATCGTTGAAACCGAAAAACTTTCCATTCTCGGTATGTGTGGCCATGACAATTTACTTTGGTACAACCATATTTCATGTCGTCATAAATGCTGTGAAATGTCTAGGTTTACTCAAACGATGTAAGACATACTTCACCTCCTTTGATCTATCCGCAATATATTGTATACATTTATCCGCCAAAAATTAACGTACAACGCCCACATCTGGTGCTTTGCCCCGAAGACCCCTTACACTTGCTAAATAGTACTCAAAAACGCGCGATGAAACTCATAGATGATGCTAATGTTAATTGGCATCCTTGAACACCAACGTAGTGTCTCTTGCCTCGCCGTATTCTATAGCTATTTTCACCACCAGTGCTCCGCCGACGTTGCCAGTAGCATTCCACCCCTTCACAGCTTCAACCGTCTCGGTATGATTGCTATTGTGGGCTTAAGGGTCCACTTTCGAGGCTTTCAATTGTCGTAATTCTCTTCTAAGCCGTACAACTCGCTAATTTCTTTGTCATTAGAACTTGCATTCGCGTAAGACCAACGTACATCGGTATCTCTCTTTTCCATTCGAACTTTCTTTCTCCCGCGTTATGTGCAAACACTTTATTGGTACTAAAAGCCCCTTTAGTGCGCGCTAATTATAAAAAAAAAAATCCATTATTGATTCATCGACAAATTCCTACAAATAAATCAAAGTCAGTAGAAAAAGTTCGAAATGGGGCATACTTTCCTCGTGACCCTAAGAAGGATAGTCATATCAGACAAAGCCTTTATCGTTTTCTATGTTTCGTTAATGAAAAAGACTGAGATTAAAAAGAAAAAAACTACCTAATAAAACTGTTGGAAACAAATAACTTTAGGTAGGGGTCTCTACTTCCATAATTTCTTCTTCTTGCGTGCGTGTATATTATTATTTTATTTTCAAAGCGAAACGCGAAACATTTGAACCAAAAAGCTATGATGAAATGTTTTTGGGAAAAATGGAAGAATTTCACATTAAATCCCTAAGCCCAGATAGTAAAATTTGAAGTTGAAATCAATATCGAATAATATCGGTGTATTTTTACCGGTATGTAGGTATGTATCTTAGTACCTTGAAATTCACTTAAGGTGGAAAATATATCATCCAAGTAGATGACTTGTTTGAGTAATCACTTAAGGAAACTACAATACATAGCTATCTGATTAGCATTTTGTCATTTTGTCATCATACTCTTAATTGGCCTACTTTAAGATAATGAAAGTCGTACATCTAGGAAGCAATTTTCTAATGAAAAAGTTTTTTTTTTTTTTTAACGGTTATAGAGCACAGACCTCTTCTGCTTTCTCACACCAAAGAATGTATTGTAACTTTCCCCACTTATCACAGATGGTGTAACTTACTATTTACAAGAATATTACGTATTACCACGTGGCGCCTGTGGAGGACTATATAAATGAACTATGTAGATGAAAGTTGACTTTCAATATTAGGTCTATGCTAGAAATGATTTTTGTCATAACATTGATGAGGTAGAGATTTTTTTTTTCACAGCGGCGCGCTGGTGAACTTCTAATATGATTTCAAAAGCTGTTGTTGCTTGTATTGTTAAATATTTTTGCAGTATCAAATTTTTGAGTGATATCATTTTTCTTTTGTCGTGAAGATGGTATTTTTTTTTAATAAAATCGAGAAAATGCCACAGATTTACCTAATAAACCTACAATATTTTTATTTTGAAATTGAAACTTTATTACTTGTTATTTTGGTAAAGAATTTGCTGTAATAAAGCCACGAAGGGCTGCTTTTAGATGCTCGGTTTTGTATAAAGTTCAAACGATTTTTTTTTATTTAAATGCATGTACGAGAAAGTAGATTTGACATTCTACTCGTATTTCATTTTGGTTAGTTCTGGTTAGGTTAAACGATTTTTTGTCAGTAAGTTAAGTACACACACATAGGTTTGATTCCTTGAGATACGGTGGTTTGCCAGTTAATTGTCATACTTACGGAGTATGATAATGAAACTAAGAATTTATTTTTATAATTTTGTAGTGGTAACACTAGAGCGTCCACGACCACTGGACTAGAAAATTCGAAAGTTTTTGTACATAATTAAGAAGTTACAACTTGCGGACGTTACTTGTGTACATAGTATCCGTTGGAAATTATGTATACCGTGACTTTGAGTCAAGCAAATGTATGTATTTTCTCCAGCGCATTGCAACCAACACGACGGTTGAAACTAAGCACTGTGTACACAGAGGATTAAAACTCGGTAGTACCGGCATTATTGTATAACCCCGGGAGGAGTCGATAGAGGAAGCATTGTGTAGAAAAGCGGACTAGACTTCTGCTTATTCTATAAGGTGAAGAGTCTCATGAAAGGATTCCGTTTAAAGCCCATTGAGGCCATTGAGCAACAAAAGACGAAGATTTTAATGGGTTTAGCTACAGACGATTTTAGAAGTCAGAGGAAAAACGTAGTAATTGCGCTGCACTTTGTGGGGATTACTGTGAATTGGTCGGTGACTGATTTTGTTAAGTTTTATGTTAAAATTTAAAAAAATAGATTTTCGTTCATGAATTGCTTCTCCTCGTATGAGGTGGATACTTACCTGGCACTAATTTCGCTGTAATAAAAAACTCTCCGATACTACTTGTAATGCATTGCGTCCTGCCGAAACATATGACATGTGTTTGGTAAAGTGTGTTCTATATATTCAAGTGGCATCTTACCAGTATATAAAGCAGTGTTTGATAATATAATATTCACACTCGAGTTTCAGTACAAAGAAAACCCAAACGCAAGTTAATGATTATTCACATTCTGGACGATATTATTATTTATTTTTTTTACAGTAACATATCTTAAATATTCAAACCAACACCTCCTCGTAATTTTTAGTTTATTGTAAATCCATGCGGTAACGGCTTTCACAGTTTGTTCCCCTGCTTGTTGAATAAGCGATGGGAAAAATGACATTCAGTCATTTTAACATCTATGATGACCCTGAAGCGTGATTGAATTTCCACATCGAGAGATTACCCGGGTAGCAAAACTAAAGTCGAAGTTACATTTACGCACTACCCCACCTGGCACTTCTTCTTAATAATGCTGGGTTAATCCTGTGGTGGAATAGAAATATTCGCGTCAGACTAAGACAATTTCTGGGGGCAAGCAATGTGATGTCTTCAGAATATAAACTACGAGTACAAATTGCAGTTTTAGATGTCGGTATAAAGACAGGTCGAAGTTTCCGACAAGAAAAGGTACTACAGCGCAAAATCGATATAATATGCGTTCCAGGAATTAAGGGACGAAATTTTGGAAACAGGGCCTGTTATATTGGACTAGGTCCTTCCGATGACATGCACTCCAAACCATGACATACATTCCTCTTTGTATTGCTCCTGTGGTCTTCTGGGAACGTATATTTTATTTCAGTGATGGTCGCGATGCATTCATCACTGAATATGACCTTTACGCATTTATTTATGTATTTATTTATTTGCATTCTTATTCTTAATCAAATCTTATAATCTAGTGATAAGCTTAAAAGGAATTTAATTTCGTTAATTAATTTATATAAATTAAAATTTAAAGCAACATTACTATTTATTTGACCGGTAGAACTAATTTGCAAGTCCTCTGCGAAATCATGTTTAATTTTGTTTACATCTAACGACACGCGACAAGGAGTTCCATAGCCGGATAGCAAAAATGAATAATTAATGCTATGATGTTAGGAATGGAAGCGAGAATGGATTATTTGTCGTAGTCTATTTGAGGATATCCCTTGGATTTTCTGAAACACGTTGATAGTTTTTTTAAGTAAGCACTAGGATATTCACCAGAGTGAAGATATGAAATTGTAGAAATTTGTCAAAACTGAAATTATATAGACAGAACGAATATCTAAATACGTGACTCCTACTTCGTAATCTAAAAATGTACAGAATTGTCTTGTTAAAAGTAACGGTAAGCTTTATTTTGCGAATATAATTACAGTCATAGTAAAGTTTACAGATGATTAAGCACATAGTGTACGAAGTACACCATAAGTCCTTCCGCCGATATGATTTATATAGTCGCCCCATATGAGGTTGTTATTAAAAATAACACCTAAGCAATACGGGTACGATTAAGTATCACATCGGGAAAGTCCTCGAGACAACTAAACATTTTAATTTTTTGGGGTTCAAATGTAGACCATTTCTTTATGCCTAATTTGCTACATTTCATCATTAACTCTGGATACCCTGTGCTCAATCAAGCCTGGAGGGCAGATAATATGCATTTGACCATCATCAGTATGCATTTGTAGTGAACACTATTTTATGGAGGAAGTTCATTTATATAAATTGAAAACAAGAGAGGTCCAAAAATTTAACCTTGACGAACACCTTTGCTAGTTAGAAGGAAGGCAGATAACTTTCTATTTATTTCTACTGTTTATTTTCTATTGGTCAGGAAGGGGAACAAAAGGTTTGTTTCATCGAAAGATAAATTATATAAGCGAAGAATTTTATCGTATAAAAGACGGTGGTCAACACAGTCGAATGCTTTTGAAAAGTCCAGCAGCAAACTTATATTTCCGTTATCCATCATTTGCGTGAAATTTTCGTGATACAGCTATGATTTTTACGAAACCCAAAATGATTGAAAATTATTATTTGGTTTTGTAAGATTTTTTCAAACACCGTCGATGGAAAGGTTATGATAGAAATAAGCCTGAATCCGCCCACTTTAGAAGGTTTTAGAAAAGGGAGAGTTTTTGCTAATTTCCATTGGTAATGATATAACGACAGGTAAAACTTACTTTAGGAATATCGAGCGGACTTGTTCAAGTCCAGTGGCATTCGATTTAATTGAAAGTAGACTTTCGACTACATCTGAACTGTCTGCTCCGACACCAAAGCTGTTAGATGGTTCAGCGTAATCAAAAGGGACTTTTGAAGATTGCTGTTGATGAATCTGGGACCGTAACGAATTGTTGGTTAAGATAATTTCCACCAACGTCTTCATAAAATCGTTTAGCCTTTGCCTTGCCATTCCTAAGCTACGTACATATGCCCAAAGCTTTTCATCTTTTTCACTAAGTCAGAAAATTAGTTCTTCGTATTTCCAAAATAACTTTATTTCCAGATGACAGTAATTTGATCGAAATTCATCAAGGCGAAAACGTTTCCAGCGCTGGTAGGCTTGATCACCTTGTTGGCATCTCAACTAATACCTCAACAGTTCTCTTCTAGAACATATAGTTGACATTTTTGGAATATATAAATTGGTAACTACTTTCGGATACAGTTAAATTGAAATTGTAAATAAGGTAAATAACAATGTGCTTCGGGAAAGCGGGTGCTGACTGTAGATCATACAAGAGTAATTTTACGTTGTCAGTTACCAGGAATGAATGAATGATTGGTATTAAATTAAGCATACTCATATTATTAACTAAGCTTGGGTCTTCCAAAAGGTTACTATTAAAATCACCACATAAAACGACATTAAGGTGAGGTTAGGCATAAGTTATCTAAGATGTCTATTAAGGTTGGAATGTTAGTATTCCGATTTGGTCTATAAATCGTGCTGATAAGTAGTTTACCTTCGAAATATCGTCTATGAAATTGAAATCAATTTCACTGTTCACATAGTTTTTAGTCGAAGAGCATCTAAACTTACACTTTATGCCTTCCTACAATAAATTGCTGCACCTCCACCGACACGAACTATTCTGCTTGCCATAAAGATTTCAGTATTCAGTTAAGACGCACGCTCTGGAGTTAAAATCATCGTCATCATCATAACTATTCAACCACGTTACGGTAACGATAAAGATAACGCAGAAAGATCACTATTCGATCCTTCAAAGAGATAAAAAAACTCGTCGATGTTCGAGAGCAGACTTTGTGCGTTAAGGTGACAAAATTGAAATCCATTTTGTTGACTACATAAAAGTCTAACCATAGAGTGCAAAATTATATTACTTTCCATTCGGATCCGTTTTCTTCTGCCACAATGAGCAATCTACCATATGTGATGCGTTCAAATAGTTTTCCCAATGTGTCCAGTAGACATTTCAGACAATTTTGCATCATTGTTATAAACATTTTTGGTCTCTTTTGAATGGCGCCTTTCACTGGCTTATTTTGGATCCTAGTCCAGGCGGTTGGTTGGTGTGCCTATCTACTTATTCGTTGTGGAGACCTAGAGTCCTTCAGCTTAATCATTCTTATTCTGTACTCTGTATTCCAACGACTTATGTCCGCTTCGTCACACAGATGCTTGAAGCCTCTTGCTTTACTTTATTTTGTTGTATTTTTTGGGCCCCATCTTGCCAGTTGGAATATAACTAATCGTTTATGAAAATCGGCTCTTCTTCCAGAACGCTTCACACTCCGCCGGGCTTGTAAGCACTTTGCTTTGAGTTCTTTTATTTATTGGCTCCACCAGTAGCACGGTGTACCTCTTTTACTGGGTATTCGTCTGGGCATTGCTGCGTGACATGCTGTGGTTATAATGCTAGTGAGGTGATGTGACAAATGTTACGCTGTTTCGCTATCGCTGATATCTATCATTTGGTCGAACATGTCCTTATCGAAGAATTTATTTTTCCATTTTGGGCCTGCTAGCCTAGGGCACTTATCTGCACTTACGCTTTCTATCATTGCCTTAATTTATCGCAGATCTAGATTTTGCTGTTGAGATTTTTATATGACTAGCTGATTAAAATTATGTCCGGATCCGAGTCTCTAGCCGTTTGTGACAGTGGTTATAGTTAATCTGTATTATCTTCATGGTTGCTTGCTGGCTTCCTAAGGACCGGGCATTTGCTGCTACCGGCTGCATGCCCAGCGTTCACTGGCTTATCCTTCTTGCAGAAGAACAAAGGTTGTCTTTGTTGTAGTCTTGTTCAATACATTGCAGGTATGCTACTCGACGCAATTTGGGCGTTCATAGGTATAATAGATTTTCTCTGTGAGGATTCCTATCGTATTAAGAATATTAGCGTGGCCAAATCACATATGTAAGCGAAATGTGATTCTATGAGAAGTGAAGCAACATTCTGCCAGTAACGATATTTCAATCTTCTGCGATAGTATACTTTCTAGCAATATTTTGATGGATTGGTAGTTTTTAAGATATCTATATCAATATCTGAGCTCCAACAAGGTAATGGACTAAGCCGATATATCTCCAAATGTTCGGGTAGGGTGCAAACAATTAAAAGAATAAAATCCAAAAATGTTAATATATGCTACTATTTTAAAGCAATATATCCAGTAGCATGATACTCGATAATACGGCGGACTAAGCCATCATTTCTCATCATCTGCGCAAAGCCATACTGCTATTGCTATTGTCAACTAGTTAGCCTTTGTTTTTTTTATAACTTTGCTGGCAAATTAAGACAAAGCCGTTTTCATTCCTATCGATCAAAAATGTGTAGCTTTCGGTTATCCTAATCAAATTTCTATATATCATGACGGCATACAATTTTTTTTTTTAAATTTTCCGTATACAGTTGCAGATGAGCATAAAAATAAAGTGATATTGTAAAGTTTGATTTGGTACGAAAAACAATATAATGCTTTCAGAAAACACATTCTTTGTTCCTAGAGATACTACTGCCAGTTCATAAAAATTTTAATAACAAGTTGATGTACTCTTGTTGAGACCTTTGTGAATCTATCTCCATCCAGCCTTTTAGACCAGAAATTCAAATATTTTGGAGTGGCAACTTATATTCCATTTAAAAATTTTCTCCCGTTGCCACGTAAGGAAGAATAACAAAGTATCACTTTACCAGTAAGTTAATGTAATATACCAAGTGCTTCCTCGTCGCCGATATGGCTGATTTGCAGAATCTACCAAGTGAAAATAAATCTGAAAGTAGGTGCAGATTGTCGGTAAATTTGCTTGCATACTCTTGTGTTGCATATTTAGTACGAGTTCCAAGCATTTTAAAATTTTACATTTAAGTATATATGTATTATATGAAAAGTTTATATTGTGTGACAGTTACTCTTATAGTGCCATTTCTCTCAACCTTTTCATTTTAAATGAAAAAAATGGTGTTTTGTATACACATATGAGGAAATTAACATAATACACGGATGGTAAAACTTTATCATTCTTCAAAAAGTGCTTTTACTTCCGCCATCGATAAAGGAAAAAGTTGTCCCATTTAAGAACCTTGAAACAATATTTCGAAAATAGACACCATCTGCTGATGGCTTATTTTGTACATTTTAGAGTGCACAGTCAACTTGTATGTGAAAGTGCTTAAAGTAACGCTCCCATGTTCTCGAAACTATTTCTGTTGCGTTGATAGTTAAACACAAAACTTTTTTCATTAGATAATTGCATTTGTGAAACGTAGGTTACACATATGAACACTTATATCTGGTTTCCGTTCTCTGCAACAGTTACTGTGCGGCTTAGAGTACATATTTCTTCGAATACTTGGATCGACGCCAACATATGTACGATGCCAAGCTTAAAACTTTAAATTTTGATAAAATTATGGTTCACCGAGGAATACAATTTAGTACGTCGAAAAAGGTTAACATAAATAAATATACGACATTCCATATCGATTATTTAATATTCCTGACCTTTGTGATATTCAAATTTGAAAGAAATTATCAGCAACTTAAAAGATCTTAACTGAATTCCTTTATACCTTTTCAGTAGGGCAAAGAATTTGCATGAGTACTTTACATTAAGTCATTTCACTTTTTTACATTTTGTTATTTCGACGTTATGGTAACAGTTTATATATTACGAGTATGTCACATTTTCATGCTTATGGAAAGGAATTCAAAAGCAGAGTGTAAGCTGAAGCAATCAAATAGTTACCAACACAAGAACGCTTGTACAGTTAAAGACAGCTATAAGGTTGCAAACCTTAACATACGGCACACAGTCAGCAGTTATGCGTAGGAACTAATACAATAATTTTCTAAAAGTAACTTAAACCAACAATGTAATTCTACACCTTTGTATTCTAATTCAAATTCTTTTAATTTTGCGTTCAATAAATCTATTATACAGGGTGTCCCATAATTCGTCAACGATAATTTGGGAAATAGTTCCTGGGTATATTCTATGAAAAAAAATGGTTCTACAGTAAGGGTCTATCTCCGATGTTGACTGCATTTATCGAGGATTTAAGAAAAGGCCTACATTGGTGTACCCTGGCCCATGTTAACGGAAATTGCTCTGTTAGTACTAATGGTAGAAACTTTGTGTAGGGCTTTATTTTTAGAAGAAATACTAGCCTTTTTTAACAGCGTTTAAATAAAGTTGATATCGAAGCCTGTTCCATTTTCACTGCCCATGCTAATTTTGACTTTGAGGTCACTTTTTTTCCAGAAAATGCCTAATTAACATAACGTTTTACAATTTTTTTCTTATGAAAGTAACAATATTAAAAAAAAATCATCAATAATTTTGCAGAAAAAGCCGCAGATTTTATGATACTTGGAAAAGCCTGCAATAGGTAAAATTTATAAAAGAGAAGCATTTTGTGTGGTCTTAGGTAATTTTTATTTTATGTGTGTACTAAAACAATTATAACAGGTGCTCAAAGTGTCCTCCTTGGTTTTGTATGCATGCTAGAACCCGTTTTTGGATTTCACTGCAAATGTTTATTAATGCTAACTGCTGTCTCACTTTTGATGACGCTTCGAGAATACGCTCTTCCAATTCAATTAAAGTTGCTATTTCGGTTGAATAAACAAGTTCTTTCATTCTTCCCCATACAAAAAAATCCAATACTGAGGGAGATATTACGACCATAGGGACTCGAGCACCGTCCTGTTTAAAATATCATGAAACTAGTTGAATCAGTGGAATGTCCTCCATTAGTTCTGGTAAATCATTTTGCAAAAACTTCAGATAATTTGTAGAATTCAGAATAGGTGGTAGTTTGAAGAGGCCGACTAACTTATTTCCAAGTGTACCTGCCCACATATTGACACTGAATTTGTATTGAAATGATTTATGTATGTAGATTGTCCGTAGCCCACGTATGAAGATTATACAAATTTGTGATTCCATCTCTAGTAAATTGAGATTCGTCCGTCCAAAGAATTCTGCTAATAAACTCGTTATCATCCAAGCTCCAGCAACCAATTATGAAATTCAAATCTCTTTTCCAAATCATTGGCAAACAGTTCTTGTACAGGGGATATGGATAAAGATTTTCTCCATGCAGTACATTAGAAATTTTATGTCTGGAAACATTGAATTGCAAAGCTAAGCATCTGATCCGTTGTAATAGCTTCCAGTATTCTTTCATCAGCCGACATCCTTCTTACTTGTGGAGCTCCCGCATTCGGTCGTGTATTTGAAAGTGATCCCGTATCTCGAAGCCTTCGATACGTATTTCCAAATACTCCTTTACTAGGAAGTTGCCCGTTAGGATAAAGTTCATGGTATCTTTGTTGCGCACTAGTTGAACTTGCATTGCACAGCCCATAAACGTTAATAATGCCTGCGTATTCTTGGTTTGTAAATACTTTTTTGAAAGAACTTAACACTTAAGTGAGTATGACTACACTTATGATACCAAAGCATGTGTTAAGTTTTTCAGAAAATGGGACAGAAAGTGAAAGAAAGATGTATGGGCTCAGTGGCTTTTCACTCCATGGGTGACATGCAACATTTAATGGGTAGATTAAATTATTAGAGTAAAATGGACTTGATGTTGTGTTTAGGCAACCATTCACCTCACAAGATTTTAGCTACCTGATAAAAAGGCTTTCGGTTAAGGCTGGAATTGAACTCTGAACCGTCCGATTGTGAAGCCAATACACTAACACTGGAGCCACGGCCACCCGGCAAGTGCCATTCATGGGTAATGTATATGGGTGTTTGGATTTCGCTTTAACGACAGCAGACAGCGTTGTGTTTTGAAAGTATTAAATTCCACTCTGTTGTTTTTTCCCCAATTGGTGATGCTGTTTATATCGGAATTTAATGAGCTTAGCATATGCTGCCGTTCCCGTTCTACCGTTAAAGAACATGGACGTGAAGACGGGAACGAATATCGTCGGCAAAGGAATATATTGGATTAGAAGCATCAGGCAAGAGCTCATTAATGAGGATTAAAAGACTCTCGTAGACAGAACGTAGGCCTGGAGTACATCAGCATTTATTTCGTGGATATTAGACTTGAAACCATCCAAGACAATTTGAATTTAATGTTCCAAAAGGTACTTTATAATCCAAAATGCACGTATTTTCGACAAAAGAACCTAATGCCAAACTCTGTCAAATACCTGCTTTCGCCAGATTGATGTACGCTTTGGTTCCACTTTTCGGTGAGACATGCCATCAAATAACCAGTGGTTTTTTTGCTACGAAAATCGTACTACCGGTCATTGAAAACTTCATGTGTTTCGCGTTATTTCATGAGCTGACGATTTGTCAGCATTTCCATGACCTTGGAAAAAAAGGACGTAAGTCTGTAGAAGGAGAGGAGAGAAGGGAAAAGAAGATTCGCCTTTTTTAGGGACGGGCTGAACAAATGCTGTTTTCCACCTTCTCGACAAAGGTCCGAAAGAGGAGAATCGATGGAAAATCTTACCCAATGATTCTGCCGGTGTGGCAGAAAACTTATTCAGAAAAAGGGGCGAGTTTGTGAATGTTAAGATCATTAATAACTCTTTCTACTACACGAATGCGAAAGTCGATGCGTCCCATTGAATATTCGACGCACTCAAGTGTAGACGGAGACAAAGTACAATCTGGAAGTATTGAGCTGGCGGCAAAAAGTGCAGCAAGTAGATTGCCCTTGTCTCAAGCGCTGATAGGTGGAATGTCTATGTAAATGAGGCGGAGTTTCTGATAGTTTTGACGAAGCTTTTACTACCTTTTGGACAGTGTACAATTATTTTGTGCCGCAGTTTTTGGTCAAATTGGACTTTCTCACACTTAACAAATCCGTTGCAATCATTCCTGGCTCGTTTAAACTTTTTTCGGTTTTCCTCTGTCTTGTTGGTCTTGAAAGACCGAAAAACATTTCTCTAACCCTGACTTTACAGCTTGAGTCGTAGCATGCCTTTTCATTTGGTCTGGTACTCTTAATCCCATGAGTAGTATCTGTGAACATATCAGCAGCAGTATCCATGTCGTTTCCGTGGAAACATAAGGATCGGTTAATATTTCTGAAGAAGCTGTTAAGTCCACTCCAATTGGCTTTCTCGTATTGGCATATTGTTCTTTTAGGAATCTTTTCTCTAACTCTGTGGTCCATGTACGAGAATTTACCTAATAAGACACAGTAGTTCGGCGATCCTAGAAGGGATAGCACATCGAGCTTGTACTTATCAGGTTGAGAAGTTAAAAACAAGTCCAGGGTATTGGCGGTATGACTATCAACGTCCGATATTCGCGTGGGCTCATTTACAAGTTGGGTCAAGTTGTTTTCCGCAGCGAAGATCTCAACACACCGTCCTTCGGATGTTGTTTGTCAAAAATATCGAATCCACCCAAAATTGTGTAAGTTAACCCGAGGGGCAACTAAGTGACTACAATGTTGCCAAACTGACACAAATTTCAAGATTGCAGTTTGCACACGTATCTAATAACGCGAACTGCGTAACTAGATACTCGGCTCGCCTAAAACCTCACGACACCATGCACAAGGCACAGCGTCAGAAATATTTGGACACCTCACGACATCATGCACGGGGCGCAGCGTCCACAATATTTGGACTAAGGCTTAGGATAGTTTAGAATATTTTTATGTCTTAGATTCAGTTTGTATTTATAAGTAAAAAACTCACACGTAAAATAATGTTTGAACAAAACTAAAATTAAATAATTTGTACAACAGTGCAAAATTGAATGTAACGTAAAATAATTTGTACATTAAAATCGCCCGTAATAACGATTTCAGTGTAATGATACAGGGACACAAGTTTTGAATGAAGTAACATAATTGCTTACAATTTAGAAGATATCAGACTCGTTTAATCCTAGGTCTTCTTATAAGCTACTGGGTTAAAGAAAATAACCCACATCTTTATATTTATAGCTCCTACTTGTCCTACTTGTACCTATAAGTTAGCAATATTGTTGCCAGCTCACGTTAAAATGTAGTTTTCCAAATCCTGAAACATTGTTGAGCTCTAACTTAAGGTTATCTTATAGGGTGTATAGGGTCTATATATAGGGGTTTTCCCGCAATTAATCGATAATCAGAACTTATTAAAAATGTTATATTGCTTAATTTGTCAACGGTTTTAGTATGTGAATACTGCCTGATCTTTTTCACACGAATCAGGCGATCCTAGTTCCAAAACTGACACAGATTACAGGCTTCAATAAGCAGGAATCTAATATGACTTTGGTTCCAAATTGTTTTAAAGAAATAACCTTAATTCAGTAATTTTCTTCATATATACTCATACAAGTATATCTAGAAACTTGTGCTTAATTTTGCAGCGCCACCTATCTTTAAAATAAATCTAAATCCTCCATAATTACATATGTATTGGCACCAGGCAACACTTAACAAATTAACGCTTTCTACTAAGGTTTTGAGTCCACATTATTCTGTGAATGTGCTCGAGGTGAAACTCTACTCAATTTGTGATTACCGGTAATACAGTTTATACCTTCAGTACATCCATTTAAGCTCAATAGATTGCAATTTTTTCGCAAGGTCTGTATATAAAATTTATTAAGCTTACGTGAAGAAATTGAGGGTGCCAGAAATATGCTTGAGCTATTTATAACATGGTAACCTCTACGGCCCGTGTTCCACTTTGAATTCTATGTTGCGCTATCCTTGCAACCGAATGTAATTCCAGGAGTATATTTTAGATTTTAAGATAAATGACCAAGAAAGATAAACATTGATTTACTTATCAAAAAGCCAGCGTTACCTCATGGTTTAAAATCATCTATCAAACTCAAGTGAATTCTGACATCTACGAAATCTGTCGAAAATTCAACTCAATTTAGCAAATAATTTGCAAATAAATAGGGGTTAATCCTCTAATAGAAAATTGGGGATGATTAATCCTTTATCAGCAACGAGGTCACAAAACTTAGATGCAAAACACTTGGCACTTGAAAATGTTGTGTATGTCATTGCCTCGTAAAATAAGACCAGTGAAACGAGGACCAATATACAATCCTTTTACAAATCAAATTATGTTATGTGTTGTAACACGCATACACGTACATATCTAGATACAAAAGGATTTGGATGTCAGAAACATGGTATTACCTTATTTAGAATTATTTGTACACCTAACAGCATTTCGGTTTAAAGGGTATGTACTCGTAGGTGTAATTAATTCATTTCATAGCCTTACATTTAGGGTATCAAAAAGGACTGTTTGTTTATAAATCAAATATGTGTACAGACATATATATATATATCTATTCAAAATGTTCATCCAAAATTTAGGCGGCGTTTGCGTTGAAAGTCAATTTAAGCAATGGGATTTTCTTTCTTGAAAAGTGAAGGGGTGAATCTTAAACCACTGTTTATGAAAGGACAAAGGGTTGGCAATGAAATCGAAATTTTGAAGGCAACCAAAGTTAGTTATCGCCCCAAGTGATGGTTTATAATTTTAGAGTTGTTACCTTGGAAATAGATCTAATAAAACTTATAGTACTTGGCTACCACAATACCAGACTTGGGTGTCAGACGTTAAAAAAATATTTCTCCCAGGAAAAAATCTTAAAAATCACCGGTTTTAAATATTAAATGTTAAATAATGATTTTGTATTTTTTTTCCTTTTATATAAAACGCCCCACGTGGGAAATATGAACAAAATGCTTATTCTGCTTCTAATCTCTGAATGTATTTGAAGTTGAAAAAGCTCTTTCTACACTGCCATTTAAAAATGGAAGTTGCCCAATTTCCTATATGGTTAAACTTTTTAATACCAACAGTATCCAATCCAATAATATAAGCACCATCTCGGAAATACATTGGAATCATATTCGATTTTCTAAGAGCAGCATCGGGATCATCAGATAAGTCGATGAATTGTCAGTTCGCGGATTTCGCGGTTTTATTTGAGTTGAGGCATTCACTGAAGAAAAAAATTTAATTTTCTTTAACTGATGCTAATTATGCGATAAACCGTTCTGTGAATTCTTGCACAAACTAATTTAAAAAGACTGGTATTATTCTTAAACGTAAATTAAGAATAACATTCTTAAATTAAGATAGTTTGTTCACAATATTTACGTTTTCTAAAATGTGTTCTAAAAAATTTAAATATAATTTATTTTCATTCGCTTGAAACAGTTGGTTAAGTATTGCAGCTGTAGAGCTGAAAATGCAATTTTTTATTTCATAGCACTACATCTTGCCAACTAACGGGTTCCAGAAAACCTATTAATTTTCAGTGGAGATTTATTTGCAATCAACTTATAGATTTTCGAATATTCGTAATCCACTTGTTTCTTCGTACTATTTGAGAACCAATTGTATCGTTGACCATAATCGAAGTGCCTTGGCAATAATTTAGAAGCTCTTTCTGCTGCTAAATGTAGTGAATAGCATATGCATCTCATAACACTTTCTTAGTAAGTCTGTCCCGACTTTAATTAATTTAATTAATTAATTTTATTGGACAAGTATCTTCTTGTTCTTTTTTTCGTATTGATGGAGGTACTTTCGTCAATTATTAAGAAAATTAAGTTATCTTCAATATCAGTGACGAGATCTTTTGAAAAGTATGGTGCAATTATATTTTTAGTTAGTGCGGTGGATTTTATTCACTGCGTGCAAATTAGTTTCACTTGAGACAACCATAAACAAATGAAATCGAATTAAAAAAACAGATTCCCGCAAAATATTTTCTTCCCTTAGATTCCCGCCATATCCACGTGTTTTCGGATAGTTAGCCCGCTATCAAGCCCCTGGACTCGGTCTCATTCAAAGAGATTGCAGTTAGATTGTTTTAGAAGATGATAACGATAAACTTATTTGAAGCAACATTAAGGAGACAGTTTTTGTGTAGTTACTTTTGACATTATCGTCATTAATAACCTAAAAAGAGTCTATACTATTGCAATTTTATTTCGTATAACGTCATTAAAATTTGTATACATCAATGAAAAAAAGAGCGGATATACTGGACGTTGGAATAATACAGACTACTTTTAGGTAATTAATGACGTACATAAAGTTCCTTGGCGGAACGCTGATCCGCAGCGTCTTCGTAAAGAAACCAAATATAACAAGCTTATCCGGATTTCGACGAGTTCTTCTTATAAAGGCTTTTGTGAAAAGATTGAACTTTCGGTGAAACCAGTAGGGTGGTCAAAGTCCTGAAAATGGGAAGATCAACCACGTTGGAACCTTTCAGAACTACTGAGTCGAAGTAGGGACTCTCAGTCTCATGCTTGAGGTTCACTTCCCAGGTAACCTAATCAGAACCAGCTCACTAATAGCTCCCATTAACGAAACTGCTAGAGAGCTGAATGACATAACACGCGCTAGCTGGTACATACATTTCATTTGCTGTGGTGATGGATGAGGCCATTAAACATGCTGTTGTTTACTTCGATGGCTTCAAGTCACCTGACACCGATGTTATATACCTAGTTATGTGACAAAAAGTTATACATCAGCTGCTGGTAACTCCGATGAGAAATTTCATTGTTAGCTTAGCACTTGCATACATACTGAAACTCTGGCGAACAGTGAGAGTACTCTTTATATCGAGAATCGCAAAAGAGGGACTACACGCTCGCCAAGTGCTTCAGACCTACAAATCTGACTTCCTTTTTGTTGAAGAGCATGGAGAAAATGGTCAAGATTCATGTATTCAAAACTGTATTGAGAATGCAACACGCTTACACACGGAAGATTCTGCGAGAATTCGCTCCAAAGTGTGTGAAGGTACACTCGGCCAGAAGGAATACGCGCTGAGCATTTTCATAGAGTTTTGACGGCATGATGGATGCATGTTGATTGCGGATGCTGATTGTGGCCAATACGGCGGGGGTAAATAGTGGTTGCCCGTAAAAAGGCATTCTAGCAACTCTCTGTCCTAAAGCGCAGGCAGCTCTAGATGTCATCGATTTTGTTTTTTTAGTCTTTGGTGTACTCACTTGGTTTTTGATTGCCTTCGACTGTTATTTGTGCTTTAATCCCATTCAAGTAAAATGGTTCTTGACATTAACATAATTTGGTAATGGTAGTGCGATTGGATACATAAATTTTTGTGGACTTACGGATATTTGTTCAGTGGACCATAAAGGTTAAGTTTTCCCACTCAAAAGCTCAGATATCCTTAATACTCCATGTCATCTGTTCTGATACCTATCAATCAATCACTTACGATTCACACAGAGTGTTCATATAACCCCCTATACTTGCTCATTCTTCCTAATTCAAATGAGATGTGAATGTATCTCATACCATATAAGTAGATATGCACGTACACTCTTTGTCGCTTGATTCGTTGATACAATAAAAAAATATATATAATATGGTTCACTCTCATCTGTGAGTCTTGAAGATTTAAAACACTTAATGTTTTAAGGCAACGTTAAGTGAATTTAATGTTTATTGCATATTGTCTGAACTAAGAACACAAATACAGGAAGGGCCATAATGAATGACACTTTAGACCTTCTGCTTTGAAATGTCGACTGTGGCTCGTGCAGTATGCATCGTTGCTCCGTCCTGCTGGAACCAGATATCCTTCAATCCTAATTCATCTAAATGAGGAACGAGAAATTCATTGATCATGGCTTTAAAGCGCTCACCAGCCATAGTGACAGGTGTCAATTAGTTTATAATTGAACTTGGAAATGAATTTACTCCTATTCAGCGTGTAGTCTATGGTTATCCGTTTCCACAAGTTACTCCAGGGCCTAGAGGATGTCGGACGCCAACTTCGGTGACATGAAAACCTCAAAAGTGTTTGTTCCCAAAGTGGGAGGAGCATTTTCAGCACAGATTTGATTAGAAAATCAAGTGCTTGCTATGTGGTGTTCATATTAAGAGTTCCCTCCATTTGGAGCCATTGGATTGTTTTTCCGTCTATCAGAGTTATGACCATTGCTGGTTATAGGCCCATATACATCGGGTGTTAGTAAATCCACCCCTGGTTTTTTCTTTGTCAATGTTTAGTTTTGATTTGACTGTTTAGTCTGATTTACATGCAGTGGAACTGCAGTACTGGCTCTAATCGCGACCGTCCAAAATCCGGAAAAAATCGGTTGAATTATCAGTTTTGTATAGTCATGTGGAGTAATCTTCATAATTTCAAACAGTTTAACGTCCAATCAAAACATCTTTGGTGCTTAGTGCGTGTCTCTCTTGTTATTTATTCAGGACCTTAGAATCTTTGACTCTTTAAACCTCCTGCCAAGATAAGGCAAATAAAGAAAGGGAATGGCGTTTAGTCAGATTAATTCAGTTTTTATTACTTTTACTATTTACTACATTTCTAAGATCTGCAGCCACAACATTGTTGATCTCAAGAAGTGAGATCTCTTGAACTGCGAGAACTACACGGAAAAAGTCTCTTCAATTCGCATATAAAATCCTGTCTGCAATATTATGTGAACTGCTAACTCGTCAACATTCTCACCGGCCCTTATCAGTGTGGTTTTAGGCCAGAAAATTCCACCCTAGTTCAAGATTTTTCATCCGCAGATCTTGGAAAAAACTTAAGAATTTCAAATCGATACACAACACTACTTCATCGATTTAAAAGTCCAATATGACAACACGTATGGAGATTAACTACACAGAGCCATGTCTCGCCCCCTGACGAGCTCATTTGATCATGCAGGATGACGATGGATAATGCACGCTGCTCCATCAAGTTCGCTAATAACAAAATCGAGACCCTCAATATCAGAAAATGACTTAAATGAGGCGATGTGTGATTTCTGTGATTTTCTGATTTTTTCAATACAGTTCTCAGAAAAAATTGTGCGAAACTCGCATGTCAACTACGAAGGCACTATCTTTCAGAAGTCTATTCAGTTACTCACTGCCATTTGAGCGCTCGTGACTACTGAAGCAGAGCGGCAAAGATGGGTTTAGCGGTCAGTGAAATAAAAATAAAGTATATGGTGTGAAAAAGTTAGGGAAACAAAACATCACACTGGCAGCTACCAATTTGAGGTAATAAGGGACTGATGTACAATAGTAAATTTCAATTGATCGGTTGTAATTTTTTTCTCTCTCTCAAGTAGTGATTCCAAATTGGTGAAGAAATATTGATATTATTTATCAACAGCTCCAGGTAAAAAAATAGCAAATCAAAGATAGTGACTTTTAACCTTGCATTTCAAAATAAAGAGGAAACATCCCATTCTAAATTTAAAATTAACATTCTATCTATTTTCGTTTAAATTGTTGGCTTAAGTAACAGCAATTCCATTTTGTGTATTCATTTCCCCCTCTTATTCGTATACAAACTTACTTACATACAAAACACAACTGGGAACCTTGTACCGAATGACTCTACGACCTCCACGCTGATGGAGACCTACTGGTGCGATCGAAAAATGCTTTATGGATGCACATATCCGAAAGATCCTAACAGAAAATGGCCATAGACAAGAAGGAGACATGGAGGTAGCAAACCAGAAAAGCACTTATGGCGCTTCCCACTCTTAAAACGGCAGCTGTGGAAATACCGTTCTCCTAACTCTGCACAAGATCAGTGCACCGTCCACGCCTCTGGTCCACCATCAAACCTTTTAGATGAAATGCAAAAAATGCGAAAACAAATGTCGGAAATTAATTCTAGTTCTAAATTTATAGCACATAAATATGAAGAAATAAAACAACACATAACATCAAACAACTAGTCACTAGAAAAAATTAAACTCGCAAAGGAAATAAAATAACTCAAAGGAAGTAACACTAAAAAGGATCAGCAAATCCTTTCTACGGAAACATAAATAAAAAATACCCCGCCGACACAAAATGAAAATCTGAGAGAAATTGTGCAAATACACTTGTGGGTAAAACAATTGATTGGAATGTAAACACTTCGGATGTCACTGAAGTATACAGAACGGATAAAAAAAACACAAACAAAACAGCTATAATTGTCACCTTCGCGAGCAACACTCTCAAAACAAATACGAGTATAATGAAAAATCGAAATATGTCATTAAATAAAATCAGTTGACGAGTCACCGAAAACAATTCACCTGTTTATGTAAACAATCAGCTTACACCAACAAATAAGCATATTCTTTGGCTTGCAGAAAATAAAGCTAGAGAGTGCAACTGGAAATTTGTATGGAAGACAACAGGCAAAGTCCTTGCAAAAAAATACCGAGATGTGTAATGATGGAAAGAAGATGACCAATTAATCTATGATTCTATGAACGCTCTTGCAAACAAAAAAATCAGTATAGAAAAACAATATAGCGAAGCTGATGTCAATTTAGGTGACACACGGTGTTATCGACATTGAAAAAGAATATTTAAGAAACATGAATTTTTGTTTTGTCTATTTTTATATAAGATATATCACAAACACATGGGACAATTTAAAAGCAGAAATTGAAAATGTGTTGTGCTACATTGAAAGTCTATCATTTGCACATTTATTTAGCCTAATAGCAATTAAATTAAATTTAACCCACACACAAATGTATTAAGCCCTTAGCAATCAGCTTTAATCCAAAATCAGATATGTTTAACCCTATAGCAAATATTTTTAATCCTTTAGAAAATATGTTTAACCAAAGTACAGATATATTAAAACCAAAACACAAATTTATTTCAACCCTTCTGTAAATTTGTTATTTTCTTTAACGTTTACCTAGTTATGATCAATGTTGAGGAGAGTTAACCTAAATTGGACATTGTCAGATTGAAGATTAGTTGAATTTGTCGTTCATTTCTCGAGTTCGTTAGTTCGAAAAAGAGTTTTGTGATTAATAGTTAATTTTTCTTTATTATGTACCTTTAGCTTAGTAGTTTGTATTTAATTAGTTGCTATAGTATATATAATACATACATATGTATGTGTAACGAGTAAGATACGAATTCAAGCAGCTCCGAAAAAAGGTATCGACAGTCCCAGCATTCTTCGTTTGATTATAGCTGCAGTGGGGTTCAATTTAGAAATGATTGATGAAATCTTAAAACTTTTAAGCAAACTTTTAGCTGCTTCCTGTGGTATCTAACAAACATGTCTCAGTTTGGAGACAAAAAAGCTTCTGATTGCGTAATATAAAGAAGCTATGACGATTTCTGAACCTACCGGTGACTGAATATACTGCGAAAATTATAAGAGAATTGCCCAAAAATCGTCGTGGTGGAAAAAAGCCAAAAAAGCTAACGGAGGAAATCTTATCTGCCATAGAAGAAGACCTAGAAATAAATCCGTGAATAACTAAAAATAAATGAATAAAAATATTAAGAAGAGTCTATAACAAGATAAAGATTTCCTTATAGACTATTAGAAATGGTCTCAGTCATCTTAAAATCACTTTAAAATTATCTGCACTTGAAAATGAACAAATGAATTAGCATTATACAATTAAGAAAAATATTAGCCCAAGAACTCACAGAATGGGCTTCGAATAATAAAGTTGCATAAGATGGCAAGTGCGGATTCAATCTACATTCATAGACGATTGCAAGGTGCCCGGACTTGAGGTATTGTTCAAGCTGTGGGTGGAAGAAGTGTTACTCTAATTGCATCAATTAATAACTTAGGAATAATATAAGATTTTGACAAACTCCATTTGTAACTTCAAGAAATTTTGTTCATTTCAACATGAACCTACAGAAAAACTCTGTCTTTCAGTTCCTCTTAATTATGGATAATGCCAGAAGCCATAAGACAGAAGAAGCTCAGAACATATTAACATATTTACTACAAATTTCAGATCCAAATTATTTGACTTTTTACTCTCTTATGCTTAACCCCATGGAAAAATCTTTTTCAAAAATTAAGGCGCACACTTATCAAGTTTTAAGCGACGTAAGTTAGAACCATGAGGCTGTGTTTATGGCGAAGCGTATTCGCGTCTTGCATTTTCCCATCGCATTGGAGTTTCTACAGTGGCCAATATTGCAAAAGAAGCATGTGCCGCTATATGGAAAAATCTTGTGTCCAATCATTTGTGTCGCAAGAAAAAAGATGATTTGTTACAAATTTCAAATGACTTCTACTCCAAATTGAGATTTACCATCTGTATTGGAAGTATCGACGCCAAGCATATTCGTTATAAATGTCCACCACATTCTGGCAGCACGTTTTTCAACTACAAATATTTTTATTCAAATGTGTTACAAGGCGTTGCTTCAGCTGACTATAAGTTTATTGCCATTGAAGTTGGAGCCTATGGTAAACAGAGTGATGAAAGCATTTTTGAATTTTCAAATTTGCATAAGAAACCTACTAGACACATCAATACCTGCGCCATTTGTAATGCTAGGGGACGAAGCGTATCCACTCAGGAAATATTTATTTATATTCAAAAGCAAAATTGGACAGCGAAACGAAACTGATTTCACAATCTAGAAAGGCAATTGAATGCGCATTTGGCATAATGACGAGAAAATGGTGCATGGCGCTTACTAACAAAATAAATTGAAACGGATATTCAAGCTGCAGAACTATTTGTTAAAACCGTTTTCTTACCATAATACCATAATTGATAAGGAGAGAGTATGTACATACCGTTGTTACAAGTTGATTAAACTATTTTCAGTAGAATCAATACACAACGGTAACATAATAGAAGTTCTTCTGCACCTGCGACTGTAAGAAATAATTTTTAACACTATTTTGTGCTGAAAAATCTCGCAATTTCTTAAATTAAATCAAGTGGAGCATCATCATATAGAATGTACGAGTATGTACATTTCATTACAAGTATGAAATCTGGGAGTTCATAATACATATATTTATTCACGGTTATGCGTAATTAGCTAATAATAATAATAATAATAATACCATCCAAACCACTTTTTTTTTCTACTTCCGTCCAAGAATTTCGTATTAATATTTTATTGTGGTAATCAGAATGACGAAGATTTCACAAACATTGCTTTTTACGCGCAAGTTCAATGAATGTGTCCATATCGAACGAGCGATTCTCCAAACTGTTTCAAAGTATTTTGATTCCAATTTCTCAACTCGCTTTTCGCTACATCGCTTCGTCATAAACACTTCCATATGTACGCATGTAATTGATCGCGTTGCGTGACGCGAATACGCTTCGCCATAAACACAGTTTAACTTGTTGCATTTATTGAAGACAGTTTGCAACAAATTGCACTAATTATGTAATGGATTTCTAGGGTTTTAAGCAATAATTATATAGTTCAAATTAAGTCTAAATACTTTGCTTTAGACTTAAATATATTTCTTCTTTGGTTAAAAATATCTGCTAAAAGCTTAAACATATTTGATTTTGGATTAAAGTTAATTGCTAAAGGACTTAATATATTTGTGTTTGGGTTAAATTTATTTGGTGTTAGGCAAATAAATGTACAAATACTGTATGTATTTGTTTTAAATGAAATAAATATGCTCAAGCAAAGAAACGATATATATTATAGAGATGGATTTAAATCTAAATTCATTAATCCGGAAGGAACAAAAGGCGGACCGCCAACACCAATGAACTACGAAAGCATGGACTTCGAAATAACGCATGGAGGTAAACAAAATTACATACACGAAACATACAAAAGACTTAGTGTTATGAAATGTGTAGATGAAATAGATAGAACGATCGAACCGAAACGAAAATATTGTTATTAAAAAACATCAATATAAATATTCTCGATGAAAATCACTCATTAGCTCTACGATATGGCTTCAAAGTTGTTTACAAGTGTCATAAAGCAATCCTCAGAGTTGATTTAATTAGAAACACTTCTACTCTTTTTGACCGTATAATATATGTTACTATCGCAAAATTAGATATGCGAATATATTCAGCTATCATCGGCACAGGTCCCATAGATCACTACGCAATTTTATATGCAGCCACAGACCCAGACGATAACCGTGACAGTAAGCAAATTAATGTCATACACAAAAGATGATTATTTTAGAGAGATTTGTTCCAGTGGGGATTTCATGGGAGATCAAGCATTCATCGCGGTACATTGATATGGTATTTTTGTTCAATATTGCTTAAAATTTCATCATGGTAAGACTTAGCCTGACACAGCGTCTAAAAATTATTCAGCTGTATTATGAAAATCAGCGTTCTACAAGAAATATTTTTCGTACCCTAGGAGTAATATATGGTCCATATAATCGGCCCACCGAACGGACAATTCGCTATACTGTCGAAAAGTTTGAAACCAAATTTTCATTACTATATAATACGCGACCAAATGAACTCCAAATAGCGAAGAAAGTACAACACCTGAACGACTGTGCGTTGAAACCTTCGCTGCGGAAAACAACTCGACCCAGCTTATAAATGAGCCAACGTGAATACCAGACGTTGATATTCATACCCCCAATACCCTAAACTTGTTTTTAACTTCTCACCCTGATACGTACAATGTCGATGTGCTATCCCATATAAACTCATCAGACCACTGTAACATATCATCTATCATAAAATCACAGTTAGAGAAAAGATTCCTAAAAGAACCGTATGGCAGTATGAGCAAGCCAACTGGAGCAGACTTACCACCTTCTTTAGGCATTTTAACTGATCTTTAAATTTCCTCGATAACGACGTGGATGCTGACTAGATGATCACTAACACTATTCTCCTTGAAATAAAATCCTTTATCCCTCACCGGATTAAGAGTATCAGACCAAAGGAAAAGGCATGGTACGACTCGAGCTGTAAAGAGGCTATCAGGGTTAGAGAAATATTTTTTTGGTCCTTCAAGACCAATTCGACAGAGGAAAACTGAAAAAAGACTTTCTGCTTCAATGGATTAGAAATTACTTTTCGTAACGATAAATTCAAGTTATCTTGGATGGTTTTAAGTCAGATATTCGCATAATTAATACTGATATACCCCAGGGTTCCGCTCTGTCTCCGACACTCTTTTTAGTTTTTAGCAATGATCTCTTGACTGCTACTTTTAATCCAATGTATTCCTTTGCTGACGACAGTACTCTCTGCTTTTATATTCGGCCCCGGACTTACGCCCCTGCCTTGTGGCTCTAGAATGGGAATGGCAGCTCACTAAGTTTCGATTTTAACAGCATATTCAATTGGAAAACTTTCAATAGGGTGGAATTTATTTCTTCCAAAACACAATGCTGTCTTCTGTTATCACTGATTACTGGATCAACTATTGGATAACGAATGAAATTATACAAATATGTAAAAAGAAAGACCAGTTGTATAGGAGATGGAAAAACAGTCCAAGGAATCGAACCTACTAAATCGATCATAAGAAATTCAAAAATTGGGTGGACAAAAACATACAACTTATAAAAGTTAATTTATATTTCCATAAGCAACAGTTCGTAAATGCTAAAAATGATCCTAGAATAATATGGAATATTATTATTGGACTTTTAGGAAGAATAAACCGATCAGTAGATGAAAACATCTAAACCAATTTTGTAGAAACCGACAGAGATTCAAATAACATTGTGGAAAAATTTGCATAGCAATTTTCAAAGGAGGCCTTTGTGTATGTTTGTAATATTGAAACATCAAATCATGGCGACTAGGAACTTCAGCAAAATATTTATTTAGAAGAAGTAGTGAAGTGGAAATTTTTAAAACGCTTTATCAATTAAACAATAAAAATGCTCCTGAAGCGGACAATATAAAACATATTGATCTGAAAATAAATGCCGTTTATCTTGCTATGATAGTGATGCTATCGATCCAAAGCTGATGAAAACATCTGTCATCCATCTAAAATAACACCGAAAATTATAAATCGATTTCAATTCTATTAGCAGTTGAAAAGTGTGTGGAGGAAGTAGTTGTAGATGGGCTAAACAATATTATTGCAACACATCAATTACTACACCTAAACCAGTATGGCTTTCAAAATAATAAAATCACGGAAAAATTACTAGAGGAGTTTACTAATACGATTCATGTGGGATTAAATAAAAATCATTGTGTCCTCGTTCTCTTCATCGATTGCAGCAAAACGGTGGTTAGTTCCTCAAACAGGCATATGGTTGACTCCTTTCTGTCTCACATCTGTTGACGGAATAGATGTTGCTGGCCTCCTTCTTTTTTCTGCGGCTTGAAGTGAAGAAACTGCTGGACTTCCTGATGGTCTTCCACGTTTTACCGAAGACAATGAGCTCATACCAATATTGCATGCGTCTTTGCTAATTCGATTTGAAAACGAACCAAATCTTCTTTATAGTTGCAAACCGAAGTTCGCTTAGAGAGGAGCCATGAATTTATAACAGCCAAATTGACGAAGTGATAGAAAATGCGCATATACTACTTTTTGGGCTTCATTGAAATTTTAAAGCGTCCGATAAAACTATCCATTAAATCTACACCTCCCATACGTCGATTATATTCTTTTATTATGGGCAGACATTTTATTATTACGTTGGATTTTTTTTCTATCGAACCTCTTTATACTATAACTCCTTCACTCTCAGTTCATACAAAGGTTGACAGCATGTTGACGCATTTATTATCCTTCCATATCAAATTGGAAATAGATACTCCTTCAAAATCAGTAACAAATTTCACAGAGGTTCCCCATGGTACCTTCTTCATTTCGTCATCGTTTGGTAGCTTGCAATTCGGAATCCTGTTCCGCCTCTCTGTTCCCAGTGAAAGGATTCCTAGTTTTGCCAAATAGTATTGAAGTTGAAGGGACGTATAAAAATTGTCAAAGCAAATCTTGAAATTGCATTCTCGGGGAACTTTTCGGCATAAGCGCACGACTATATTGCTATTTGATCCCAAGTCTGGCTCTTTGTGAGCTATCCGTTCAGCAGCATTATTTTCGAGTCCAGCATAAACGTCAAAATTGTATGCAAAACCAGATACACCACATAAAACAAAAACTTTATA
>OX422144.1:21188647-21273552 GCA_949129095.1 Volucella bombylans
TCATTGAACTGGGTGAAACCCGAGCTCTCGAATCGCCAATTCACAATTTCAATTCGAAGGCAGAAATTGTGCACAAGGACTCGACTTTCCCAGGTCGTGGTTCGAGCCAGTGATGTCATTCGCCTTATATACTTCCTGAAAAGTCGCTCCTATAGCCTCTACCTGCTCCTGCAGATCCTCGATTACAAAGAAGTTGTCATCATCAACAGCCTCATTTGGATCTGATTATTTCTCCGAAATATTTTATTTATTTTCGGGAACATATTCGGGTTGCTGGTGTTTACAGCCCGAATTTTATTGTTCCAATACAAACTTACAGAATTTCTGTAATTTTACTTTATTAATGTTTGGAGGTTTTTAATCGACGACTTCAGTGTCATGATCTCCGGGTTATGTCTGTCAGTAAACTGTCAGGTTTTTAGTCTTGAAAGCTGTCTACTTTTATGTCGGTACAGTGCGTCAATAGTTGCGTTGCGGAATAAGTCTTCTTCGTCAGTGTGTTGGTACCGAGGTATCGTTTTGTCTATTGTTCGTTTGATTGTCTCGTCCATTAGTCTTAGATGCCTGTCAATCTACTCATTTGACAGATTTCTGCTGGGCGGTGGGTAGAGCGAATTCGAGGAGAGTGCTCTAGTCAGTGTTCTGGTGAAGTGTGTCCAACGCACCCTACTATAATTGTAGGAATGCCTTTGAACAAACTCATCCAATTCCGCAATTTCGTTGGGAACAGTTATTTCGGTCCTGAAACCGCAATGGTCACTCTCATACACGAAAGTGCGTAGACAGTTTGTAGTTTGTTTGTTAGTGCATGTCAGTTGTATTCGTGGGTCGAACAGCAGAAGATCCAAATAGGACCCGTGTCTGGGAAATGATGGACTATCCGTCGCCTTAAGCCCGAGTCGATACATCACACTGTGCTGACCCCACCAATTGAATAGTAGAATCGAAAAAGTGTCTCGAGCTCTGAGATGAATAAAGTGGATTGCGTAGCCTTAGTTGCATAAATATACACCATGTACAATCGCTTCCACTACGCAGGGGGATATACATGATGCATGCTTCCTGCACCTGGAACCTACGTACTACACGACTGTATACTCTTTTAAAACGTGTACCTTTTCGTACGAAAATCGCAACGCCTCCTCTCTGAATGGAGTTGGCTCGGTTTCTCCGTACTATTTTGTATCTTCTGTGCCTCAATTTGTGTCTTTTGGTAAGCTTAGTTTCGCTAACCAAAAGCACATCGGGGACTTGGTCTTTAAGCAACTTAAATAGGTTTTGCTCCGCCACGTACGTACTCATTACGGCAAAAGGTGCGTTAGGCCAGGCAGCAGTGCGTATACTTGATCCACCCGCGCAGTCTGTTCAGTTAAATGACGTTGTAGCTGAGCCATCTGCCCCTGGATAGAGAGCAATAGAGCTAGCATGTCAGGTACTGGTTCCGGTGCTCTGGGCGCTGTGGCATGAGAAGCAACCTTCACTTGCTGTACCGTATTTCCCTACCTGCCGCAATTAGGCGTAGGTAACATGGGGAGTAACGGCTGGAGTTTGCAAATGCACGGGTGGACGTTTAACTTCCACCTTCTGCTGCCGGACCAGATTTATTCTTTTGATGTACTGGAATTTGGGACAACCCCGATAATTTGCGGTGTGTCCCGTGTTCCTACACAAAGCACAAGAGAGTTGGAGCAAGGAGCTCCTCCGGATTAGTCGACGGTCAGTCTGTGCCATATATGGCACATCATGCATCATTTTCATTTCATTTCGAAGAAATTTATACCCCGGGATTTCATATAAAAGATCCACGGCTCCATCATCTTCAGGGTCAGACCATAACCCGGTTTCAGTTATCGATCGCAGAATTAACAAAAATATTCTTTATGTAGATTTTAAACCCTTCGCATGTTCTAGGCAAAATATTAATTATTGACTGCATTGCGACCCCATCCTCATTAACACCAACAGACGTTGATAGATTATTTAAGTGTATCATTGCAACATAAGACAAAAACAAATAATGAAGGGAGAATGTAAACAATCAACAGGCATTCTTGGTATACAAAATAGTAATAACAACAACAGTGAGTATAGTGCGAATAAAAGTATTGATCGAAAAGTAGACAATATAGAAGGAAAAAAAAAGAAAACTATAATAAGAAAAATGAAAAAAGAACATAATGCAAAATATTATGTTATAAAAATTGTTTGGCGAATAATAAATATGTATGCGTGGTGAGAGTGCTCCCGATCAGTGATAAAGGCAGCGGACAAGTTGAGTGTGCAGCGGTAAAATTGAGTGTGCAGGCAAGCAGAGTCCTCAAGAAAATTTCGTTGTTGACAGGATCTTAATTTCGGTGCCATATTTACTTTTCTTCACATAAACCAGTCCATTGCGCGTTTTTGCAGTATAGAGTAAACTTTCTCTACGTAGTCGCAGAGCATGTCGCAATAATGAGCTATTCTCTAGCTTTAAACTCTCATTGATGTAGATGCGTCTGTTAGTGATGGTGTTGTTGACATCAGTCGTCGTCTTAGAGCTGTTTATAAGTTCTACAAGCCTTAAACCTATCTTTTCCCGAAATGCACTTTGCTCGGTTCATCGCACGCCGTCTGATAAGCAGCGGATCATCGGTGGACTTAGTTTTTAGACGAAATCAATGGGATTTTCGTTTTGGCTACGTGGTATGCCGCGTAGTCATTTGAAGTCATTGCAGTCATTTTTATGTCTTTAGATCTTTTTATAAAATAAAAAAGCACATTAATACTTTGAATAAGTTAATTTTAAGTTGCTTTCATAAAAAATCAATATTGCACGGTAAAAGAAAACAATTAAAAAATCGTAACTGTACTGAAAAAAGACGAAAAAAAATTCTCATTTATCATTTTCTCTATTTTTCATAAACAAACATGTAAGAAAATATGGAAACAAACATTTCCTAATAAACAAAACAAATTTTCGTGTTTTACATTGTAAACATCCAAAAAAAATTATTCGGGATCACTTTCAATGTATCCCAGATTCCTGCTAAATACTAATAACTTTTAAGATGTGAAACTCGAGTAACTGTGAAAAAGTGAGTTACATACATACATATATGTTGATATTGTTTGTTTATGAAAAACAAAGTATTTTTTTGAAAATAACTTAAAATAAACTTATTCAAAGTATTAATGTGCTTTTTTATTTTATAAAAAGATCTAAAGACATAAAAATGACTGCAATGACTTCAAAATGACTTCAATGACTTCAAATTGAAGTTTTATCTGTGACTTCAATGACTGCAATCAAAAATGATTGCATTCTTTTACAACTATGTCCTGTGTGAGCTTGTCCGCGTGTGATTGACATAGTGCCTTTATTTGATAGTCAGCAGCAGAGATAAAAAAAGAGTTTCGTTTAACGTTCTTTGGCGTGAAAGCAAAAGTAAAACACTGAGTAACAAAATAACAAATGAGTTCTCTTGAGTACTATGATTTTTAACTGCAGTGATAAAAAGGCGGCTAATTTTTCCCTTTGGATCAGGAGTAAATTAAAAACACGTCTATTTACTTGACATTACACTTCACCTAAGAGATAAAGTATAATATTTTGATTTTGACGATTGATGACCATTTCCTATGACGGGAACAGGTTATTGCCCTGCATCTTCAGTTTAAAGGCACTCTTTTTGCCATGTTACTTTTGAAACGGTATTCAAATTTGGAAGTATAAAAGCAAGTGCACTACTCACTTGTATAATCGAGAATTAGATATGGGGTTACTGCATTGAGAACCGTATCGAAAACCCATATATTTTAGATAGGATATCAAACTTAAAACATCGTCTTGTCAAATCGTGTAGACCTAGATATTGGTGCTTTATTCCAGATGACAAATATTCTCCATTAAGCAGCCTGTACGACACAGACAAAATAGCCGAAGAAAAGCTCAGAGAATGATAGAAGTACCAGAAATGTTAAACTTAGTGCTATTCCAACAGCAATAAATAAAATTACCCTGCATTTAAAACAAATTCGAAATTGAAAAAAAAGGGGAAAAAAAGAAATGAAAAAATATTTTATTGAATTCTATTTTATGTTTTATAATTCTTACCCTTTAAAATTGATAACTTGTGTGTGTATTGGTTTTCACCAGATGTTCAACCGCTTCAATACTGGTTGAATATTTACCCCGTTTCTTACATTACACTTCATGTCCCCCTTCTATAAAACCAGTTTTAACCCAAGGTAATTAGTCCGATGTGCGCTGGCCCAATGAATTGAATTTCACAATGAATTTCACAAATCTAAAAGAAAACATGAATTTGAATCATTGAAATATAAAACGAACACTCAAACTCTGTCATGTTGAATAATCACTTCAAAGTTACGTCCTTTATTGTTAACGACCATCTGCAGATAAGCATTCAACTTTGCGGGTAATCTTTTATGTAGTTATTATTGTAAAACGTAATAAAAAAAATTTAATTCGAATCTACCTGGGCCCCGCTACCAACTCGGACAACGACATCAGCACGGAAATCATGCAAAGATGAATAGAGGACCAGCTCGTCTTCGGTGGCACATACAAGTGGATAGAGACCTCAGCTAACTTCGTTTGCGCAACTGGACGCAGCTGACAAAAAGAGGGCGCCAGCTGGGGAGGCATGTTAGCTCATCCCGGACTGTAGCGCCATCCAAATAAGTAAATAAGTATGTTTGTTTGAATTCCTTTACGCCATGTAAAATGCGATAAGCATGCCATTAAATTCACTCTTGATTTGATGAGCATACTTCGTGCTGCCTTAGAGATTTGCTAACCTCTTTGACATTTGCTTTGAATTTTTATGAAAATAGCATGACTACCTCAATAAATGAAAATTTATATCTGCAAAAATTCGTAACAAATACGAGTAAATATGAATGTATCTGGTAGATTAAAAGGGAAATTTCTATCCCACCAAATTCAATTTCAACTTAATTCTAGGGCCAGTTAACATTGAACATGATTTTTTTGAATGCAACAAGTTCTCATAATCTGTTGAACGAAAAGCGAATAGCCAGAGAAATCCAGATAAATCCACAAAAATGCTGTTTGACAGCTTAGGTCAAAATAAATCCTTTTCAGGTAATACATACAATAGTTAGGTGGGAATACCTTTTCTGATGTACCCGTATATGATATTTTAATAAATTACGCTTACTTTGCATGGTTCAGTTTGATTTTCTGTGGAGACATTCTGCCAACAATGGGAACAATATCTTTTGTATTTTAGTATTACATTTTTTTTTTGTAGTTTGTGATTACATTTTCCATTACTCCTTTTCTCTTCGCAGGTGCAATTATATTTGGATCTGATCAGGAGGTGCGTGAGGTTATGCGCGCCGTTCGCAGAAATAACGCAACTGGAGCTTTTTCGTGGATCGGCTCTGATGGGTGGAGTGCGAGGAACCTAGTTTCGGATGGTAATGAACCGGAAGTAAGTAAAACAATGTTTCTATGTATGTCTATAAGGGTTACTCTACCATTTCAGCAGACGGTGGTCACGTGTAGCGAGTAAAGTTAATGAACTTGTGAAAACAAATTCATTGTTATGATTAATGAGGTAATGTCATAATGTGTATCCATACAAATATAAGTAAATACGACGCATTCGGAGCGACGACGTAATAGTGGATGAGTTGAGCTGCTTGAATGATGATGAATGGAAATGCTTGCTGATTTATTGCTGTGTATTATGCTGCGTGTTGTGGGAATTTATATTATTTTCCGCTTGATTAATAATTAATAAGGGGCATTATTCAACTTTATTGTTAAATTGATTGGAATACATTATGATGATAGTATTTTTGGGCGTGTACTTAAAACTGACGTGCTATATCTTTCGTCTAGCTATTATGATTAAAAACACTTCTGAAAAAAGGGTTTTAACAAATACATATTGTGATTCTGTGAAACGAATATAAACTGAGCGGCTTTCACTGATAAACATATTTGTGTATTCATAAATGTATCTAATCGTATATGTAGCAACTATTTTCTATTTTCAACAGTTTTTAATGTTAATCCTTTGGTTCATGTGCATTGCTGTTATGTATCTCCAACCGCTTATATCCGATCTAGTGTATAATGTATATGGCCTCGCCATTTCTATTTATTTAATGTGTTAAACAAATGCACCTGTACATATATACAGCTGCGAGCAAAAATAGCAGCGCTCCTAAGAAAGTATTGTACTATTAACCGAAAATATTGTATTGTCCTTGCTGCTCATCACAACTTTGCAACGCAGTCTTGACGAATCAAAAAGACGTTGGCATCTCTCGGGTGTATTGATTTTTACGTTTCACATACGTAACGTATTTTTTAATATCGACCTATAGATTCCCAATAGAATTGAGATCGGGAGATAGAATATGACAATGTATAAACTTGATCCTTCTTTTTCTTCTTCTGCTTTCTTTAACCACTGAAATATGAATTGTGTATAATTCAATTTAAAGTTATATATTTCTCCCACTTATCTGCATTGCTACTGCAGTGCTTGTGAGTTTGGCTAAATTTGCTAATGTTTTCGCATTTGAATGACCAATTATTCTTTGTTCGGTCTTCGGATTTTCCGACATCCTATACGAGTATGTGACATCATAGTCGCTGTTTCCTTGGTGGTTAGCGATGGAGAATAAGTATTACAATTGTTCGCACTTTTGAAAATTTCTTAAAATTGTACCTCCGTTGTCGGACTGTGAGATTTGGTTATTTATATAAGAAATCTTCTGTGTATACCAATGTCATTGTCATGCACGAATTTAGCTTTCACTCCGGAACCTGAAGAGATACTGTTGATTTTTTGAATTTAGAGATACATATTTCATAGATTTAAATCTTAAAGATCTCTCAAAACTCAAGAGAATTCAGTCTTAATGCGGATTGTAATAAAGAGTTCATTCACATTCCTGAGACCGGGAAGGGGTGAGTTACCTTCGGTTTCCATCCACTAATGGAATGCCTTTGTTTTTAGCCATTTATTTATATAGCTTTTTATGGAGCTAATTGGCAACCCGCAGAATGGGCGCGGAAACACGAATATCTGTTTCGCCTGCTCTTTCATTCCAATCATAACCACTGGCACTCAGATTAAATGGACTCTATTGGTTCTGGCTAGTGTTTTGAGAAGTATAATGCAGTCACAGACAATTTGTGAGGTTATGTCAAAAGCGTTAATAGTACTTAGGGCCGCTTTGTCAGAGGGAATATATGTAAGGTATATTTTCTTGTTGGTGTCAGATCTGTTTAAGTTCTCCCTAATGCAGAGTTCTATTGCATGTATCTTAGATTGAAATACAGAGATACTTGCGAAGAGTTAGATATTGGTTGCTTCTCCGTATATATATGCCTGCTCTAACTCTTTCGTCTAATTTGAATCGGTCGGTGTAGCAGACCGATGTTCTGTCGATCAGAAAATGTAAGCTTGAAGTTATGGTTGAAGTTCTACTTTTGCAGACAGTTGTCTGTAATAGTAATTCCTAATAGTTAATTTCTCCTGAGTTCAATAAAAGTTCTGGGTTAATTATTTTGGAGTTATTCTCATCCACTGAGATAAGCATGTAGGCGTTATCCAAAGCTTCTTTCGGTATGTGAGGGGGGAGTTTCAACAGAACCTCTAATACTGCGGTGGGTGTTGTTCTCATTGCACCTGTAATACACATACAGGCAAGTCTTTGAAGTTTGTTTTGTTCGGCTCTTATAGACTTTTGTTTAGTTTTATGCCACCATATTGGAGATGCATAGGTGTGCAAGTCTAGCAATTGCTGTGTACCTCCAGATTCTAGCTCTCCTACGTTTTTTTTGATTTGTGAGTTCTAAATGAGTTTTTTTTTTATCCAGGGTTACCCCTATGAATTTCACTTCCCTTGAAAACTTTATGGTTTCACCAAAAAGTGTTGGATTTTTAAGCATGTCTAATTTTTTTCACTCGATGAAGGCAACAGTGGTGCTTTGTTGGGGTTGACGTTTAGGCCAACTTTCTTACACGAGTTAGCAACAAGTTTGAGAGCATTCTGGAGGAGTTCCGAGACAGTTTTTTTGAATTTGTCTCTGATAAGGATCGCAATGTCATCAGCGTATTCTTGAACATAGAAACCGTCGCTGCTGAGTATGTTTAGAAGATTATTTACTACGATGGACCATAGCAGGGTAGAGTGAGTTGCACCGTGGGGGAAAACTTTCGCAGCTGTAATGCTGATTCTTTTGAATATTTTGATATTTCTACCGTTAAGCATCTTACGTGTAGCTTTGCCTACTCCTGTGTTTTGGATGCATCTGTATATCTGGACGTGTCCGATATTGCGGAAAGCTAATTTGATGCCAAGAAAGCATTCCACAGCAATTTGTTTGCATCAGAGCGATTTCTTAATCTTTGTGGTGAGTTCCTGGAGAGTATGCGTTATTTATTTTTCTGGCATATTTTTTCCATTAGTTTTTGGAAAACCGAGGTGAGGCTTATAGATCTGTATGATTTGTGTAAATCACTTGGTCTACTTCCTGCTTTTGGTATAAACTTAACCGCTGCCTATTTCCAATTTTTTGAAATGTAACCCCATGCATAAATGAAGTCGGGTTATTTATCTGAGACCTTTTTGGAAGAGTATTGAGAAAATTCCATTTTGGCCAGGGGCATTGGATGGGTCAAATGAATTGATGGCCAATTTTATTTTGCTTCCATGAAAAATTTTTTTTGACCTCTTCCTCTGATTAGTATGGAGAGGATTATTGGGGAGCAATAGATGTGGTGCTTGAATTTGGGAAACAGTTTCGGCTAAGAGCTGTAGTATCAATGGACCGCTTTCTACATACATAGGTTCCATTCGGTTTTTTCCGACTTTTTCGATTTGTTCACTGTTTGGATATAATTCTGTGGATGCGAGCCCTGTTTCGAATATCAGTGAGATTTTGGCAGAACTCTTTCCATAATTCTCTTTTAAATCTTCTAATTTCTCAATTATACTTTGTGAGTGTCTTAAACTAAGCGTCATCGCGCTTCGCCCTGTTAAAAATCTTTCTAGTGTATGCTCTCAATTTAGTGAGTTAGTTAGTCCGTAATGGAGCAATTGAACGACTCTTCTTTCTCTGGGCAAGCCTGAAGATAGGCAGACTTAATTGCAGCGCTGAGACTTTCGCAGCCAAGTTTTAGGCTTTCATTGTCTCTTCTACTTTTATAGCAATTGGCTGTAGATTCCATGAGCTCTAGGCTATATGTGTGCCAATCTGTGGATGTAGGCTGTATATAAGATTCAGAAATTTTGGAGCCTATTAAGATGTCGAAACAGATTTGTCGATGATCAAACATCGATATTTCAGTTGAAACATGCCTGTTCCTAATACAATTTTTTTCAAGGACTTATTCCTTAATTATGTTTATAAAGGTAGAGCTATTTCCGTATTTAGAATTTCAAGATTATTTTTGAAAATAAGAGTAAAAACAAACGAGGTTGTTGATATTTGAACTGCCACTGTTTGCATGGTGCCCTTTTGTATCGCATCTAATTATCAGCTGGAGTCTTCTTCTGCCACATAAGTGTTCTTGAGTCCTTGCAATGGCAAAAACCCCAGGTTGGAGGAGTCACCCGCGAGGTTGAGCATACTACTGCGTGTGTCGAATCGCCTTTAGCGGGTAGCTCAACTATTGCCACTTCCATTTCTACATATATAGCTGCTATATTCTAATTTAACACAATACAACCTCTAGGTCTTCGTTCATTTATGGAATCGTATAATAAGTCACGTGAGATACAACTTATCCGGCCTCTGTAAGTGTACGGGTCCTGGATATACTCTTAGGGTAAACTTAGATGATCCTTAAATGCGGCTTAATACCGCAGAGGCGGCTTTTTCATGCTGTAGATAACTTGTATGCACTTTAATCCCATAGTAAGAGCTATGTGATATATTGGCAGAATTGTCAGCATTTTTAGCTTCTGAAGTGATCTGGCTGGCTTCTTAGACCTTAGACTTTGAAAACAAGTCTTCTGAAGTCTTAGGCCTTTGAATCGCTTTAGCCATTTCCACTGAGCTGATAGTTCCAGATGTGATGGGTTCAGCTGCCTGATGGTTCTTTTGAGCCTTATCAGCGTCAAGTGTACTGCCCTTTCTCGTCGAGCAGGCTTTCCCGAGAGTTAAAATTTGAATGATCACGACCCGCGAGAATTTGAGGAAAAGCTTACATCCTTGGCTTAGGACGTAGTCCTTGGAAAACTTATCCACTACGAATATAATGGTTTCGCCTCTGCTCTCCTCCTTAGCGACCCTGAAGACTCACCAGATTTTTGTGGATACGACAGGATTTGGTTTACCGATCCAAGCTAGGAAAATGCCCTTGGTAATGTTGTCTACTTCTGAAACGAAGATAATGCAGGTGAACATCATAACTTGGGGAACATCGTGTTCCTGCCGGATGAGAGCTATCTATTGATCTGCCACGTTTGCTGGATGCTAGGTCCACTTTTTTATTCTTTTTCTTTTTTCCTCTGTGCAAGAACTAACACATATCTGGCTCTTTCCAACCGTTTCGCCTCCTTGGATCCCGGAAGCTATTGAAAGCAGAAATTCGACGTCCCAGTGAAGTGTTCATATTTCTGCTGAGGCTTGCTTACGTCGGTGTTTCCTACTATCTTGATGCTTGGTAAATTTTGAACCTGAGTATCTGCCCTGTTCGGGATTTTAGATGGGCGCCGTGTAGCATTATTTTTAGATGGGATTATTTAGAATCGTCTATACTGTGTCTATCTCAGAAATTGGTGAACGGAGTAGAGATTCCCCTTCTGACTGCATTAATATTTTTGCTATTGTTATTTTTTGTTATCTTTGTTATTTATTGCTTATTTTTATTCATGTGTTGCCCCACGAGTAAGGCCGAAATGAAAAGTACGCACCTGCAGAGCTCTCATGCAGGTGTAAGACTAGTTGCTATGAGAAGTCGACCGGTATCTCATAGGGATATTACGTTTACCATGCCCATTTTTCAGTTTCCGCACCATTAAATCCTCGGCATGAATTCAAAAACTGACTTCTGAAATTAGACTCTTGGTCCGCCGAGGTGTGAGGACCTCTACCACACTTCATGGCCTTCCGCTATTCGACACCTGAGGACGCGCCGTGTCGTATGTGAAGCTCTCATTTTATCCCAATAGAAGTCACCATAAAATATGTTTCAATTATTATCAATCTATTCCATCACAATCCTGGTGTAACAGCAACCATAGGTCGGTGTGATCTTTAGGTCTTTAGTAACCTCCAACCTGCAAAACGAAATCTAAAAGAAAATACGACGAGATCACTACAGGAAAGTGAACGCTGCTCCTGGTTCGCCGGAAACTCGTCCGCCTTCATAAAGTATTAGCCGTGATGTTCTGATGATTTAAGATTCTGCAGGTTTAGATAATTTTAGATGTAATTGACAGTTACTATTAGACTAGGTAATTTCTTAGAATGAGTTTGCTCTCCTCTCTTGCAGAAAGAAGATGTCTGCCCTAATGGTTAATGAGTATCCGAACTTATTTTACTATTTACTATCATGAAAAATAAATCCCAATGCTGCTTTCAGCAGGCTCCAAAGTAACGCTTTCGACTGTATGGTGGCCTATTCTTGTTCTTATGTATCTACGAGTAGGACTCCAGACATGCTGGTGAATCTATCTCCACTTTATATTCATACTCGTATAATTGACTTCACCTTTAAAGCTATCTCTCGCTTGAAATAAGATAGGCATAATTACAACTCGTTCCGGCGTTTCTATAACCATGCGCGTGTTACGACTCAGATCATATTCAGGACGTACTGAAACCAAGACTCCAACATTCTGATCTGCGATAACATAATATCGCCGGGATCTGGTCCAATAAAACATGATTGCATACATAAATCCTGTGGGCAATGAACTACCTATATATATGTACATACATATATGTAGGTATAAAGAACAAATAGAATAGTCGAAGAAAATTCACTGGTGGTGACATGGCTAGCGTAGTACCAATTATAATCTATACTTGGGTTGTCTGATGGAACAAGCTGGGGCTGTTGTAGTTCTACTCTAGATACACCGGCGAATTTTCTGCCCATGATATTCGTATCATGAGATCCACTCTCTCTTCAGTTTAAAAAGTTAGTTTAGTTAAAATGTGGTCTACTACACGTATTGGAATTTTAATAAACTTGCGCGCACGGTACAAACTTTTATAACGGTGAACAGATAGCAATGATAGTTTTCCAATTGGTATCTTTCAGTAACTGTCCAACTGAAATCCAGCTGTCAAAATATTCAATAAGTTTTGCCATTTCATCATGCATCGCTTTATGCTTGCCGAACGTGACGCAATTATTAAAAAATATTATCCAAATTCCGGCTCAGTTGTAAATACGCAACCTAAATTTCATCGTGAGGTCGGTTATCATCACCGCGGCAGTGTGCAGGCAATGCGTCACATTGGTGCGAAATGAGGAAACTATCAGCTGAATTGGGCATTGCCAGGGAGTCCATCCGGATTATTTTGCATTTGGATTTGGGCCTACATCCGTATAAAATTGTGCACGTAGAGAATTGAAGCCAGACGACCATAGACAACTCAGTGAGTTGGCTAATTGGGCGCTGGAAATGTTGGTGGGAGATCCGGATTTTGGCCCAAAAATCATCTCCTCAGACGAGGCCTATTTTTGGCTCAGCGGCTATCTCAACAAGATAAATTGCCGCTATTGGACCGAACACAATCAGGCATCAATGCATCCACAAAGATTAACTGTTTGGTGACGTTTATGGCATGATGGCATCATCGGAACTTATTTCTTTCGAAATGAGGTAGGAGACGCCGTTACCGTCAATGATCTCAAGTATAGAGCGATGTTAACTAACTTTCTGTAGTCAGTGCTCAACAACATCAATATATCCGAGCTGTGGTTCCAACGAGACGGCGCTACATGCCATACAAGCGACGCAACGCTTGAAGTTGTGAAGGAGAAATTTGGCGTCTAAGTCATCTAACGGCGAGCGTTCAACAATTGACAGCCGCGATCAGCGATCAGCGGTTTGACATGAATCGATTATTTTTTCTGGGTCTACGTTAAGTTCTTAATCCACGCTAACAAGCCAACCACTTTGGACGAGCTCTAGGCGTACATTCGACACTCTATTGTCGTGCCCGCACATAATGACATGAACGTTGTTATAACGAGTAGCATGCCGTCCGATGCAATGAATACACAACTCCAGTCATTACGGAATTACGCAATTTCGGCCAGAATAAAGTCCGCTTTTCACGAATGGCTGCAAAACTGAACTAGAAGACATGCTGGTGTCTTTTTGAAGTGCAAAATAATTAGGAAAAATGTCTGTGTTAAAATTTGAGATATACACAATTCTGGTGCCAACGAAATCTTCCGTATAGATTATCGGTGGATGATGCGAATTATCCCTATCTGTAGCGATAACCAAACTTCGGTAGAGACCTTGTTGAATTTTCTTATCACTTTCAAGCTAGTTTGCAATGGAATCGTGCGAAATGAGATTGTTGATGAACTTGGTAGGCTAGGCCCAGATAAAAGTGTATAAAATTCTTAATCTAGGTTGGGACTGTCTGCATCTTCGATTAGGGTTTCTACTCACAATTTGATTTCTTGTAAGCATAACTGCATCTGGCATGAATCTGAAGAATACCGATTAATCAAACAAATGCTTTTCAACACATCTCGCGTATTTCTTGCTCTCCTTCAGTCGTAAAGACTTACGAAATAGCGGTTCACTACGCTTTCACTAAGCACCTATGTGTGCTTGATACTCGTATAAACGATTCAACATTCTGCAATGCTTGCTGTGAGGGTGATGACGACACCGCGGAGCATTATTTCCATGAGTGTTAGACTCATCCTGGCGTCGGGCTTACAGGTAGGTAACTTACATCTGAAGCGTTTACTCTGAAAGTATGAGATGGAAGACTGAGAAATTCCAGTAAAAGGAACATTCAAGTGGTATAATGGACTAGTTATTTGTCTGAGTTTTGTGTTTCGACAGAAAAAAAAATCCTTTAAATTTTGATGATGCAACGCAAAGTCCTTTTTTACGAGAGTGAATTCAATCTGATAACTTTGCAGCAGTTACCTTTATCAAAGGAGAACATTAAGGTAATTGAAAATCAAAAGTGGAACTTCAAAGCATTATAGTACTATAGGATTTCGAGTTCGGATGTGCCTTTGTCAACGAATTTAATCACTTTTAAGCTATTAGCAGTTACCCGTTTGAACTTGTAGTGCAAAATCCATTCTAAGCCAGAAGCAGTCCAAAGCGAACATGATTTCATAACGAAATCAAAAGCAATGAGCCTCAATTAACCGTCTTATGGGCACCTTTGTATTAATGTCCCTCTCAAGACAATTAGATATTGCATATGTTATCAGATTCAGTTAAGTTCTAAAATTAGAACGTTTTCACTCCAATTAATGATACAAACATCAATTTAATTAAATGAAGGCAACATTCTCAACACGTCTCTCTACTATAAATCTGTTTTATTCAAAGGTTGAAGGAACTCTCTCTGTGCAGCCCCAAGCTAATCCAGTGAAAGGTTTCGAAGAGTATTTTCTCAGTCTTACGGTGGAAAACAACCAAAGAAATCCATGGTTTGTTGGTAAATATCTAAAATGAGTTTTAATTTCCTAAGTGCCAGTGTATGACTGTTGAATGAATTTTCTTTTGAAGAATTTTGGGAGGATCATTTCCAGTGCCGATATCCGAATAGTTTCCTAACACCATACAACAACTATAATCGTACTTGTACAACAAAGGAAAGGCTTACCCGTAACAACACTGATTTTGAGGATCAACTTCAATTCGTTAGTGATGCTGTAATGGCATTTGCATATGCTTTAAGGTAATTTAAAAAGAAAATTAAATAAATTTTGTGTCATTTTGTTTTTTTGATGTTTTTTTTTTTTTTTAATTTTTAAAGGGACATGCACCGAGATTTATGCGGCGGTCATCCGTCTCTTTGTGACGCCATGAAACCAACAAAAGGCGCTGATTTGCTCAAATATCTTCGAAAAGTTGAATTCCAAGGTATGTGTATTTCATTCTAACCACTTAACTGGAAAATTGTGTCCCTGAAATCGTAGTTGCTGTCCATTTTATGAAAAAAAGGGATAAGCCAAATAAAACACCTCAGTGAATCGGATAGAAGGACAAGAGTGGCAATAATCTGATAATCTGGATTGTTGTTATGTCGCGTTTCGAATTGGGGTTTTAGTGACCCGTAAAGAGACCTTTTTTCTTTCTAATCTAGGGAAAACCCAAAGCCAAGCAATAAATAATAATCGGATTTGGATTCTGCATGGATTTTAGTTTTTTTCTTCGCTTTATACACTTTATACGCAGTAGGCGAACCCTAAGATGCGTAAACGTGATATACATATACCTCGCTCTTAGAGCAGTAAATATTTAACCTAAAATTCTTGGTAGCATTGGCAACGAAACATATTCAATGAAAAATTCCTTCCCCGCTTAAAATCTTTCCTTGAACTACAAAAAAATATGGATAATATATATTTGTATTTGTATTACCCAACTTGGGTAATTTTAATCTTTTAGTAAATTTTATTTTTAAGTGTGATTTCGTAAAATTGTTTGAATTCTTGTGTGGAAAACACAAACATTTAAGTGACCGCCCTTTTCTTGTTGACAAATAATGGCTTTTTCTAAATCATTTGCAGAAACAGATGGGACCCAAAATCTTTCTCCCTAAGGGGCTTCTTCGGTCGCCGGCTTGGTATCACGAGAAGAGGCTGTGTTAGGAGGCAGAGAAATAGCGATGTCGTGATGTCAGCTATGAAAGCAATCTGTGTTTGTCCAATCAATGTCATCCACTTGGGCAATTGTTGGCCAGGCAAAAAAGTCGTATGACAACGCCATTACCTTGTCTAAGAATCTGAGCCCGGAGCTTTATTAGATGTCGGCTCCGATGTTGCTATCTTAAATTTGTCTAGGTCAAGGGGGCGGACTTCTCTATCACCTTCGTCCAGGGTAAATTGTCAGTGGTATTATCTTCATTATAGTGTCTCTCCAGTTTTTTTTTACTAACATATCTATTTAGGCGCAAATGAACTTGAAGATGTTCCCATATAAAGTGCAAACCGTTGACCAATTGTTGCCTGCTGTCCATCAAGTGAGATTAACTTTGTCAGTTTTTTTTTGCCCCCAGTTGTTGAATTGGGTCTCTAATATTATTAGTCCCAGCAGGACAGAGCAACCGCTCACTCAGCTCAGGCAACGATGTTGATTTTAAACCATAAATTTCCAGGCCGTGTGGTCTCCCGTTTTGGCGATTTGAACTGACCGACGAGATCGCAAGATCGGACAGACTTTTTCGTTCAGAACTCTTTGAAATCTCGCGTTTACCATAGCAAACCACAAACCTTGCAAGTCTTCGAAGCCAACATTGAAAAAGAAATCATATATTTGGAGCCAGGCGTTTTGCGAGCAAGAAATCAAAATTCCGCAAAACAAGCACAAATGTGAATCAACTGAGGAGGTGGTCATTTGAACGACATCATTTTTTTAACTTAATGTCGTCAATTTTACATCTTCAAATAAACTGTTCGTGAAAACAGAGCCCAATTGTTTTCATTTCTAATAAAATTGCAGCTAATTCACATTATACAATAACATTACTTTTAGCCAACATGACACATCCACAATGCGCATAGGTCCTTTTGTTTTATTTCAAGAGACCTACGCCAAGCGTGCCTTGAAGACAACAGGTTTGTAAAGTCCCTTTCAATTTTCCTAACCTAGGAAACTGACATTTTCTCAACTTCTTTATTTCTTTCTGACTTTACTGTACCATGAAGATCCTTACATGGTGACTGGCAACCTGAAATTGATGTGCCTAGTCCTTTAATAATGTTTCAATGCTGAATGGAATGGACACGGTCATTCGAAATTTTTTCATTTCCGAGACCTTGGAAAAGTCGTAGAGGTCCTTATTAGCCTGAGATCCGAAAATGTAAAAATGCCCCAATAAGACTTTATATTCGTTTTAGAAGTATTGAAGTTGCCGTTGACTCCATCTACGAAGTTCCTTGTCCTAATTCTTTATAGTGCTGCTACCTTTGTCTCTTAGCGAGCCTTAGTTGTTGTAAGTATATAAAATCGAGTCTAGGGGAACAACAACTAGTCGACTATCATATTGCTAAGGCATCCAGCTACTGAGTCTGAGAATAAATTTTACCAATGCAACTTTCATGAATCGAGAAAGTATAATTTTTCAACCTGGTTCAATAAGACTTCATTCACTAAAGAGCATTCTTGAAGCTGCCTTCATGTATGATATTTTTAGCTGTATGATATTATTTACGTCCTTTGGTGTTCACTAGATCTGAATTTGAAGAGATCCAGGAACTGGCCATGATTGATGAAAAAACGAACTTTAGGCTTTCTCATTTATCCAACTCTACTGCTCCCGTAACATAACGAAATATTGCTCTTCCAAAAGGAATGTTCGCAAAATGCATCCCTCCCAAAGTCCAACGTTAATTGTATTAACGCCAATTACACGATCATACGTCTTTCAGCTTATCTATGAAGATTGATTGGTGTGATTGGAAAATGAATCAACCCTAAGCTGACTTAAAGAGACCTAACCATATGCCCCAAAACAGCTGTAAATATGTTATAAATAACCTCGAATCGAAGGATGTTCTTAATAATCATATAATTGTTAATTAACCTAGTCTGTTGTGAATAACCGCAATTTTCAAAGGGATTCTTGAAATTCATTAAATGTCTACTTACCCAAAATACGTCGCCTTTCACGTTTCCATTTTACCTAATTAGGTTAATGCTTTGAACAAAACACTTTCTTGTTAAAAGGATTACTATACATCTACATAGGTTTACTACTGAAGTGCTTATAAAAAGTGAGTGGAATGGTTTTATATACAATACAATATTAGTTTAACTCATGGTATCGAACTTAATTATTAGCACAAGGAAACAGATAGGCCTTAACAACGATAGTAGCGTGAAAAGTCAAGCAACCGAATCATATCATAGTTGCACCTAAACAAGAGGAGGCAAAAAAACAAAAAAACGGCTTAGACTGAATCAATTCACGGCAAACTTTTTTAATAAATATAAAATCCGCATCCGAACTATGCAGAATAAAAGGCCTTCCAAAAATCCTTAATATAATTATAAGTTTGTGAAAATGCAGTCGATTTTGGTCCTCTGCCTCAACTATATTTGTCATATTATATTGAATATATAATTGAATCTTTCGATAACAAAGAGGCAAAAAAACGATTTTTTTCTTTTGCTTCAAACTGTATAAAGACTTGTTTAATTTTTCTCTCTATGGGTGGCACTGAAAATTAATTTCTGATAATATATATATATATATATATATTATAATATAGCTTGAGTTAGCAGCAAACATTTTTTATTTTACTTCCACTTGTAAACGAAGAAATGTGTTGCTTGGTTATGGCACCGGAATTCGAAATATGAAGCTTGCCGTAGTCTTGTAATATTTTACGCTAGGGCTTGTAAATATGACTTTCCCACCAACTGTTTTCATGGTTAGCACTTCCAATATACCAAGTTTTTTTTCTCAATGGTGGGTGGTAATCCACTGTGACTATCTCGACCGCTTTATTATGGTAGTGCGATACCGAAACAACATATTTTGGCGGTGGCCTGGTATGGACTTTTTTTTGTCACTAACCAGTGCTGGTTCAAGGTGTGACTACGTAATATAAATTCAGTATTGTGTTTGGGTGGACCATAGACTTTGTTTTTGATGGATTACAGTTAATAAATATATACAAATCACTTACATATACTCGCACCTCTATATATATGGCGATATTTTCATTACGTGACGAAAAGCAGAACAAATAAAAATAACCACTTACCTTCGTTGATAAAAGTTCTAGGGAGCTTCGTTGATAAAAAAAAAAAGTATTGGCTAGGGCTTGAAAATTCTTAAAGCTGAACTACTTCGCTTAATTTGTAAGCGAAATTATTTTGTTGATTTTGTTATCGGTAACATTCGTTTATACATAAAAGTGAAACTGATTTATTTTGAGACACATACAAATATATTTTTGCATTACCATATGTTTCGATTCCGTATCTGTGTCATATTACACTTTCTCAAGCACAGAGATGGCGTGACAGTCCAGGAGGACCTGAGGACAACTGCCCCAGTTAAGCATTCTAAGATAGTTACATGTGGCTTTAACTTGTGAGCGTTACCTAAGGCGAGGTCTTTCCTCATAGACTCTTCTTGCCGGAGTGTTAATATTTGTTCGTTCTATGTGTCCGAGTCATCTCAGGCGACGGATGCGTATTTTTGGCGCAGGGACATAAGTCCATCTTTTACTTTTGGGGATTATGTCCCACACCATCGGAACATAAGTCCAAAATTTCTGGGCGGAGATGTGACATAAGTCCCAAATTTTCGGAGAGATAATATTTAGCAAAACGTTCTGGATTTCCATTAGACACCCAACCCTTTTTTCCACTATACCTACAATTTTCATAATAATTTAAACACATTATTATTCAACACACAATTTGGTAGATAATACTATAATAATCATTTATTATTTCGTATAACAAAACAGAACAAACAAAACATTTCAATATAATCTAACCAAATAATTAAAAAAAAACAAAACCACAAAAAATCGGCAAAGTTCACAAAGCCACATAAGGCCAATTTGACTTTATGTCACTTTCCACTGTATATCTGATTTTGCTTACCGGATTAACGTATTGTCCACAAAAAGGACGACAATATTGCGTTCACTGACTGTTGTACTACACGCTGCATAGCGGTGCCCTGAGCACCTGCATGTGAGGCCGAATGCCTTCCGGTGTATGAGCCGAAGAGAAGCCCATAATGGGAAATCCTTGTAACTGTAACCCTCAACTGTCAGGCAGGCGCCTATAAGCGAGTCTGTGGGGTGGGTGGCTCACTTCACCCCGAGACATAAGGCCCAACATTTTTGCTTGGGACTTAGATCCCATTTAAGTGATACATAAGCCCCAAATTCGATTTGGGAGCTATGTCCCAAAATTAAAAGTTGGGACTTATGTCCCCGCACTTAAATTTTTCTGATCCGGTCGATGTCTCTGTATAGAGAGTTTGCTGTTGTACCTCCTCCTCCAAAGCAAAGCATACGAGACCAAAAATAACTTTCTTTCAAAAATAAAGGACATCATCACCCGGTAATATGTAATGTCAATGGGCCTTCGCTACAGAGCAGGACTGGTTTGTTTAGGGCGGGTTGTATAAGGCCATTGGCAAGTGTAACTCTTCGTTTGATTTTTAATGGGCTGTCGTTATCAGATCTATTAGCGAAGTTAATATAGGCGAAGTTGCTAAATATCTCAAAGGTATAGCTGTCTATTATGACGGTCTGTACGATTCGCTGAAGCTGTCCGTCCCTTTTTGTTAAAACCATATAGTTGATTTTGTCCTCTTCCACTGCCAAATCTATTACCTTATCTTATCCTATTTAATACATCCAAGCATAGCAGTGACAGCTGTATTCGAACAATGGTACCAGTATCATTATTGCGTTCGTAAGCAGTCGCTTAATTTTTTTGAAAATTATGCCTCTTATCAAAGATTTCGGATATATGTCAAATCACTATTTTCGCTCCCATTTTCTGGTGAACATTAGGCTTTCGCTGACGATTTGGCTTTTGCACATGGGCCATGATAAGCAGGGGAGGGGAGTGGGGGGGGCTTACCTTAATAAACTCCCACAGCTGGTTGTCCTGCAAAAAAAGTGCTATTAGGAGGTAAATCGGCTCGGTTAGCATCTCAAGCTTCATGTTCGTGTTCATGTGACTCCCACGGCTTCTGTTGCAAGCGACCGTCAAAATTATCGATGACTTTTTGGAGAATAAGTTAGTCAATGCCCGCAATTTTAGATTGAGTGTTATGCTTGAGATCCTGAATTGTCGCTGGATTATTGGCATAGACTTTACACAGGAAGAAGTCTAAAGGTGTCAAATCGCATGAGCTGGGAGGCCAACCAACTTCTCCTCTGACCGAAACTTCAAATTTCGTATGCAATAAATTGATTGATTGGTGGTTTGTGTCCTGTTGTTGAAAGCAGGTCAACATATTGCGGTAACGTTCTACATTCACTGTAACTGGCTCTCATGCCTCATCTTCGAAAAGGTATGGGCGATTGATGCCGCCAACCTATAATCCGTACTAACAGTGATTTTATTGGGATGCATTGGCTTTTCTTGAATCTCATATGGGTTTTCCGGTCCCCAGAAATGACAATTTTGTTCATTTACGTACCCATCCATCCATCACAAAAGATCAAATTCGATGACAAATTGTCCTGGCGATCCAACATCCAGTTAAGAAATCAGCGACGTCGTAGATGGTCCGAATGCTTCAATTGTTGTGTAATTTGGATTTTATAGGCGTGAAAGTGAAGATCAACTTTTAAAATTCGCAGTAAAATGCTATAAGGGAGGCCCAATTGTTGACTTCAGCGACGATTCGAGGTCCCTGATTGGTTTTGAACACTTTTGCTCGCAGTGCTGATGTTTTGGTGTGTACGTGTGGGCCGAGCATGTTGATAGGGAGTTTGACCCGATACCGAACCAGTTTCTTCAAAACGTTTCACCATTGCACGAATTCCCGACCGTTGACCGAGTAATTCACGAAGATCAACCACATTGAATTCAGTAAATGACAGTAATTGACAGCCAACATCTACATCAAGGGCTCACCCTTTATTAATCACAGTGAAATTGATACCTTGTGGCGCTTCATTATTTGATTACTTTGCCTTGATGTTTTCATTTTCTCTGTTTTGTATCAAATTTATTTTGAATTTCACTGAATGATAATATACATACACTTGTCACTAACTATTCTCAAAACTTAGATAAATTGTTAGAATTCGTATGGACTATGAATGAATGTATAAGAAGGGTTGCATTTTCTATAGAAATGAAGACAACATGTAAGTCATATGCATGGTGGCCACAAATCCATAATGATATAAAATAATTCGTACGTGGATGCAAAATTTGTCAGCAGTACCAAAAGGAAAGGTAGTCTCAAATTGTCCAAAACCTACATATCCCTTTGAAAGAATCCGCTTAGATTTCTTTGCCTTTAAGGGAAAAACATTATTCTTTTCTGTGGACGTAAAATACGTATATAGCAAATCTTTAAATGTTGTAATTATGAAAAGCACTTCAGCCAAAAATTCAGTTTGCAATCTAAACCATAACATTTTTTAAATATTTGGGTATCCTGCGGAGATTGTCACAGATAACGGGCTACCATTTGCATCGTTTGAATTCAAAGGCCTTTGTGTTAACAATAAAATAGTAAAGCTATTTCATAGTCCTGCATGTCATCCTCATCAATGTTCCTACAGTGAAGGAAGTTTTGAAAAAGTTGTTGCTCTAATCGAAATCAAGTTTACCAATTCCAGCAAAAGTGGATATATGTATTTTTGCTCAACCACCGCAACTCTCCACATTCTTTATCTGATAGAACTAAATCTGAACTTATATTTTCTTTTATACATTTTATATATTATAAAAATCAATTTCAGTAGAATAAACAAACCAAGAACTTAAATAAGGGTGAAGTTACAAAAAATAATTACTATACAGCTTTTTCCTGCTCTAGTTCTTTGAATGTTCTGTAAAGAAATCATATAAAAGAACACAAGCGAAAGTTACAATGTAAAGTATGTAGTTGAAGCTCAAAGGACAATTAGCTATATAATTAAGTTAGGCACTCAAAATAGAGTAGTGTGTGTAAATCAATTAAAGAAAATTGTTGTAAGACCTAAGTATAATTATTGTCATTACAATGTTCTTAAAACAAAGATTAACTACGAAAAACAGAAGGAAACAAACAAAGATAGATAGAACATTTACCTGTTCGTGAAAGTAATCTAAAAGAGAAAAAAAATATTTATTCTGTAGAATAATACACAAAATGCATGGTATTAACTAATAGAACTATAAATTTGTATATCTACTACTATAAAATTGTAATGAAGCCGTGTCTGTACAAGGTATTTTCGAAAAACCACTTGGGTTATGTCGTGTCTGTTTTTGAAAAAAAGCATTAATGAGCTAATCTAAAGTATTAATATTTCAGCATTTCAATAAAACTCAATGGGATCCACAAAACTTCAATGACTTCAAAATGACAGCAATGATTTCGGTGACTAAAGTTTGCATTCATTTGCCTTCACTAAAATGAATGCCAAATTATTGACTTCAAAATCAATATTAATTTCATATTTTGATGTTGAAGTGGATAGTGAAGCCAATTGAAAGCATATAACAAAGTAATTTTAGGGACTTCCGTGAGTGCATTCAAAAATGATTGCATTCTTTTACAACTCTACCCATTTCTCAGCTTAAAAACTGTGAAAATGTTAATTTGGCAATGATAGTTACTTATTCGCTTACTGAATTCTCTAAACTTTAAAATTTCATTCAAAGTTTGCCTATTAACTACCTTACGATTAATCTTATCTATCAGTTATACAATATATGAAATTTCTAAGTTATATAGATATAAAATAGTTTATATCTTTTAAATTTTATATAAAACTTAAAACGATGGCCCTATTCTACTTAACCTACCTAAGCAACTTTACTTAACTTTATTATATATATAATCGGGGTGGTGAGCACTCGTAGCCTCTCGCATCGATTGGCCACCATCCCAATTGCGATTTTGGGCACCCGGCATTCATCAACATCGTGCACAAACATCACCGAGACTTAACCAATCCCATAAAGCTTTGGAACTTCAGAGAGCTAGAAAACAATGTATGTACAACAATGTGAGAGCAAACGCAGGCTCATGCGCAGATTTACAGTCCAAATATGAGTAATAAACGTGTTGCGCAATGAAGAGAGTGTCGAACAGTGGCTAAAAGAAGGACCAAAGACCGGAAACTATCACGATATATGTGATCTTTCGGCTTTCAACGAAATATAGTGTTATCCATTTGTAGTCTTAAATTTTTAGTTTTATTTTTTAATTGAAACACAATTTTGTCTAATTTTTTATTTCGATAAAATGCTTGAACCGTACGAATATGATTGAAATAATGATCTTGTCTAAGTCTCTTGCAGCACTCAATTATTTTTCATAATTCATAATTTTCAATAACTTATTCGGACATATTTGGCTTTAACATAGGGAATCATTACCTTTAAGGCTTAAGCAATTGCTACTAAAAGTAAACCTCTTATGCTTTTAAGTTTTTCACTAAACTATAATATTATCAATAACTACGATACGAGTATTATCAATATTATCAATATTGTAGAAGCTCGAGTTTTTCGTATTCAGTTGCATCTTAAGCTGCGAAGTTAAGTTTACTGCGAAACACTTCATGTAATAGAAAATGTTTATAAATGGAAGGAGAAAAACGGGAGGCCCAATATGTACAAACGTTGCGTACCTATACTGTCTGATGAGGAATCGAGAACAATTGTTGAGAACTGAAGCACGTTGCACAAAATCTAACAAGATGCAGTGCTGGCCTTGCTCACACCAGTTAAAATAGTGTTGATAAGGATAAGTGCCGAATTTTTTTTATTTAGTTGTCCAGCAAAATTCAAGTTTTGCTGATTGAGGGCTTACAGAGTTTCGAGGTTTTCTTAGTTATTTTTCCAGGATTTTATTTACTCTGTGTCAAACACATTGCGTTATACCACCGTACTGATGGTTGTAAGTGAGTTCAATTAGCCTTGCGATTTGTGGATACAAGGAGTGTCAATCTCTTAAGTATTTTCTTAATTTAATTTCCATCAGGATTTTGAATGGCCATCTGATTTTACTTTTGTGCTCCAATGGTGTGAATTTGGTGATTCTTTCTTTACCGTTTCGATTTAAAGGGCTATGAATATCTAACATATAAATTATAAAAATAAATAAAACGGCGAGTTTAACGGTCAATTTATTTATTTTTTCTTTATTCAAATTCCTCTAAGAGTAAGCCTTTACCACGTTCGCACTTTGTGGTTTACTTCTACTCACGCTCAATAGGAAGATCAAGTCAGCATCAAATGGTTTATTGTTCTCCTTGCATTTGCTGGGTTTGTATTCGACTATTCTTTGCAGTGCGTTCCTGTAACGTATAAGTGTTGTTGTCTTTATACATAACATATGTATATTCAATCTAACCCAATTGGTGGTAAGGCTCCTAATTCACGAAATCTATCAGGGCATTACGTTAACTGATAGATTTCGTCAGCGTGCTTATAAACTATTTCTTTCGCTAGAATTGTTTACTAGTAACACTTCATAGTTGCCAGCCCAGATACTTTTGATACCGCTATAAGAATTATTTTAGTAATTCCTCAGGTAGAATCGCGGTAAGGAATTAATATAAAAATTCGTTTAGATGTCGAACTGTTGGACCAAGTTTTGCATTTTTCAAGCAAGTGAACATTTACTTTGAACTGGTATTGCAACCAGGCATGCATGTAAGTGTTTCTAAGATTCCCTACACTTCGGCAAATTTAAATTCCCTTTTCATTCAAAAACATAAAAAGAAATAGAAAGTATGACCCATTACCCTATACTGAAAGCAATATTAATACATAGTTATCAAGAATTTAATAGTACGTCCAACTTCTTTAATTGCTCTCTGATCTCATCTAAGCATAATACAACATGCGGTTTCATTACGTTACCCAATAAAATTTGAGAAACCTAATTGCACACAATCTGGATTTTCTTAGAAAATTCATCATCAGGTTGAACTATCCTTTACAACACCAAAGATATAGCTTCCTACTCTTCCAATCCATTGGTATTAAGTGGCATTCCCTTTCGACAACAGCTACTTTCTTTTGTCCTTGTATACAACAAAACTCACCCTTAACTTTTCTTTTTATATAGCTTCTAACGCACAATTGTTAGTCCATTAGTTGCTAATCCATGATGAGGCATCAGCATGTGAAATTCCTTTTTCGGCTTGAAAAATCTTAATGTGATTTCCAGCGTTTATTGTACAACAAACGTTCTCTATTGTCATCCTTCAGGCGGACAAAAGATCTCAAATCTTGACAAAACCTGCGGCCTCAGAATCTTTGCATAAATGGTTGGTTTCAATTTGAAATATATAAAAATTTACATAAAATAAATTTAAATGTATGTAACCTCACGAATAAGAATTATTCAGATTATTGGTTTCGGGGGCGTCTTTTCGTGTGCTCCTTAATAGTTTTCAGTCAACTGTACGGGAGTGGCAACGATTATTATCAACGTTCACCCTGGCTCACAGGAGGGAGATGTTCTTCATATGAACTGCAACGTCCCTACTCCATTTTTATTCTTACTTACGTCACCTGTATAAAAACGCCGAGCACGTGATGTGGATCACGTACTTCTCCAGCTCTTTCCGTTTTATTTGAAGAAGTCAATGTTTCTCTAAACGTTTGTGCTTGAGGTTCACGAGTAGCTGTGGACATTTTCCGCAGTTACGTTTGTAGCGAACTATTTTCTTAGTCGGTACACTCTATCCAACCATCCTTTACGTTTGAAACCAAGCACACATCTGGTAACTAGGCCAAAAAGGGTCATTCAGTACCTTGACAGTATATTTTTTTTTATCAAGCGACATCGGACTCGAATACATTAGTGCTGCGCGAACGGGCATGCTTTTAAAAGGACCTCTGATGTCATTGTAACCCATCTGCAGAACCTCTTCATCGAGACGTCCGTATTATGGTTCTGGAATGAAGTTCTCTTTTAGATTTAATTTTTGATTGTTTGCTTATAGCCGCGAGTAAGAAGATCATTTGAGCGACCTTTTTTGATGAACTCGAAAACTCACAGGCCGAAAACGTAATAAAATATTCCCCGTATATCTGGGGCTGAACCAATGTTTTTTGGACGTATGAGACAGAATATCGAAATATTTGTGTTGTGAGTCGAAACGTTTCGGACGTTTGTGGTATATAGTTTCCGATCGCCTTCAGACTACGGACAGCTCAGAATATACTCAGATTTGATGCTAAAATAAGAGGTATTAGTACCGATGTCAACGATAATTTGGCAAATGATTTTTGGTTATATTCTAAGAAAAAACGCTTTCTACAGTAAGGGTCTATTCCCAAGGTTGACATAATTTACCGAGAATTTAAGAAAACGCTAACTTTACCGTACTCTGACCCATGTTAACAGAAATTGCTACTAACAGTAGAAACTTCGATCTTTGTTTTTGAAGAAATATTAGCCTATGAGTCTTCAGGTATCCAGTTTCTGAGCCTGTTCCCTTTTTCTTGTACATGCTAATTTTTGACTTTGAGGTCACATAATGTTTTACTATTTTTTCTTATGAACGTAAAAATAATAAAAAAAAATCATTGACAAGTTTTCAGAAAAATCAATAGATTTTATGATACTTGGGAATATCACTTTACGCTTTACGGTTGTTCGAAATGATTTCGTGGAATTTCTTGATGTTTTCCGATATAACAACCTCATGTAGGCTCAGAGAGTTCAGCACCATTTGTATCTGTACGACCGCGTTTGAATACAGAAAACCAGTGGCAAATGGTTGCTTTCCACGCAACAGATTCTTTTTAATACTTTTGAAGACATTGTTGTGTCTTAAAGGTATCTTTTCCCATCAAATCGCAGTGTTTTATCAACGTATGAAAATATTTTTTTTCCACGGTTTTGAAAATATCAAAAGGTGTGTCACTAAAATGTCTCAATGACTAACGTCGTCGGTTGTCGGTTGTTATTTGAGATGTCATCGAATGTTGACGCATATCGTTTGAAGGTATAGATACGTTATTATAGGGTCCAGCTATGTGTCAGTTACTATTCAAGCCGCCTGTAAACTCTTCTCAAACGGTTCGTAATGGGTATTGCATACCACTGCCTGGTGGGCGACATCATCGGTCATAAGAGACAACAGTTGCAGTCAATAGCCTGCATTATAAGCTTTTTTTAATTTGAACGATATGTGGTTCAAATGGAAAGACGATTCTAGTTGGCCGTCAAGATCATTGAATTTATTGCCAATATATTTTCGTTTTATGGAACTACGTGGTGAAGTTTGTGCCAATAAGTTTATAATTATGTCCGTACTGTGCCTCCAAACAATTTTCTGACCATGGAGATTCAGAAGTTTTTTGCAGCATATTATCGAAATAAGCCAATGCTAATGAATTAGCTAACCAAATCATTTCGAAGAATATGAATGGCAACGGTCAATTTTGTTTTATTTTATTTTACTTTTTTTTATTATACGAGGCTTGTCTGAAAAGTTTCCGACCGAACAATTATACAAGACATTTTTTCTTAATTTTTTTTTATTTTTCTACATAGTCTCCTTGTAACTCTACACACTTCTTCCAGCGATGCTTCCATCTCTCTAACCCGTCCAAATAGTACTTGGCGTTTTTCAGCAAAATAATTGTTCCCGAAGGTGATTGCCTCCGCATTTGACGAAAATCCCTGTCCGCCGATCGCAGTTTTGAGATGAGGGAACAAAAAGAGGTCGCTTGGGGCTAGATCTGGTGAATAAGGCGGATGGTCAGGCAGTTCAAACCGTAATTCATGGACTTTCGCCGTGACAACCGCTGAGGTGTGAGACGGCGTATTGTCTTGGTCAAACAGCATTTTTCTTTTTCTGAAAATGTGACCGTTTTGCCGCAGTTTCTGCCTTCAGCTTGGCAAGTAATGATGCGTAGTATGCTCCTTCCTTTGAAGATAATCGATTAAGATAACTCCTTTACTATCTCCAAAAACAGTCGCCATCACTTTCCCAGTCGAAAAAACAGTTTTTGTTTATTTTTGGAGCCGGCTCGCCCTTTGCAGTCCACTGTTTTGACTCAATTTTTGATTCGGGCGTATAATGGTGTATCCAAGTTTCTTCTAAAGTAATTAATCGGCGCCAAACTCGGGTTTATTGCGCCTAAACTGCGCCAATAGAGCGTTGGAAATGTTCATTCGAACACGTTTTTGGTCTAACGTAAGCAAACCAGGCACCCAACGCGCGGATAGCTTTCTCATGCCCAAAACTTGATTTAATATATAACAAACACGTTCCTTGGACATTTTCATAACCCCTGCTATCTCTTCTTCGGGAAGTAACTATCAAAAGATGCACAACTAGCATTCACCAGCTTTTATTGACGAGTGCCGCTATCTTTACATTGCGGTCGGAAACTTTTCAACAATCATCGTAGGGCTAAACTATAGTATTACAATTTTTCATTTCCGCTACTGCGACAACATATTTCGCAGATTTATTGCAGTATTTGAACTTTGAGTTCAAGTAGCGACATAATCCAGTAATTTATCATAAAACTTGATGTCTTCCAACTAATGTCGTGCAGAGTATCACCTCGATTTGTCACCCCTTTAAAACCTATGTTACATAAAAGATGATTTCCCTAATTAGGATAAACCCAGATGACAAGGGATAACATTGAAGTAAATGGATCAAAAGGTGTATTTATATATAATAGTTTTGAATAATGAACAAAACCCAGCATTTCCAAATTTTAAGTTAAGTACCATATTACCAAAGGATTAGAAGCTTCATATTTTGGAAAACAAATATTCAGCCAACGTTTCTTAAAGATTATTTCACACCACTATGAAATATCTATATATCTATGAACACTTAATAATGTGTATCTCTTGTGCATACAATGTGTACATACGTATATTATTTACATATTTATACCTAAGTCTTAAGAGCGCAATATGTTCAACAGGCACGGCCTACTTTTGCAAACGAATGACTGTCTTTAACAGAGCACCCGATTATTCGAAAAACTTTATCCAGCTTATTGATTTTGTAAACTACATACTCTTTCAAGGTTTTAAAAATATTTCTGCAGACTTGCTGATGATTTTTTTATTATTATTGTCACTTTCATAAGAAAAAAATAGTTCAACGTTATATTTATTACGCATTCTCTGCAGAAAAGCAACATCAAAGTCAAAAATTAGCTTGGGCAAGAAAAATGGAACAGAAATTAAATATCTGAAGACCTTGACAAGACATAAACTTTATTTAAATGCAGTTACAAGTCATCAACGAAGTTTCTGCCCTTAGTATTAACTGAGCAATTTCCGTTAACATGCGTTAGAGTATACTAAAGTAGGCATTTCCTCAAATCCTCGATAAGTGATGTTTGCACTGGAGATAGCCCCTTACTGTAGAACGACCCTGGAATCATTCCCAAATTATCGTTGACAGATTAAGGAACACCCTATATATATGCATGTCAGGTGCATGCTATTCACATTAATGTGTATTGTTAATCAGCTTACTTAGGCTTATTAGAATTCAGTGAACCATGGATTTTTATTTATCAAATTCAAATTTAACTAGGCATAGTTTTCTTGAAAAACTAAAAAACTAATGTTTAGTCAACGGCCGCGCCACATTGAAAGCATTGGTTCCCACTCGATTTATTCATACCACCCTGTTTAATAATGCAATGAATAATACACATTGCCCAGAGCGTTGGAAAACGGCGGTGGTACATCCCATCCCCAAAATGGATAACGATACTTCCGATCCGGCGAATCTCCGCTCGATCAACCTTCTTCCAAACATCAGTAACGTGTTCGAAAATGGTGATCAAGAGAGTCCTGACTAAGTGGGTTGAGGACAAACATATAGTTACGGATAATCAATTCGGTTTCAAAGCGGGCATGATATCATTCATGCTGTGTCGAAACTGGTTTCTGATGTTCAATGGAACAAAGGCAAAAACCAGTGCACTGGTGCCTGCCTGATTGACTTGGAGAAAGCCTTCGACTCTTTTTCAAGCTGGACAGGTTGAGCATTAGTAAACCACTGCTGTATATTCTTTTTGATATGCTCTCCAGTAGACAGTTCATCGTGAAGAATGGCGATGTGACTTCTGCTGGAAAATTTAACATTAGAAACGGTCTTCAACAAGGTGCGGTAAATTCGCCGATCCTGTTCAACATTTACACAAGTGATCTGATAGGTTCACTTCACCATGACATAGCGTACGCAGACGACTTAATCGCGTACAGATCAGATCCAAAGATTAAGGTCATTAATATGTTTTTGCAGCGAGACTTCGACAAAATTAAGCGATATTGAAATCAACTCGCAGAAGTCGGAAACCATTCTGTTTAGGACGCCCTTGTCTGTGGCCTCTAGCTATGCCAGAAAGAATTGGCGAAAGCTCTCGATAGTGGGACAGCATGGGCAGCCACTTGCTTGTCGAAATGTGGTCAGATACCTTGGGATCTGGCTAGATCAATATCTGTATTTTCAGAAACATATAGATGTTGCTCTGGCCAGAGCCAAAGGTGCTTTTGCCCTTACGAAGATACCGTTTTATAACAGCCAACTCGATGCATGGGTGAAGTTGATCTGCTACATGGTCCTTATCAGGCCTATGCTTGTATTTGGATGTCCTGTGTGGTTCAATATGAGAGCAAGTTTATTGGAAAAGATTCGGTTGTATGAGAGGGCTTGTCTTAGGACTTGTCTTCGCTTATACAGAACACAAGAGTCTGAGTTCATAAAATTCTATCCTAATGACGTCTTATACAATAGGGCGAACCTAATAAGAGTGGAAAATTTCGTTATTAAGTTGACTCGAAGGCACGTTGCAAGAGCAATGACCTCATCGAACAACCTGATCTTTCGCTTTAACGGCTTTATTCCGCCAGAAGCGTTCCTCTACCTAGATATGAAAGGTCTGATCCAGGACAGATTGGCGGTGCCGCTAATCCTCCACGTCGCTCGAACAGCTGCGGACAGGCGACTCTACTACGACAGAGACGTCGCACACGGCAGTGCGGTGCGTCTCCGGTTCAGTAGGCTGGTAGAGAGTCACGAAGTGACGGATGTTGCTCAACAGTACCAGCAATTTTGGTCGCTTGAACGGGAGGATGCTTCGTCGTCGAATGCCTCCAGTAATAGATAGCTTCATCTGGGGCAGAGTGGGTCGCCTATTTCTTTTAGCCATGGCCGGCTTACATTTTATGTAGGATTAAGTTAGTTTTAAGAAAAAAATAAATAAAAACACAAAAAAAAAAAAAAATATATATATAGGTTAGGTTAGGTAAGAGTGGCTGTTGGAAATACCAACCCACTTAGGCCTATTGGCCCATTGTGATGCCACGTGGATCTATGATCTTCTTACTACTGGAACCAGTTTGAGCTTATAATAAAGCGTAGGAGACTGTTAACGTCTATTTTTTCTAGATCATTTAGGTCGTTGTAGAAGAAAGCTCCTAGATGAAGCCTCCTTCTCTGAGAGAGAGCTGGGCATGTGCAGAGTAGGTGGGGGATTGTCTCCTCCTCTTCTTCGTCCATGCAGCTTCTACAGAAATCGTTAGTAAAGGCGCCAAGCCTTCTTGCGTGCTTGCCTATGAGGCAGTGTCCGGTAATGACACCTATTATGGCGCTGAGATGTTTCCTATCTAAAAGGATCAGACACTTTGATCGACTCAGATCCAGCCTTGGCCAGATCTGTTTGGTCGCTAGACATGTTTGTCCAGCAGTCCACCTAAGATCCGTTATTTTATTGGCATCTAGCTTTAGTGTTAGTTTGCACGTAGCGATTGGTATACCTATACTACCTTTGTCCGGTAGGATAGGTAGAGTGGTTCCAATTTTGGCTAGTTCATCGGCTCTGCAGTTCCCTGGAATGTCTCTGTGGCCCGGCACCCAACAAAGGTGAATGTTGAACTGCTTTGCCATCTCCATGAGAGATGATCGGCATTCAAGGGCAGTTTTAGAATATAATGAGACCGAGTCCAGGGACTTGATGGCGGCCTGACTATCCGAAAATATGCGGATATCCTTTGCAGATATCACGTTTTTCTTCAGCCAGGAAAAAAAAATATATATATACCTACAGTGACTCAACTTTTTGATTACATGATCAGAAGTATATACAACTTTTTGCCGTAACTTTCCAATTTTACTGTTAGTATAACTAAATTTTCACTCAAAACAAATAATTACTCGTGAGTACTTTTAAAAGTTTTTAGGCAATGCATGTGATCATTTTGTTGAGACTGGCGCAGTATATAGGGAAGCGTCATATTTTAAGCACAAAGGGTTGCAAAGCTTGATTTTTTTAAAGTGTTTTCTCTCGAAATTAAACAACTTTGATTATTAAAAACAAATTAATATTGGAATCCAACATAAGGCAAGTTTAAATTTCAGTTTAAGAAAGCATTTTTAACTGTCTTGAAAAGAAGTGGAAAGGTTAATTGTTTCCAAAATGAGAAACAGAAAAATTTCTCCAAAACTTGGGAGTGTCATTGGGATCCATATCTAAAATACGTAAGAATTTGGGCACCGAAATAAAATAGCGCTGGAAGGTAGTCAATTTTGAATTCTACCTTGCAACGGCGTATTGTGCGACAAATAAAATATGGCGTACATGACAATGCGGCCCAGATCAATAAAGATTTTATACAAAACGATAAAATTACTGTAACGACTGAGGCTGTTAGGAAAATTTTGCGCAAGAACGGCTTTCACGGGCGCGCAAAAACAAAGAATCCCCTTCTAACTGACCACCATAAAAAATTAAGGCTGGAATTCGCCAGAAAGTATAAAAACTATAGTGTTAGTGACTGGGCAAATTGATTTAGTCGGATGAAACAAAAATTAATCGTTTTGGGTCCGATAGTGGTCAGTGGACGTGGAGAAAGTCTAGCGAGCCAATAAGCGATCTCCATATCAAGCCAACATTAAAGTTTGGAGATGGAAATCTTATGATTTGGGTATGCATGTGAATGGATGGGGGTGGTCAATGTTTTAGCATAATGGGTCACATGAATGCCACTCTATACATCACCATTTTGGAAGGCGGCTTTTAACAAGTCTTGGAAACTTGAACAAAAATATGTCGGACATTATCTTCCAGCAATCTGCTTGCTGCACACTTTGCGGCCAGCTCAACATTAACAGATTGTGCTTTGTCTCCGCCTACATTTGAGTGCTTCGAATCTTCAATGGGACGAATTCACTTTCACACTCGTGTAGTAGCAAGAGTACTTAGAGATCTCAACATACATGAAGCCGCTGGTCCAGATGGTATATTTTCGATTCTTCTGAAGAGGTGTTCTTCCACACTGGCAAAACCACTGCGTAAGTGGTTGAGCAGATGGAAAACAGCATTTGCCCAGCCCGTCCCTAAAAAAGGCGAATCATCTTCTCTCTCCTTTTACCGACCCATTGCACTAACGTCCCTTCTTTCCACGGTCATGGAAACGCTGATAAATCGTCAGCTCATGAAATATCTCGAAACACAAAACTTCTCAATGACCGACAGTACAGTTTTCGTACCAACAGGTCCACTGGTGATCTGATGGCATGTCTCACCGAAAAGTGGAACCAAAGCGTACATCGATCTGGCGAAAGTGAGATAGTTGCACTTGATTTTTCCAAGGTATTTGACAAATGCGTGCATTTGGGATCGACGACTCTCTTCTTCAATTGATTAGAAACTACCTCTTCGAACGTTTAATTGGAGTTTTCTTGGATGGTTTCAACTCTGATATTAACCCGGCTCCGTTCTGTCTCCAACACTCATTTTAACTTTCATCAACGATCTCATGTCTGTTACTTCTAATCCAATATATTCCTTTGTTGACGACAGTTCTCTCTGCTTTTCATATTCATTCCCGTACTCAGGTCCCTGCTCTTCGGCTGTAGATCGGGAACGTCAGCGTATGTCAAGCTCATTAAATTCCAATATTAACAGTATAACCAATTGGGGAACTATCAAAAGAGTGGAATTTAATGGCTCCAAAACACAATGCTGTCTGCTGTCGTTAAAGTGAAATTTAAACACCCAACCATTATCTATCAATGACACTTGCATCGTCGAAACTGAAAAACTTTCCATTTTCTGTATGTGTGTCAATGACAACTTACGTTGGAGTGACCACATATTCGATGTCGTCAAAAATGCTGCGAAATGTCTAAGTTTCCTCAAGCGGTGTAAGAAATACTTCACCCCCTCTGATCAGGCTTCAATATATATGAATGCCTTCATATATATAACGAATGCCAATTTCGCCCAAAATTGGAGTGCAACTCCCACATCTGGTCAGGTGCTCCTAAATCATCTCTGCACCTGCTAGATAGGATTCAAAACCGTGCGTTAAAACTCATAAGTGATACTAATATCACTGAAATAATGGACATCTTCGAACATTGACGTAATGTCTTGTGTCTCACTTTGTTTTATCGCTATTTCCAACACCAGTGCTACATAGAAATCGCCAGTAGCATTCCGCCCCTTCAGACTTTTAACGGTAACACCTGTCTCGCTATGAATGCTCATCAATATACCCTCAAGCCCACTTTCGGACGTACTCTGAAATATCGTGATTCGTTCCTAGGCCCGCACAACTCGCTTATGGAATACCGTGCCTAGCTCTTTACTCCCTAGCCATTACAACTCTCAAACATTTAAAACCAGCGTTCACTGGTACCTCTCTTTCCATCCTCCCTGATTCTCTTTCGCCCGCGCTGTGTGCAAACATCTTAAGGGTGCTTAAGTGCCTTGAGCGCGCGCAAATTATAAAAAAAAAACATATCTGGCAGTCAATGAAAGGCAAAAATGAACAACCAACATCGACACCTTATGCTGAATGTGTAAGTTAATCAGGGTAATTGCTTGGTGAATTTTAAACTGGTCTGTTAGCACCAAGTGGTGCGCTTGCCGTTTCACGGTGTTAGCTCGTCGACGGAGTTGGATTTTACTGATTTTCTCTGATTCTTATAGATTTATCGTGCCTGTTAAAAGATATAGTATGAAAAAGGACTTAAAGCTTGTAACTGAAGGTCTTAGAGTACTGAAAATATGGCAATATAGTTATATGAGCATACTGAAACTTATTGAATTGTTTTAGATGTAACAACACTAGATGGAAAGCGTCCACTGCAAACTGGCGTACAAATTTGCGCCGTAGCTATTTATTTCTAAATTTCTGTTCTAATGGCTAATCGACTGTTTCAACGGTCGCGAAGAATCTTAACACTTTATATTAATTTGATGTACGGCACAAAGAACAATTGTCAAATAATCTGATAGGAAAATGATATGGAAACATATAAGAGAAATTTAAAAAACACAATTTATCAGTTAATTGAATTGATCAACCTAAGCAAAAATGGTACGATACACGTTGTAAAGATTCTAGAAGAGATAGAGAATGATTTGAAATACTGAAACTATGGAAAAAAATAGAAAACTTCGAAGCAAAAAAAAGACTACAAAACTGGTAACGACAAATATAAAAAAATATGTGATCGAATCCCATACGTTCCAGAAAAATTCCTAATTATTAAAATTGTTCTTCAGCATGTTAGAGAAGAGAACAAAAGGGTATAGCTTCCTTCAGATGATTATATCTCTTATCTTAAAACAAAAATGCTGGAAATGAGGTGAAGAATCTCCGTAGAATCTCCTTTACCGACTTCATTTTACAAATATATGATGCATAATCGACTAATGGTCATTCCACGAAAGATCGCCCGACATTCTGAACGGCTCACCTCCGATTCGATATAGATTGCGTGTAATGGAACTTAAAAAATTGGGAAAAATCGAAATTCAATGTTTTTTCTATATTTAAAAAAATCATAACGTCGGCTCTGCTCATCAGAATTTAGTAAAGAGTACCTTGTTGAGATCAGATAAACGCTAACTTTCCAGGTTTCAACATAATTCCTTTTTCAAGGACGAGGTATATACCATGATTGTCCTTTTTACTTTTGTTTATTCAAAAAAAATCCAAAAATTGTATTATTTTTTTTTTTAATATTATTATGATTATATTATAGAGAGACTCGTTCTCTATCTTCATTTAAAGTTTCACGTTAAAATCATATGGGTTCGGCCAAAATAATTTTTTATATTAATGTTTTTTTCATATGAATAGAAAGTCACACTGAGGCTTTAGTATCCCAAGGTCTTAAAAATTTTAAAAAGCTTATTATTTATTTTCTTTTAAGAGCACATGGCTACATAGTCTTCTGATGAAAAGGAAAAATATTTCCCCTTAATTGCTCCTTAAGAAACAAACGAAATACGAGTACGATTAAGTTTTTTCGTTTCCGGTGCAATTCTTAAATTAGAAAATCTCGATTCCATCAATAATTTTTTTTCAGTGTACTCCTTGTGGACACATATTTCTTATATTTTCAGTTATATAACTGTAAAGCAGTTGTAATGTCTTTGTAGGCTATGAACTCCAAACTCCTGTTCATGTAATGTAAGTTAAAGAAAAAACTACTGCACAGCAGATCTATCAAAAAAATAAATTATCATTTTACATATTGGCATTTCTTACGCAGGAACTCTAAGAGACGGCGCTGAATAAGTGTACTGTGATACTTTATTTCTTATTAATTTCATCCACCTGGTTACGGTAATATATTGCGAAAGGGTGATTTTCAGAAAAGTCCATTAAAACAAGTATGTCCATTTTAGCTTAATATTAGCTCATTTATTTACGAGTAGTAGACTACGAAACGTAGGTCTTTTCAAATGCTTAGTCGAATTTTTTTGTGTGTTTCACTAGTGTAGGTTTTACATCTACGAGTAAGTATGTTATGTATTTTCATCAAAATTTGTGTTCGTGCAATCATCAACCATTAGTGTTCCGGGTATGTTTGCATCGAAGAAGTGTTCCCGGAATTCATCTCATTCGATTTTGGTTTTTCCATTGAAGGATTACAGCGAGCACAATATATGACGGTGATGCCGTCCATACCACACCTGTGAAAACGTGGCCTTGGCTCTTGTAGTTATAACATTTCAGTGTTTTCGATGAAATTGGTTTCTTTTGTATACGATTATTTGTAACTGACATTGCTTGAAAAGGCTTAAACATCACATGCATTACAGTCGACTTCGTTTCGATCATTTATCCTTTCAAGCTCATGAAATGCATGGTAAGGGTTTGTCCTATTTTGAATAGTGAAATTGGGATTCAGCATTCGTTCAGTTCTTTTGCACCCAAATTCTGAAAGGAATAAATTCTCACTACATACTCGTATATAAATTGTATCAATTTTAGACTTTTATTGGTTCTGAGAATCTGAATTAGATCTAAGTCTCTGATTGGCCGTAATTAACTTCTAAGGTGCAGGATTGTCCTCGCAGATTTCTCGAAGTAACTGAATTGTATTTTATAATTTTGAAATAATTTTCGTGGTTTCAAAATTGTTTTGTCAACGCTCGACCTAGGCTTGGCCAATCACTTTGATGATTGGTTCGAAGAAATTGCCAATACCAATCTTCAGTACTTCCTGCTAGTAAGTGGTGATAATTTATTAAAACTTCCTCACAAGAACAATTATAATTTAACTTACTTACATTAATTCTAATCACAAAGTCTTTCACTGACATATCTAGTCTGAAAGATTGTTTTTCACATGATAAGGGATCGCTTAGCCTGTCAGTATAAGACGTTCTATTGAATCCTAAGCTATCTTGTGATTCTGAGATACGAAAATCACCTCTGTGAACAGAGTTAATAAAACTATGTTGACTTTGAGGATTTGTTGGTGGGATTGGAATCAGGTCACGACTGTTAATTTGCACCTGCATTAATGGCTGTCCTTCTCTTTCTGTTAGTTGTTACTTGTTATTAGTGTAGGAATGAAACGTTAATGTTCCATTTACATTTACAACTTGCTTCATTCATTCATTCATTTTTAAAATATTTTATTACACGGTTTATTATTTATTTACTATTTATTAATGCAATGTAAAAATCTATTAGAATATTAGACGGATGCTAGAAAGCTGATCTACTTACTTAACAAGTCCCCTTTGTACCTGGCACCAACAAGCACTTGGTTCATTTAATGGTTAAAACTTCAACCATTATAAGATACTCAAGTTGCTGTAATGAATTTTTTTTACGACGAAACACTACGCTTTTAACCTATTTTTAAGCTTGGTGAGGATTTTTTGTCACCACTTATGGCATGTAAGTTAATTTCAATAAAGTTATGTCAACTTAACTGAAAGCTTTTTTGTCATTTTAAGAACTTAATGGCGTTGGTATTGAAATCCCAAAGGTGTGCTTACTTACTACAGAGATAGACCTTTAAGTAGGAGGTAAGTTATAAGGGTTTATTATACCCGTACATACTCGTATTTTCATGTACACGTTTGTTCACTTTTTAACTCGTGTATGTACATATATTTGTTTGTTAACATACCGTGTTGGTTTTGTCAAAAGCACTTTCAAATGGTGCTATGTAACGCTCTAAATTTATGTTGACGCTGTTTATGTTTTCTTTATGAGACCCTTTTTCCTACGAACAGTAAAAAATAGATAATGGGATGTATATACCTATACATAGTTCGAATGCGTGAGTGGGCAGTTATTCCATTGAGGGAATAATAGAAGCCAACAATTTTGTTTTGTATCTACTATATTAGTATAATATATAATAAAATATCCCCAATATTTGCTTTGATTTTGACCTGCAGACATATACGAGTATGTTCGTATATTATTATTGGCCACTGGGAGCGAAATTTGATTGATAGCCATGACATCCCGAGAGAAATGATAGTTTATCGGCACCAGTTTAAACAAGGAATTGAAAACGATGCAACTCACCTTAAAGGGATACGAAATACGAATTCTTTAGTGATTTTTACAGAAAATATTAGGTACTTGAAGCATGTATCATGTACATCCCTCTCCGTATTGGAAAACGTTTGGACATGGTTTCTATCTACGCATCCGTAGCTATTCCATACACCTTATTTATCTCAGAACTCAAGACACATTTTCGATTCTTACTGCTGTAATCGGAGGAGAACTATCTTAACACAGAACAAAGAGATTTTTGCAAATTATTCACCAAACACTAGAGCAAACATAATACTCAATTGGTAGGGTCTGCACAGTGCTATGTATCAGCTTAGAAGCGGCGGATAGTCCGTAATTTCTCAGATACGGCTCCTATCCTGTTGTTAGACACTCGTATACAACTGGCAGGCAAGCATCAACATACCACGCTATAAACTTTTGACGGAAACGAAGTTGCATAACTCGAGCAGTTTGTTCAAAGGTATTCCTATAACTATAGTATGTTAGACGCACTTCTCCAGAACTTTGATGAAAGTTTGTCGAACGAGGAGATTCACTGGTACCTCAAACAAGTGGACGATACCCTAAAACTGATAATGGACAATACGACACCTCGGTATGGGCAGACTGACAACGAAGACATATTCCGTAATGCAACTATTGACACACTCCAGCGACACAATAGCAGATTGATGTCGAGACTTAAAACCTTGTACAGGAAATTTACTGACAGGCATAGCCAGGAGGTCAAGACACTCGAGCATTTGGAAAACCTCTATAAGTTTGTATGGGTACAATAAAATTCAAGCTGTGAACACCAGCTACCCGAATATATTCCAGCGAATACATAAAATATTTCGGAGGAAAGATCAAAATGACCTTCAGTGTCCAAGAATCGCCCGAACACCGAATATAAACTGTTAGCAGCACGTTAAAGAGAAGCTGTAGATGATAACAACTTCTTTGTAATCGAAGGTTACCGCAGGAGATGGTAGAGGCCATAAGAGCAACTTTCCAGTAAGTGTATACGGCGAATGATGTCATTGGCTTGAACTGCGATCTTGAGAATTGGGTAGTTTCGCTCAATTTCTGCCTTTGAAATGAAATATCCACCTGTCGATTCGAGAACTCAGGCTTCACTGAGCTCAGTGACGAATATATGGCAATTAATGTTATCGCCGACCAGACGGAGCTACCTCCGTTCATTTTGAGAGGGACAATTCCACTCCGTTGACTATTGATAGTCCTTAAGGCCTTTTATTTTGGCACACAATTCGCTTTTTATATGGGTTTCAGAGATCAAGCCAACGTATATATTCTTCTCTCATATGAATATTTCTAAATCATCAAGTTTTTTTAGAAGTCCGTTAGCATTTCAGGTAAGCATTTTGAGCACGCGTTCCGTAATCTTGTTCTCGATTTAGTTCGCTTATTGTGGCAGTTATTTTCTATCCTAGCTAACTTTTCGCCAATAAGTTTATTCATTTTGCTTTGCTCTCCAAGCTTTCGTTAGATAATTTTGCGGCTTGGGCATATGTTATTTTCCCTGGTAACCGCCATCTAAGGCTTAATAGTGTTTTTTCCATCACGTTTCCTTTTATCGTTTTTTGACCGCAACCCTCTGGGTTTTCTTTTCTATTTTTAATTTACCGGGCTTAGGCTTTTCCCTAGTTGCCAGTTTTGAGTACTCTTTGTACGATTTAAGAATTTGTCTTTCCATTTTTGCAACTCTCTATCTATATCGCAACCTCAATAATTAGCTGGGTGTACTCCTTTGAAATTAGTACACGTTACAGAAGTTTGCTTGCTGACTTCATAGTCTTTGAAGACGTGGTTTCATACAACGTGCCTCTATCTGGCTATACGTTTCCGTGTGATTGAACCCATGGTATGGTTTGCACTGAAGTGTTATAATACGTAGCTTTTATTTCATAAATTTCTTGAAGATTCTCGGCCTTATCGAAAGAATGCTGCGTTTTGCTGTAATTTCCTTCCCTTCCGATTTTTATTTCCCTCACTTTTCTGTGATACGACATCAATAAATGATAAAATGTCTATCTTTCAGGTCACTGACGATGTAACGACGAGTGAAGCTCTCTAGGTATGACACGTATTAGACTTTCTGATTTGTTCCCGTAAGTGCACCATTGAATTTTCTCGGTACTTAACTATAGTAAGCGATAACTGTCATTGAATTTCCACACTTTGTTGTTACGCGAAGTGACGGTACGAACAGATTGCCACAACGTCTTCAAGATGTTTTTTTAAGTTTGTTGTAATCCGCAATCCCGACCACGTTGATGGACGGCGGTGGTCAATGCTTGGGATTTCGGTTTTCTTCGGAATGAGTACTTATTATGTTATTTTTTGTCAGGATTATTTCCCTTCGCTTCTTGTTGAGAAACCAGCTTTCCGTTTCTTGCCTAGTAATTTCGGTACTTTCACGACTTAAGTCCTCTTCGTCCGTTTCATAGGCTGCTTTGCCTGACGAATTACAACCTACAGCAGACACTTTTCGAGTTTGGTATACATCGTTATTAGTTTCCACTTTGGCCTTTAGTCTTTCCAACTGATTCTTAAGTTCTTCACAGAGCATTTCTATTTTAGAAAACCTGGACCGAAGTTCTATATTTTTCTCACTGAGGCTTTTAGTTTTCTCTGAAGTCCGTTGTTCGTGCGCCGACATTTTCGGTGTCGTCGGCCTTCATGTTTTGCACGTAGTTAGATCTCGATTCCAAAGGGTACATACATATACGGAAAGTATATTTTAGCCCCCTCTTATGACATGCATGATTACTTTGGGTATATTCTGACCCCTACCTGAAGGGAGTGATATTTGACATCTTCTTCTTCTTTTATTTACCACTGAAAAATGTATCGTGTATAATTCATCTAATGTTACATATTTCTCCTATTACCACTTGGGGGGGATTTTTCGCCGGCCTTTATTGAACATGGCAAAACTATTTGATTTCCTTCGTGTGAAGCTTGTCCATTATCGGTTGCTTAATGTGAAGATTTCGAAGAATGCCCTCACTTCTTCTTAGATAGTGTTTTGTTACTCCTACTTCCATTCGTAATAATTTCATTTCCTTCGATGTCATTCTTCTTTTATATCGTATTTTTCTTACTTTGTACATTGCGGTGCGTATGTTATAGCTGGACGGAAATATGTCATATATACCAGACCGTTAAGTTTAAGCGGCATTTTTCTGTCACAAAGCCATCCCACACTAATGCAATGTGTGACATTACAATTTCCTTGGTGATTTTCCACTTCGATGCCAGGTGTTAATTTCGCGGGTTGGGAAAAACCACAGTGTATGTTAGATATGCGATGGTAGTACTACTGATTCGTATCCCGTTATCTTCTCTCGCCCTTATGCAATTACTAGGAGTTGAGTAAATGTGCTGCTTCAATAGAGAATCTTGGATACGTTCCTTTATTTATGTGGAGTCGTAATGTAATATGTATGTATGTAATATTATATTTATTTAAACCAATCTTGTTTATTTGTGTTTAATTATGAATTTTATGGTAACTAAACAAAAATACCAAAAAACTGTTTTCGTTTTCGGATTACAAGTTGATAGGACTCCTGTAATACATATTTACAGGACTTTTAAAATATTTCATTATTGAAGTCTAACAACTGACACTTCAGTACTATTAGGATTCCATTATTGACGAGCTCTGCATATGATACACAAACTGCATGTTTCCATACAATTTTGAAATGTGGTGTGCCTTTATCATATTCCTGGCAGTACCAATTGAATGGCAGTAACATCATTGAAATTTCGATGCATTTGCGTTGGTCATATGAAGGCTAAAATTTGTTGAAATTCATTCATGTAGTCACCTGTCACAAACAGAGATCAACTCGAATCAATCAATCGAATAAATTATTAAAAAGGAAGAAAATAATAAACGTTAGTCAAATATTGTGCAAATATTTTGTATTATATGAAATGTCTGATTTTCACTCAGTTCGCAATAAGAATCTCTGTAGTAAACATCCGTAGTAAAAAGTGCAATTTTTTTATAAGATAAAGTGGTACGTGTGTTTGATGAGTGAGACTTTAGGATTAGTTGCAACTGTTTACGAGTATCATGCTATCGACGACGGCTCAAACTCGGACTCTCTTCCTTTATGAATTTAAATGCGTCTCTGGGAGCGAAAAACATCTATGACGCCTTTAAGGATGTAGCGGTAAACATTCAGCAATAGTTTGCTAAGTTCCATTCGGGAGATCTTAGCCTCGAAAACGAACCATGGGGGAAACCAGAAACGGTAATTGACGATAATGTTTTGAAAGCAACGGTAGCTGCAGACCCAACAAGGATATGGGACTATATCCCATGACAATAATTCGATACCTATCTCTAAAAGGAAAATTAAAAAGAATCGAAAAGTGTGTGCCCCATGAACTTAACGAAGCACAAAAAGTTGTTCTAACAAAATCAAGTAAACTTCTAAGTACACGTTTCGTAAATTGAAGACCGATTTCCAAAATGAGTTTGAATGATACGGAAGCGTTTATTTCTATTTACTCGTATGGTGATTTCTCAATCGCTACTGTACATATTATCAAAGACCCTTTATCATAACTAGGTTGTCACGAAGAATAACCCACTTTTACACGAATCTTATAATTATGCATTTTTTGAGACATCTTTTTTTTTCTGTATGTTTGTTAACAAAAATATATTCCTACTCGCATACATGAAGTATTTTCTTATTTTGTTTTTATTCCAGGCCTGAGCGGTGACCACTTTCGATTCGATGTCAATGGTGATGGACCGGCTCGTTATAATATTATTCATTTCAAACAATCCGATATTGGTCAATACCGTTGGGTCAAAGTTGGTGAATATTATGAAGGAGAACTTCGACTTAATATGTCAGGTGAGTTACATTTGGGTATTCCTGTTATGACAAGATGACAGCATGTGATATGTCGGCCGACAACAATGAAAACAATTAGACTATGTATTCTTGTTTGATAGTTCTGAAAAGAGGATCTGATTCACATATTTACATATTGATGTAGATATATTATAATAGGACTTAACCTGAAGGGTTTCCATTGTAATTATTTTGTCACAAAGTGAAATCAGGTCCAAGTCAGTTTGACTTTCATTGATTGTTATTGACATTGTGACAAAGTGTCAATTTCGGTGCTTCTACAAATAACCGAATTAAATTTAATTACCAAATATTTACGTATATTGGGTGCAATTAAATAGCACAGACAATTGGAATTTGTTTATGTCATCAATTATATTTCTTCTAGTTTTTAATAAATTGTTCATGGCTGAAGCCAAAGAATTCGCATTTGTACTACTAAAGATTGGTTTTGCTCTTTGGAATCTCAGTGTTCAATTAACTCCTAAGTACTCGTATACCACAGTATCTTAATGAGTTAAAGCAAGCTATTGTGTATACATATGGACACAGGTAAACACACCTCTTGCATTTAATACAGCGCTTGTAACTTGCTGCAGCTCAATGTTCTGAAGAATGTTTACCGTGTCAATTCAATGTGATGGATTTTGTGCTAACAAGCAAACTTAAAATTTTAGAGGATTTGTCGAATAATACAGAGAACAAGTTTGCGACTTTCCACCTCAAGTATGTTTATAGACTGTTGGAAATGTAATACGAATCGATGTTCATGTATAGAGGTCCTTAACTTGCCTTAGGTTTTTCATCACACTTCAAACTTCTTGTCAAGTATTTTCCTATGTAAAACATCAATTGAATAGAGACACTGCACCACAAGTTGTACTTGCATTTTAGGTAGTAGAGATTCCGAATAAAATACATGCCAGAAGCATAATTGTTGCATGTTATCAATTTTAAATGAATTTTCACGTCCTCAATTTAAATTCCAACTTGGAAAAGGGAATTTGAAATGATTTAAAACGTATTTTGCATTTTATACAGCAACAGAGACAGAAAGATCCAGTTTAAGTGGTGAGATTTTTAAGCGGTGCGGGAAGATGGCCAGTTGTCCTTTTTCACACAATTTCTTTAATAGAAAGAAAGAAAAAGAAAGTATATAAGATACTTAGTGAACGTTTCTAAGAGAGTCCAAATTGCATTCCAAGTATTTTCTATGTATGAATTCCAAAACCATGCACAGGGGTTAAGGTAGCAAAATCGAATAGTTATCAGGGTGGAAGGTGGAGCCATGTATTGTAGATGCAGTTTCTAAATCAAATTGGCTTTGCGATTGCCAAGGCAAGGCAAGGCAGTAATGGTGCTATGCAATCGAACTGATTAGTAGTTGAGGTTAAAACTGCGTAATCGGAATTCTAAATTATTCAATAATAATAATGAAAAAGAAAACCAGATCACTGAGAAACTGTAAAGTATGATAACAATGCTGCGGCTATGCACAAAATTCAATTAAACCAACTTTCTTTTGTTTTCCATGGATCTGGTTGCCACAGCTTACTTTACCTAGTGAATTATTTTGCTGTAGCCTGCATACGTGAAAATTGTCTCTGTTGTTCTCTGTTCATTCAAAGTTGGTGTTTACTTCGACCTGCTTAATAACAAAAATTAATTAACCATCAAAAACTTTAATGATGTTTCTATGCAGATTTCGCTTACTTAGGTCGTATTAGATTGGACTTCGCTGGCCATTTCTCTGACTCATCGGTGATATTACTTCAATTTTCTGGCCGCTGCTCTATTCTTCGTAATAGCTGTATTAACTTGAGAATTTAGAGTTCACGTAACCAATATTGGCAGTAATCACTTCTGCTTATATGTACACGTCTATAAGTATAATTTAAATCAGCTTTCATTACGGTTCCATCATTACCATGCTTTGTAGGGCAGCTTGTCAAATTCTAACAAAGCTATTTTTGTTTTTTTTTTGGAATTTAACTTCGTTTTGTTATAATTTCATCTCCGCAGATCCACGGCTGTTGACAGCAATTCAACATTTAACGAGTTCGGGCCAGTGATTCCATTCGATGAATTGTATCCCTGTTTCCTCTTACTACAGTTGTTTTATACATATATTATTATATAAGCAATTCTGGTTGACTTCGACATTCTAAACAGACAGACTGTTGAGATGTGTGCTGGAGAAAACATCCGACGTTGATGATCATGCCGCCAATAAACGTCGCTGTGCTCTATTTTCTGGACTCATCGGATCACAGCTCATTTCTTGTACTTAAATCGGGCAGTTGGAAAAAAGAATACTGATATTATAGAAACGTAAGACAAACCCAATTGGAGTATTCTTGCTCTTTTAGAAATTTAAATTGTCATTATATTTCCCCGATAACGATGTGAATTCCGTTGGTGGTATGAACATAATGTCTTTGTTTCAGATCGAAAGAAGATCATCCAAACCCTGGTCCAAATGGTGTATTCGAATCTTCCATTTTCCTGAAAAGGTGATTTCATGCTTTCAAAATCACTCCGAAAGCTGATAGTCCAGCTCTTTAGAACTCATTCCGAATATATATAAACCTTAATATTGGTTGAGCCTGTCCTTGGAAAATGCGAATTCCTCCCCAGAAATATAGAAACGGATATTTATTGTCAAGAATCAGTGGTAATATAATGAAGTCTCTTAACGAAAAATGAAAGCAGAATCTGCAACAATGTGGTGAACGCAAGATGGTTGCACTTAATACTTTAATGGTATATCCTAGAATTTGGTATCAGATCTTGTTTTCGAAAATCGAAAATTTTCGAAAATGTAATCGTAATATGGTATAATTCCAATCTAATGGTATAATTCTTCGCATCGGAAATATTTTGAGCTTTCCATTTAGGTTAAGCTTATTAAATTCCGAAACTAACAGCAAAACCAGTTGGGGAACTATCAATCGAGTGAAATGTAATACACACAAACTATAATGCTCCTTTGTGTCATTAAAATATAATTTAAACATCATAAATGTATATTCGTATATCAATGATAACCGACTTTGAAATAACGACATACTCGACATATAAAAATATATGTGAAAAGCCTAGGTTAATTCAAGCAATGTAAGAAATACCTACTCTACAACACACCAACTGCTTTCCTCTCAGAACAGAAGGCTTTTATCCGAATAAAATTAACGTACAAATCCCACATATGGTTAGGTGCTCCAATCTCATTAGTAGCCACGCGATATAACTCAGATGACGCTAATTGCATTCTTATTTACCCTCAAACATTCGACGTAATGTCACTACCAGTGCTCGAGCGAAATTGCCATAGATCGTCCTTTTAACCCTTTTTAAGCTGGCGGCAATTTATTTGCCAAACATCTTTGTCCCTGAATGCGTCCAATCGGTTGCATCAATTGTTAAAATCTTTTTTGAGCTTTAACTGACATCTATTCTCTACAAGAATAACCATCTCAAATTCATTTATCGTATAGTGATACATTTTTACACCGCACATGGTCATTGAAAACAGCTGTTTTGTTCCGTTTTTTTTTTTTTTTAATATTGTTCAGATTGGTGAATATACTAATCTGGTGAATAGTTTACTTTACAAAAGATTTGAATAAATATTTTTGAAGAGAATAACCCTAAACAAAGTAAAAAATTAATACAGGGCAGTTACATTGATTGTTTACATAAATGGCAATATATTTGCCACTGCCTTTTCAGAGTAGCAAAATTTTTGTAATTTTTTTGCATAGATGTCTAAGGCAAAACTAAATGATGACGAAATTGAGGAATTGTTTTATGAAGGTGATAGCGAGAATTCCGAAGACGATATCGAAAACGATGAGGATATCGAGAACCAGAATTTGGAATGGAATTTGATGTAGCTGCTCCCACAGAAAACATTGAAGATGTGGATGATCCTATGTCAGAAATAAAAAATTGTGAAGATAGTCGGCTTTGATCGTTGCATCCTTCTCGATATTAATTATTATTTATTAAATTAACTCTTATAGAGAAAAATTTTTTATCAATGAGAGTATGATACAACATAACTGTTTCACTAGTAAATTAGTAAAAAAAACATTTTTATTTATTTTTCAATTATTTTATTTTAACAACACTTAACCCTACGGAAGGTATCGGGAGAGAGCCAGCCGAACTAAACTTGTCTGCATATTTTATATGCCAAATCTGTTGACACAGCATTTCCGATGAACACAGGTTTACCTGTGGGAAAGGAATGCGCTTTGGCGAAGGTGTCATATTTGCAAGCGCGTGTAGTGCAAAAGTCCGCGCATTGTTGGTCATGCATTCTACGCGTGATTGGTAGCTTGGCATGCAGAAGTGAAGTCTCTGACCTAACAATACAAAACAGCTTTTGTTTCGAGCCTACCCCGTTTGTTTTCAAGTGTATGAAAATATTGCATATTTCCATAATAAATTTTAATCACTCACCATAAATGGCTTTTGAAACACTTTCCATTGTGTATGTTTTAGCATATATATTTAATATGCATAAAAACAGCTAAGATTCTAGAAGTCTTCAAAAAGGATGACTTTAAAATATTAAATAATTATAAGCCCATCTCGATTTTTTCAGACTATTCGAAACATTTACAAAAGTGAGAATTGTGGCTTTCCTAGAAAGATTTCCGTTTTTCAGCACCAATCAGAGCAATTTTAGGTCAAGTAAGTCGACGGAAGACGTGGTTTTAAGCTTGGATGACAGATCTATGATAGTTTAAATAAAAGAAAAGTTACTGCTGAACTTTTGATTGATATTAAATAGGGTTTTCACAAGAACTGTTATTGTAAAACTAGAAAAATGTGGCTTTAGAGATTTTGTGCTTAGTTGGTAGGCTTCAGACCTGAAAGATAGAAGGCAAAAGATGAAAATAGGAAACGTGCTTAATGAATATCTGATAGTTGAATGTAATGTGATCGCCTTTTGCAAGACTCCAGAAGCCGTAGAATGTAGCCAGTAACTCGTAACAGTCGCTTCCAGGTGCTGTGGTCTTTATATCGCAGAAGTGGCTCTTATCACGTATTGGAGACATTCACAGTGTGGTTCAGCAAAGCTACCAAATTCGGGTTGTTTGGAATGATGTCGTTTTCAATTTTACACCTGTCACTCTGTTGCAACCAACCTGGTTCATGTAGCCATAACGAGGAATTTTTAAAATTATCGGCACTGATTCCCCTGTCAGCTGGGTTATCCTTGCTGGAGCAATGATATTAATCGGAGATTGTTGTATTACGCCGTATTTCTACAACACGGCTCTGCATGTAAAGCTTCCATCTACACAACTCGCCCTGTATCCAACTGAGTGCGATCTTTGAGTCGGTCCACAAATAAAATTTTTGCATAGAGACCTTTAGACTTTGCTTGAAGTGAGCACACAAACGTGCAACAATTAAGGCCGCAGTTAGCTCCAACTTTGGTAACCTCAGCTCGCTTGTTTTATCTTGTTTACTGGAGCAACTCGTTTTTTCACACAAAAGGGAAATAGCACATACACCTTCTGAATTTATGCTCTTCACGTATGCTGCAACTCTGTAAGCCTTCGAGCGTCGTTGCTTCCCAATTACCACATTCCAGTAGAAGTCAGCTCCGATAAGCACACTAATACCTTCCTCTAGTTCACAGGTACCCATATCAGAGTCAGCTAAACAAAAACTTTTGGATGAAGAGACATCAGGGGCCGGCAACACGTCACACATACATCCGGTACTACAAGCGCTTCTAAGAGAACAGATCGACTTCCAAATGGATTTTAAACAGATTTAGCAAAACGAAAAATTGGTGTCACGGTGTACTGTTCTCTTAGCAGTGAGACGGCTGCATCGTAACGCATTTCACTCGCTGTAAATCCCGCTATGACCTTTTTGGCACTTCCCGTTAAAAAGGATTCTAGATAATTAAATTTATCACATAATGACAAATACCGCGAAATTACTCCCAGAATGACAACCAATCTTGGAAGTTTTCATCAAATTTTTTCAAAGGCAACTTTGGCAGCTTCGAAGAATTGTTTCCCAAATGTTGAGCACTCATGAAGTGATCTGTTCAAATTTCCGGTAGATGGATTTTGCTTCGTCGAAGCCTCTGAAGACGTGCATTCAACTTCGCAAGCGTGCTGACAGCAGAATCTTCGTACTCAATCGTTTTCTCTTGATCCTTATCTAAATCTACCGATTTAATTAAATTCTTACTTCTTACCTCCTTATCTGCAGTGTTTAAGCTCTCATGGGCAGCAGTCAATCGACTGACGAATACCATGAGTTCCTCCGCTATTCCGTCCAACAGCTCCAAATACGTCACTTGCGATTCCGGGGAATTCAAATAATCTATCACGTTCTTTACAATTATTGTAATTTGCCTTATGTAAGCGCTGCGCACGGAAATCTCCATTAGGTTGTTTTTTTTTTTGTAAAAAAGAAATCTCGATGTGTGATAGTAAATTATCTTATTCTCTATGCAATTACATACTTGTTCCGGGTTTCGGCACGATATAGAAAAAAAAAAGCACAGACCTTTAGTAGGCAGAACTTAACTGCTTCAAGTTTAATTTAATACAGCTTAAAAAATGTGACATACAAACTTATTCAGCCAGCTCTATGTAAAAGAATTAACTATATAGTACAATGTAACAGAGTGGCCCTACAAACATATTCGATTAGCTCTATGTTAGTTCATACTGCAACAAGAAGAATTATATATATACATATTTGACTTGGTAGTTTTATAGTATCTACTGATGGCAAACTTTTGATGATAGCTTAAGTTAATCCTCAAAATGTTTTACTATCGAAAATGAGCAAGCTTAAAAATACCTGGGCCTAATTATAGACAACAGAATGTACTGGACAGGTATGTGCAGTCTAGTTAATTAAAAATTCAATGACTAATTAAAGATGAGCCTGCAAATATCTCGGAAGCTACTTGAAGTAAAGGTGACAAATTTCCAATTTTACGGTCAGCATAATCGACCTAGTGAGTCGGCTTTTCGCAATACAATTAAAAATGTTGCACTACATTTATTCTTTTGGACTCCAAGCCACAGAGAGATAAAAATATCGGCGCCATTGAGGCCAGAATTGAAGATTCGTCGTCGTGTTCAAGAACTTCGATTTTGTGGAAGATTTTGCAGAAGGATCTTGCTTGGTGCTAATGAAATCTCATAATTGAAATCAGATGGCCATGGTTTGCATCGTGGCTTCGCTAATGGTGCGCTCAAGTAGTTGATCTACATTTTTACAGTTAAATCTTGTTCAATAATGAGGCTCACTTCTGTCTCAGTAGCTTTGTTAATAAGCAAAGTAGCAACTTTGCACCACGAAAAATGTATCGTTGGCTACAATTTATGCGCTCCCGTGGTGATCATATGCCCGAAATCGTTTTTTTCTTAATGCTAAAAAATTGTCTATTGAATAAACAAGACCTTTGCTTAACTTGTGTCTGTTTTATTTCAATTTAAGCTCTTAAAAAAACTTTTAGTTTCGTAAAATGTTGATTCGTAGTTGTAGTATGAAATTGTGTGCTGTAATAATTTAAAGGACATTCTAACTAGTCGAAACCAGATCTTTAGAATAACCTGAAAAAAAGCACCAAAAGCATAATTTTTATCTTTTTCTTAGTTCGAAGATACTTTCTCTAAAACATTTAAACTTACATAAAATCTTAAAAATATATTGCCAAAGAAGTGGATATTTGCTTTACCAAATTCAACTGATTAAAATATTCATAACAATAAAAAGTTTTTGACTTCGATTCCGTCTTCCTCTTTTCGTGTCTTTTTAAACTTTTATTTTGCATTTTTATTTATTTATATATATATATTTTTATTATGCACCCAGATTATTTAATCCGTTATCTAGGAAATTCGTAGTGCACGTATATGTCGTGGTTTCAACAAGAAAAATCAAAGTATGGCTACTTCATTTGGATGTTATTGGAGTAAATATCTCAATTAAAATAATTATTTTGAAAATTTGTTTGTCATTGTTAATTTGTTCAATATTAAAATTTAGAAAATCATCCCTCGCACTATTAATAAATTAGTTTTACCTTAATTTGACCGTACTACGTAAATTCCATAAACTTATCAATTTGAATTTAAATTATAGAAGCGGAATTAATTAAATAAAGAAAAATTAATGCTCTTCTGTTCACCTTCCAATCCATCGTAGATGGGTATCCATCCTTTTTTTTGTATTAAAATATCAATATACGTACATATGTACGAGTACAATTGAAAATTGAAAGCAAAGGCTTTCTGCTCTTGTAGTTGTTGATATTACTATTACTATTACTGTTACTGTTACTAATCTCTGAGTTTTACAAATATTTTTTTTATTTAATTATAACAATATTGATTTGTGTCAGATCCTTAAGAAGCTCCCCTAAATTTTGACTGTGACTAAAAATGTTTTGCAATGTTGAATGATTTTATATGGAGGGACTCAATAAATGTATTATTGTTGTGCTGAAACAAGTGGGGTAGATTGGAGTGTACTCTCTTTTGTGTGCCTGAGGCGGAGTCAGATAAGTATTGTAATGTTAGATTTACGAATGTTTGCTGGTTATTTTGGCTGAACTCTATTCAAGTTGACTGCTTTATAGTGGTGCTTTATTTATATTATTCCTATTCTAGTAGTTGTTGGTTACGGCATTCCTGATTTATGTATCTCTTTGCATCAAGACGAGAGGTGGCTTTGGGAGGTGAAAGTGGGAGCATTAAGCACTGAGATTGCAGCAGCATCTTCGAACTCGTTTCCCTTTATTCCTAAATCACCTGTTTTATCTTTAATCTTGATTTATATTATATAGATAGTATCGTCATTACGAAGACTAGCGACGCGAATTATTTTATTTATTTATTTACTTTTTTTTAAAGAACTTAACACTCAAGAGTGTATGACTACTCCTAAAATGCGGGAGCACGTGTTCAGTTTTTCGGAAAATGGTATAGAGATGGTGAGAGAAATGGATTTGGGATCAGTGGTTATTTCGGTCCATGGGACAATGTTTGGCAGGACACCTTGTTAGTTTGGGTTTCTGTATAGAAGAAATTCCAACCTTTAATTTGCAGGTCAAAATTGATTTCAAGGAACCGTGAATTATAAATTCAGAATAAGTCACGTCCTTTCAAAGCTCTAGTAAGTTGAAAAAAACTGATTCATTGTGGAGGGACCATGGTGTTTAATTTGGTGTCAATTTGGGCCTTCTAAAGAGGGATAGGCTTAGCTTATTTTGGGGTAATTGCATTTGTTAGTAAAAGTTTTGTTTCCGCATCTATTACCGTACCTGTTAGAAAAAAGAATTTGACACTGAGTCTTACAATGGCTTCAAGTTCCTCTAATTATGGGAACCCAGACTCAGCAATTATATAAAAAATATTATAATAAAGAACATACCAAAAACCTGTTTTATGTTTCTGCTGCAAATTTTGGAAAAAAGAATGGCATGTAATTTTTTTTAAGAAAAATTTAAAAAAATTGATTTTTGATTGATTGAGTTTCATAATAAAAAATGATTTTTGGTTAACTTATGCACACCGTTGAATAGAAAATTTATATAGCTATTCAAAAACATTTAACCGATCAGATTTCATTTATTTGATAGAGTACTATACTGCTTTAAGTGATTTATGGCAGAGAACATTTAAACAACGTATAACTTTGTAACGGGGGAAGTTTGACCCACCCCCTCCCATAAAATTTTTTCTTGTATCACCTTGTCCTTTCACTCTCTAAAATCGAATTCTTAGGTCCTGAATCACCCTGTATATACATCGCCTGCATGGATACAGTGGTCTAAATGTTTGTATTTAGATATTATATAACTTATCTGGTTAAGAGCGATTACAAAACAGATGAATTGTAAGGGCCGCATAGGTATTCACGTTATTCTTGATAAATTCTTTTTGATACTTAAAATTGTTTTTATCCAGAAGAAAATGCTATATTTTATTTAATTTTCCTATGTAACCAATTTCGGTTTTTAAGACAAATTGAAAAAGTTAAATTTGAAAACTTTGTTCTTTTGTTCATTTTGTTCGGTGATGCCCGTTCCAAGCCTGCCGATGATAACAATCTCATACAGGTGTATAAATATCTCAGCTTTGCGGAGAACAATCGCAGCCTTACACGTCGAAAAACTCTTACTTGCACCTCGTTAACCCGTGTAAGGCAATATTATTCAGGAGATATCCTTAGTCTCAATGACTAGTCATTTGTACTTGACATCAAAGCACAATCCCTGATTAATTTTTCTTTCCTAGGAATAAGAATAGAAATTGCTGTGTAGTGGGAAGAAATGTGTTTAGACATGTAGTCATAGAATTATAATGCGAATGTCTAATGATGGTATTAAAAAAAATCAGATTTTTTTGCGATTTCACTTTTCACTCCCAAAATCCAATTAAGTTCTGAAGAGAAGGCCTTAAAAAATCTCCCATTTCTAATAGAGCCAAGTATGAGGCGCGAATGAGTATACAATAATAGACTTTAGTTGGGGAACTCGTCTTAATATGGATGCTCATAAGATGTTCTTTCACAAATCGAAAGCTCTGTACCAAGTCAATTTAAAAACAAAAAATCCGAACGAACTCGACTTTCCTGTAAAGTTACTGTAGAACATAGTTTAACATTATAAAGGCTCAATTAATTTTCGATTACCAAGATATGGCATGACTAAAAACTTGTACGATTGACAGTTAGATATATTGCCCTGTATGTATACCAATACCCGCACCCTTGTTCAAAATTAAAAAAATAATCCTGGCAGATTTCCTTGGAATACTGGAAAGCGATTCCGCGATTCCGTTCTTCTTTCTTAACCAACCTTGCAGTCGGTTATACTCGTAGTGGAATTATTCTTCTTTCTTAACCAACCTTGCAGTCGGTTATAGTGATGATATATAGAATAAGATATCAAATTTAGAATGCTCCTTCATTTCTCTCTATCATTCGTCTATCTATATACTAGTAGTCATAACCACGCCAATATCTATCTAATAAATTAAACTGAATTTAAAATGTATTGAGTAGATAGTCTTGCTACATATGATTTAATGAGAGATACACTTTTATGTCCTTGTGATCTCTTCATCATTTTTTTAACACTTTCCTGAAGTGTATCGAGATTTTGGAGCTGCTTTGCATTGCTCGAAGCCAATGACTATACCTAGCTGAAGAAGTTTTAGTGGATATCTAAAGCTCAGAAGGTATAGAGCACAAGCTATTTGCAAAATTTTCGTCGGTGACATTTAAAATTTAAGTCGGCCAAACTTGTAAATATTTAGTAGTCAGTAACAAGTGGCTTCAGATCTTGTGTAGGCATTCCGAATTGCGTATATGTATAATATTTTGATGGATGGGCTGGATTTTTTTTTTTGACGTGACTGCGCTTAATTTCTTTGACAAAAATTGTTTAAGTAACTTTAATATCTTTCCGAGGAATAAAATGTTAAAAGCTTTATATATTGATCTCAATGGAAAAAGCAATTTTATGCACGTTTTTCTTTGGTCTGATTGATTGGTGGGTTTTAATTGACTTTAATTTTTCTCCAACTATTCATGTAATATTTCATTCATTTCATTCTAAAACTTGTAATGGGTGGCGCAAGAAGTTGTAGTCCATTGCGATGAAGTGAGTCTTTTTACGTTACAAATCACGTTACATTCAAAAGAACATGAAGTACCTATGGAAAGGAATCTTACATTAGTAAATATTAAGTTCTTATATACGAGTATGGTAGATACACTTACTGTGATATTGATATTGACTGTTATAATTACACAAATAGTTGTAAGGTACACTTTAGCAAGTTTTAGTCCGCAAAAGAGATAATGTATTATTATTAATATATTCAAAAACAAACTTCTCAAATTGTAAGCTGGGCTCATAACCCTCTGCTTCCCAAAGTGTTTGCTGCTGCTACGATCTTTGAAATAGGATGTGTGGAGCCACTTAATTCAAATAAAACAAATAGCGAACGCTTTCCTTTTTAAGCGATCTAATTACAAATAAAAACAAACTCTATGTCGGAAAGAAGGACAGATGAACAATAAAAATAAATGTAATTTCACAGGTGATAAATTGACAAAGATGTCCAAAAACAGGGATGTTCAGTAGGTACGAGGGGCGTTCAATATATTCTCGGTATCGATATGAATGAAAATGCGAATTCAATTTAAATTGTTTTTATTTTTCAATATAATCTCCCTTAACATCAATGCATTTGTTACATCTTGAGATAAGCTTTTTTAAATCCTCAAAAAAATAAATTTCCTCTTTCTCTGCAAAATACCCATTTATTGCCGACTTGAGTTCTTCATCATCCGAAAATCTTTTTCCACGAAGACATTTTTTCAAATCCGGAAACAGGAAATAATCACTAGGGGCAAGGTCTGGACTATAGGCTGGGTGTTGGATTTCTTCGAAACCACAATCTCGCGAAGCAGCCTTGGAAACTCGCGCCGTGTGAACAGGAACGTTGTCATGAAGAAGCAACACACCCGCTGCGAGTTTACCCCGTCTTTTCTTTTTAATTTCCTCCCGCAAATTATGCAAAGTGGAAGCGTAGGATGTGGCGTTGATGGTTTCACCTTTTTTTTTGTACTCAATGAGCAAGATTCCCTTTGAGTCCCAAAAAACTGTGGCTATGAGCTTCCCGCAGACGGAGTGACTTTGAACTTCTTCGGGGGGTCTCTTCCTTTTTTATGCCACTGCATGGACTCTTGTTTGCTTTCAGGGTCATAATGGTGGACCCATGTTTCGTCCCCAGTAACAATTCGATCCATAACACCGTCCACGTTCTCACTACACATCTCCAAAAGCTCTCTACAGCATGCGATTCTCACTTTTTTCTGAGGCGCTGTGAGCATTCGTGGCACCCACCTTGCACTGACCTTTGAAAGGTTAAGATGGTCATGAAGAATGGTATGAATGGTACCAATTGAAAGCTTGGTGATCTCTGCCATCATTTTCACCTTTATTCGGGATCCTCCAGAATAAGTTTTTCGACTTCTTTGATGCTTTCTCCCGTACAAGCAGTAGCCGGGGCGCCGGAGCGGGGGTCGTCTTCAATGCTCTCTCTGCCTCTCTTGAACTCACTTGACCACTTTTGCACAGTTGATAATGAAGGTGCGGAACCCTGGTAAACAGCCACCATCTCTTCATGAATAGTTTTTTGACTTTTTCCTTGCTTAGTGAGAAATTTAATTACAGTGCGATGCTCAATTTTCACCATCATCGTCTCAGTTGCCATTATGATTCTGTTTAACTAGAGATAAAACCCGAATTAATAATAACATTTATATGAAATTTTACATGAATGCACTAAAATAATAGTATTACACGTGATAAATAAGTCAATTCATATATACAACCATAGCTTCACCCCGATACCGAGAATATATTGAACGCCCCTCGTATAATGACTATGGCTCTCACACGTTGACAGTGATTACTGCACTCGACCAATTATGGTCGCGATCAGTTTCTTCTGCTGAGTTCTTAACTATTTTGATAACAGATTCTATGTCAGATAAAATACATATTTCTCCCACGTATCTACATTGTTATTGTGCCGCTAATGGGGTTGCCTAAATTAACGCGCCTTAGAACAATTCTCTAGGCCAATCTATTATGGATCACCTCGTTACTGAATCCAAGAGTTTGCTGATGTTTGTGAATTTCCGTAATAAAATTGGTTTCTTCATTGGTCTCTTGGTCTCTTCTTCAGCTGATTTTCTCAGCCTGTTTTCCAACAATACACATACATTCAGTACATTTGACTGACTTTAGCCTTAGCTTTCTTCTACATGAATTATTTTATATATAATTGTTACATATTTTATTGTATTTGAGCCTGTAAAAGTCAGTCAAGGTCAAATGTTTTAGTATATATTTAAAAGCAAGACACTGATTATATTCACATTGTGCCACGATTATTATATTTCAAGTTATTTAAAAATGGTATTTATTTTTGAAAAGAAAAAAAATAAAACTCATCAATAATTCTTGTAAATATAAAATTCTATAATAATGAAAATTTTTTTCAAAAAAAGTCATAACTCTTAGACTATTGCTTTTCCTCCCTCCACCTTTCTCATAAGAATTTTATTATCTTTGTATTTTACACCATTTTGCTTTAGTGCTTTTTTTCGCCATTATAAAGGGAGTGTGTACTTCGTCAGAGAATCATTTATATAAATTGCGGTTACACTGTGATTGCTGTTGTATTACTACTTCTGGCTGCAACATCATCAATGCCTGTCACTTGTGTGTTCAGCTTATGTTCAGCTTGTTTTTATCTCTCTTTTTGCACACATTGGGGTGGCCGTGGTGTAGTGGTACTAGCAATCGGTTCTCACTCGGAGGGTCCAGGTTCGAATCCTACCCATGGCAAGTCAGTTTTTCATTTGTGTAATTGGAACTCAGACAGAAAAATTCTGCGTGTGAAGGCATAACACTGACACGTAGATTTGGCTGTTGTAGAGTTTCAAGCAGAGAAAAAAATACTGTGAATTGTACCTCGAATCACTCTGAGTGAAGAAAAAACTCTCCGTCCTATTCTGACTCCCATCCCTGGAGAGCGAATATCGAAACCAAACACACCTGAGTTTCCAACCGCTACAAAACTATTTTCCTTTCTCCTCCTTCTACCTTTCCGGCCGCGCCCTGGCAACAGTAAAAGGGTATCTTACCTCTTTGGCGCGCGTAAATTATAAAAAAAAAACATTATTCGCTGACTTCTTCGCAGAATTCGGTTAGTGTCCCAACAATTTCACGTCGAACGTCTGCTTCAAATTCGTCTTAGGATTCTGGATTAGCAGATCAGTGACTTAATTAAGTCGTTAACAAAAGATTATTAAAGTTTTTAATCACATGATCGGGACGGCAAACTGATAGAACCACTTCTGGCAATCAGGCGATCATGGAACTTGTCTTCAATAAATTCCATGTGCTGTATCACTGTACTGTATTGTAGAACTGTACTGTTGAAACCATATATCCTTCAATCCTTCGAGTTCTAATATATCCCAGAACAATATTGCAGCTCTTTTCACTGTAGCTGAATTGCTGTCATCATCCCGGTAGGAGTACGGGCCAGTGTCACCGCCGCCTGCAATTTTGCTTATTATGGAAGCAATTAAACAAAACTTGTTCATTGCCACTGAGGATGATATTTCACCTTCAATAAAGCCCAATCAGCGAAAAGCTCACGTTGCTTCTATTGAGCCAATTCAATTTTATACGGACATACAGCCAAGTCTTTGCGCAAATTATGCCACTGAGACGTTTGAGAGATGAACAGCTCGAGAGAACGGCACGGAATCGATTCGTGTGCAGCTACAATAAGATTATTTGGGTGGATTCAAAGAATCCTTAATAAAAACTCCTTTTTATATGTATATGTACGAGAGCGAATTGATAAGTCTTGAAAATGAAACAGTAAACATATTTTTTTAGGTAAAATTCACTTTATTTTTCAATATAGTCTGCTTTTAGTTTAATACACCTATTCCAACGTTTTTTCAATTTTAATAAACCTTCTTTAAAGACTTCGTTTCAGCTATAACTTTATCACTTGACCCAAATCTCTTTCTACTGAGCATTATAGGTGCTAAGTCAGGTGAATATGGTGGATTTGGAAGCAATTCCAAGCTTGATGATGGTGATGGTGATGTCATGATGGTGCATTGTCATGATTGAAGAGCACTTTTTTTCTTAAAATGTTGCTGTTTTTCCTTAATTATTTTTTGCATATTATGCACCTGTGATGGTTTTACCCTTCTAAAGATAGTCTATGAATATCATGCCTTGTGCATCCCAAAAGACAGTGGCCATAACCTTATTAGCTGATGCAACAAGTTTTACTTGAACCATCTTCTACCCATTGTTTTAATTCTGATTTATCAAACCGCAAAAATTTAGATGGATTACGCTAACATATCTCCAAACATTGTTTAGAAATGGGCATTCAAAATCACTGCACGACATTCATTTCTTCAAACGTTATATTAAATATATGTAAAGACTTAAATTCTACGTAGACAGACTACATCTCCATTCGTATCCTTTCACATATCCGCAAACTTCCTTGCAGTTTGTTTACAACAAAACCACAGATTCAATGCAAATCCGAAAAAAAGATTTCTTCCCGTACAATTGTAATGGGCAAATTAAATTTAAATTTGCATTTGAGATCTACTTATGTGTGTAAGTTATATCATACCCCATATGCGTGCAAATCGCACAAGAAAATCGAAATAGAAAATAAAAGCAATTTAATAAATTGAATTGCTCTAAATCATTTGAATTGAGTTAAAGAGGAAGAGCGAAAGGGTTTTCAATTTAATCAATTTAAATAAATTCCACACGAAATCCAATTGAATATCCGTTTAACTAGATAGTGTATTGGACATTTCTTTGAATTGTTCGCTTCAATTTCTTGTCGTATACTTGCTAGGTATGCACTTTTACATAACTCACATAATAAACTAAGATACACAATACTCGTATTCTTCGTAAGCTTGCTTTTATGGACAGCATTTTATACATTTATATAAGATTTGCTACAAAGAACCAAGGACTTGATGGGGCCGGTAGATATACTAAGCTGTCCTTTTAAGTGGTTCGTTTGTTTGCCAGCTCTCTACACATATAACGCTGTCATCTTCGAAATCAACTAAAGATTGTTTAAGTTGTAATCTACTTCTTTACCCTTCTTTACTCACCAAATAGACTAACCAATTTTATGACCCTAAAAAAGCAATGGTTATGCATTAAATTTAACCAGCACGAAAGCTTTGGCAGGTAAAATATATGAAAATATTTCGAGAAGATCATACAGACATAGCATGTATTTAAGCTCAATTTGTAGCTTATAATGGTGGAAGAGAGGGATTCTATTTTAAAAAAGCATGGGCGCCACTAGAAACTGTAACAACTACCGATCAAAAAAAGAGATCTACAAAATTGTACATATAAGACAGTGGGTGGCCGTGGCTCAAGTGGTAGTGTATTGGCTTCCAAATCGGAAGGTTCGGTATTTGAATCCCAGCCTCGCCGAAAGACATTATTTTTTTCAGGCAACTTAATTCACGTAAAACGAATGGTTGCCTATAATACAACAACAAGTCCAATTACACTAATAATTTAGTCTCCCCATTAAATGTTGGATGCCCCCTATGGAGCGAAGTAACCACTGAGCCCAAAAATCTTTCTTTCTCTCTCTGTCCCATTTTCCTAAAAACTTAACACGTGCTCAGGCATTTTAAGTGTTAAGTTCTTAAAAAAAAAAAAACGTTGACGGCACAATTTACTAGTAAATTAGTTTTACGGGGGTCAATGTATCCCTGTAGGACAATCACAGAATTTTTAATTCCGGGCATTCTGAGCAAAAATCAAAATTTTTTCCACTTATCAATCTCATGCAAGATTTTCTCTTTTGAATAGCTTAACCAAAGCGACTTTATTCGCAAAAATTTAATACATTTTCCGGGAAAGGTACTAGCAATTGTCTTAATGTAGATAATTGAACTGACAAACAAATCGAGATTGTTCATCTGTATAAAACCTTGCATAATCTTTTGCATGTGTAAGTTTCTAGAGGTGAAACTTCCGACTTCGACTACTTTCTGAACGCTACTCGATTTGGGGCTCAGTTACCAACCAAAAAGGCACTGCAACATGTTAAATTGGTTCATTTTACAACATTTCATGACTGCAAACCGAGGGTGGTGCACATGGACAACTATCATAGGAGTAGTGTCGATCCGGGTATATGGAAAGACAACTTCAGCAATCTGTATAGCGGTGATGAAAGTCAAATTTACCATTCACCTTGGACGAAGGCCACAGAGAATTACGTAGTCGTGACCTAGATGAAGTCAGCAATATCGAAGATTTGACTAATAGTAAAAAATAATAATAAAACTGCTGGTGCAGACGGACTACCCGTTTTCCTATATAAAGCGGCTGGAGATGACCTGGTTGGAAAAATGCACCATCTCATCTGTATGGTATGGCATGTCCAAAGCATGGAACATTGTTTGTCCGATGTACAAGAAATTAGACCCTTTTGACTTCGCCAATTATAGAAGAATAAAGCGAAGATCACAACGTTTATCTGTGTTTGCGTCTGCTACTGCTGTCATCTAGCAAACACAATACGTTTGATTATCAAACGGCAGCTGGGGAATAAAATTGCAAGTTTACCTCGCAACCATACAATAGAGAAATCGTTCCACTTCTTTGTGAGACATTCCATCAAATCAGCAGTGGACATGTTGCTACGAATACTGAGCTGCTGGTCATTAAGAAGTTTTCGTGTTTCGAGACCTTGGACAGAAGGGACGTAAGTGCAATGGGTCTGTGGACCAATTTTTGTCCAACGACCAACGTAAACTGTTGGTCAAATTATATGCTGTCATTAGAAGGGGATGAATATCACCAATGTTTTAGCCAGAATAACACAATTGGCAGTTTTAACTTCGACCTAGTTAAGAACTTCGTTTAAATTGCCCCACAAACAGCAACGACAGATATCAGATGTAGAATTACTCTCGCCAATCGCGTTTCTTTGGGATCAGGATTAAATTGAGAGGAGTTTCTGTCGTAAGTCCAAACTAGATTTATACAAGGCCGTTATCATTCCGCAATAGAGTAGGCGCAAAGGCCTGGACTTTCCCGAATGCAAATGAAGTTTAGAGAGAAAGGTAGGATTTTCATTTGTTTGACCGGGAATAGAGGATGAGATTCACCCAAGTAGAAATTGACCTCAACCAACTTGGAGTGCAGCACTGCAGGAAGCTGGGGAGAGATCATACTAGTTGAAGATGATTGTTGGTTAAGGCCCAGGTTCAACCCAGATTGTATCACCACCTAAACAGAAAAAGCAAGCAGAATCGGTCACTATGTGATGCCTGGAGTAATCGTATATCGAAAGTTTATCGCGTTTCGCATAAGTATTAATTTAAGCACAAGCCAACCACTGGAATGAATTAAATGTGGTATAATGAATGATTCCAGCGAAGGAAATGACCGACAAAAAAACCCACACAAAGGTGTTGCAATAGCAAAGTGAGAGAAGAAAATCTTGAAAAAAATATTCGAGAGTCCAAACTCATTGAAATTGATTTCTCATGCATCACATATAAACAGTTTTTTTTAAACACTAAGCTGATCTGAGATGTAATCAAATCTCACTATGCATTATGATGAATGTATCATGACATTAAATCAATAATGTGCTGATTATTGTCTTTCAAGGCCACCGTGTTACTGGCATATTAATCCCAAATCTTTATACGGTAAAGTTGGTGCCTCGCTGGGACCTATAATGCCACCAGCGTGAAGGCACACACGCTTTTGTAGGTGTTATGGACTTTCCTCGCTCTAGAAACGGCAATTTACTTCAGCTCCTGCACACACTAGATGAGATCCTTTTCGCAAAAAAATTGACAATTTCGGATTTTCCGGCAATCTTTCACGCATAACGGTAACATTAAGCGTATGTAGCACTAAATTTCCCTACAATACCATATATCCGTTGGTCCAATATGAGGACCTACTCTCCAATTTTGAAGACCAATTGGACCATCGGAATGATACAGAAGGATTTTTCTAGTGGAAGTGTTATTGACAACTTGACATAAATAAATAATAAACAAATAGTTTTGAAAAATAACAAAACATTTTGAAAGCCCTATTAGAAGATCAATCAGTCAATGAAGCACTTTTACAGTATGCAAAGCTTGTATAAGAGAGCTAAGGCGCTAACAGGTGGTAAACTCTTTAAAACCGTTTAGCAGAATTCGAATATGTATTGTAATACTATTTCCATCAGTTTCTAAACGAAACATAATTGGCAGGAGGATTATGTAGGAAAAAAAGGTCTAATCGAGCAGAAGTTTACATTATGCTTTATGGTTTATGTTCGTTCTTCAAAATTTTTTCGATCCCTTGAACGCAACTGGAAATTTGTGCAAATTAAATATTCTGAAACTTAAGTACAAAACATTTTAAATTTTATTATCACAACAACAACTTGACAAATTCTGAACCAGCGCATTTATACCGTTTCGTATCACAACACTAAAGGATGATGTACATCTCCGGAGTGAAACGAATTCTAACCTCTTCACTCACTGCATTTTGTATCTTTTATCTACTCGTATTTTTATATAATAAGGAGGATTTACGATTTTTTACCGGTGAAATCGGTTAGAGTTAGACACTTTTTATAAGTGGTGACAAATTATTTTTATCCTTTATCAGACACCTTTACGTAGTAGTTGACGAACTTAACCACTGCGCCGCATCAACCTCCAATATTTCTAAAGGGTAAATAATATTTCTTTCCTTAAAAAAAAAATATCAATACATAGACATTTCCTTTCTTTTCTTTTCGAATTCGCTCAGAAAAAGTTCAAATTTGCTCGTAGCAAATGCTGAGGAACTAATCGAAGAAAAAGTTTACAGGAATTTCAAAGTCCGTTTTTATTGTAACATCTTCTTCGATAATCGAAGAAGAGCCAACATTATTAAGAGTTTCGCATACCGATTTAAACAATCTCTTGCCTTCAGAAACTTGAAAACTGATAAAAGTTCTTAAATCTTTACTCGTGTTCTGGGAAAAGTACAACGCCAAGAATTACCAAGTTGCAAATGCAACATATAAGTGCACATGTGTACATTGCAATTTATTGTATGCCTTTATTCTCAACATTCCAAAGTATTTTTTTTGATTCAACACACATAGTTTTAAAGGAGAATAAGATAGGAATTCGTAATCCTGTGCTTTGTTACGCTGAAAACTATTTTCACATCTGTTGTGCAGTAGTGGATGAAACGGATTACTATCAATTTGTTATAAAAGTGTCATAGTACAGTTAAGATGTAGCGGCTCTTCCTTTTTGTTCCTTTACATTTTAACTTGGACATCTCCAATTAATTTAATCACTTCTTCAAAATTATATCTGGCAAATGGGCACTGCTTGCGGCTATGCAAAATGTGGTGCTTTCCGACATTTTGTATCACTTTTCGAAGAGTTCCCTTTGAAATTCGGGCAATTTCATAGCATCTGTTGGACTTAAGTTGTACGAGGCAAAAGCCAGATGTATTCAAATCATGTGATTGTGGTGGCCAGTCGAAATAACAATTTTTTTAAATCAATCGATTTGGGAACATCAATCGATTGTTGCGCTCAAGGTATGACATGTTGCGCCATCCTTTTGAAATCCCTAATTCTTCATGCCATTTTCTCCCAATTCAGACGCCAAATATCAATGCCCTATATCGCACGGTAGCCGTAGCATACACTGCGCCAGACCATAACTTTTCATAACTCATAAAGGGATTTAAAAATTAATTCTGGGTTTGTAGTGCTCCGACACCGAACATTTTGTGCGTTGGTCCTAAGAAGTACGAGTAGGTGCACTAGCGAGGGTATTTTGCATGTTACGGGCGTATTGAACACGACGTGACTCATCGAGTGGCAATAATTTGTTAGTCATTTGCATTTTGTATGGGAAATTGTACAAATCAACTTTTAAAATTTTCCACATAGTCGATGGATCCAAGTTAAACTGTTGAGCGCGGTGACGATATGAAATTTCTGAATGTTGTTGAACATTGACTCTTACCTCAAAAATGGTCTCATTAATTCAACGTGAAGGTGGTTTAATCTTTGGCTATGATATTGTCACACTACTACTTTCATTGCATTTAGTCAATAAACAATTAAATAGCGATATTTTTTTCGACTTGTATATGCACGATGCGTTAACACAATAAAGGATTGTTTTCCAAAATAAAATTTAAAAGTTTCACCCCTCTCTTTTAAATTGGAATCAAGTTTCTAACATGAAATGTCCAATCTCGATTTGGCAGTCTCTATCAGCAGGAATCGCAATAAAAATCAACGTTCAATAACATAAATAAGTATGTGTTTGATTTCTGAATCATGTTGCTCTCTGAGTATCTGCGGTTTATTCAGGTAAATAAAATTAACTTCGTAGTTGTAGCTTTCGATATTGATGATGACAATACGTGGATGCTTTACAAATTTTCTTGTTAAAAACATTTACAATACTTAGTTTTGTCCCCATTCATTTTCAAGCGCATCATTCACATTTTTCTTTCTTTACTGTCGGCCCGTTACGTACATCGTGCTACTGCTAGTATATCAACATCATCACGTCATTCAAGCCACACACTGTACCGGCGTTACTGATTTTAATTTAGTAGCGCACATTTCGCGTTTTCATTTTGGGTAGACGGGCGAGTTTTGATAGGATGGTGAATGCAGATATACATAGCTCAGTACAGCTCGTCTCTTTTCATGCTGTCATATGCGACTTGAAAGTGAAAAAATGCAGGATTTAAAATTCTTTAGTAAAGAGAAGGTATGATCCCCGAACTAATCTACCTAACTTATAGTTCGTCCGGGCGTGGAACTTTCTGAGATTTTAATGGATACTATTGTAGTTGTGGCCGTCTGATGTTATATTCTCTTATCATTTTTGTGACATGTGAGTTCACCTACCACCCACATCCATATCTTGGATATTACAAGGCTCTGATAAAAGTTAGTGCCTACAACTCGGAAGGTTCGGTCTTTCAAAATACTTACTTCTGTCGATCACAACATGGAACATACGATTGACCGCGAAATCATTTAGATATGGCTATTTCTACTTGTGGCTATTAAGTTGCCCAAGCCTTGTGCCGCATATGAAACGTTTCTTCATGCAGTAAAGTTGATCAGCCAAAGTCTACCCAATGTAAAAATGATTTTATTTACTAGTTTTACATCAAATTCGCTTTAGACATTTTTAAAGTCGTATATTGGACAAATGAGGTTTTAACGAAAGGCTAAAACGTAACGAAACGATCGTAATATATCAATCATATGTACTATTTGGCTTTAATGACAAATAAAGAAGTAAACTCTGGTATACTTACTTAAAATCGTGTCACGACGCCGATTTTTTCTACTACCAGCAAATAAATTTCTCTATACTTTACAGAACTCTCTATGACAACTATTTAAACTGAATGGATCAGAAACTCATTTCCGACCTCGAACGGTTCTTTCAGTTCATCAAAACAAAAATAAATCATACTACTATCCATCCTCTCTAAATTTTCTTGATAAGTCCTAGGGCGATCTCCAAATTATTGAAAATCTCTTCCCAATTGGTTAGCTCGCCATCCATACCCAAGAGCCAGGGCACTTTCCCACTATCAACCAACCTTTTGCTAAGCGGTCCTGTATACCTAAGCTTTTTGAGAGCATTATGTATGACATAATGCACATCATGAATTTCTCAAAGGTGGATCTACAACCATCAACCTAACAGAATTCGTAGCAAGCACTTTATGTGCACTAGAATCAGGAAATGAAGTTGACGTGATTGAATTTCTCATGACATATCCTTCTAAAATTAAATGCTCTTGGTTTCCAAATAAGCTTTTTAATGTGGGTTCAATCTTTGTTAAATGAACGACATTACAATGTTCTCCTGGACCTAAAGACCAAGTTTCTGACCAATTAAAGCCTCCTCTAATGTCCCTCAAGGTTGCCACTTTGGTCCCCTATTATTTATTTTGACTAGTATTGATGTTGATTGTATCATTGAAAATTCATACACATCTGTTTATGTAGAAGATATGAAAATCTTTAGATATACATCATTTTCCTCAGACTGTCTACCACTGCAGGATGATCTACACAGATTTTCTACTTTGTGTCAGAAGAATTTCCTTGAGCTTAACGACAATAATCTCAAATCTCTTTACATAACCTCTGTTAGGTCTCTTCTTGAATATGCAAACCAAGTTAGGTCACCCTACTACAGAACTCACATCCTCCGGAAAAAAAAGCTATTCAACGCCGGTTTTCACAATTAGCTTTACGTGGACATCCCTGGGATGATAGCCAAACCCTACCATCACACACTGATCGGCTGAAACTCATAAATTTACAATCCCTTTCTATTCGTCGAGAAATTGCCGATATTGTCTTTATTTATCAGTTAGTAATATTGATAGTCCTTCTTTACTTCAACTTATTTCTTTTAACAACAAGCCACGGAATATTAGGTCTATACAACTTTACCGGCTCAACTTTCACAGAACGAATTATGGACACCTTGAACCAATGTCTAGAATGCTTCATGAAATTAACGATATTCTGCCTCTCTTCGATTACCACCTCAGCAAACTGTCCCTCAAGAGCATTCTCCTTTTGACCTATGCCTCACGTCCTAACTATCTTTAACCACTCCCACCCTTTAGATTCAGTTTTAAGCGAAATTATTGCTCACAATAAGCTTTAATAAATCTGTCCGCAAATCAAATCAAAATCAAATCAAACCAAAATGCAAGCAGAAATGTCCTTGGCATCATGGAGAATATTATTGGGTCCAATATGGCTAAGCCCAAAACCCTTTCAACAGTATTTGATTTGATTCCGCCTGTTAACTGTTACAGCACAGATGATAATCTACGAGTATCTGAGTATTATTTCCGTAAGTACGAGTCCTAAACAAACGACATTTTGACTCAGCAAATAACATATTAACAACAGAATAGGTGATTACTGATGGCGTTTCTGAAGGTACCTCAGCTGCAATGGAAATCGAACGCATTGTGCATTCTACTCGTATTAGCTTCGCGTAACATACGACACAATGTCTTGCTAATCCATATGTCGTTCGGTGATTATTGGGTCGAAAAAGGTTAAATTAAATTGCGTGGGTTAGTATTAAACAAAACTTAGGCCAATTGTGTGAAACCGTCAATGTTGCAGATTAAGAGTAGCTGGTAGATAGAGAGGATTTCGGCGGATTCGATATATTTGAATTTTAACTATCAATTTTATTGTTATAAACATTGCATCATCATGTGCCCCTAATATCTGTCATAAAATAGGCGGATTTAATTGTACTCAATCGGTAGCCTTCGAATTGGCCTCATAAACATGATGACTGAAGACTTTTGTTGAAGAGGTGCGCAACATTTCATCAAACACCGTATTAAAGAGTAGTCAGGACGTATCCTGTAACACCGCAAAGTTTTGATGTTAGATTCGGTATGTGCCAACGTCAGAGAGCTTTCTTATTTGATACATACTCGTAAGCCACCGCAAGATTATTCCTTCTTCCTTCCATATTAGTGAACTGAAGTTTCCCTGGATGATATTGCTTTGTTTTTAAACTATGGGTTTGAGCATGGAGGATTATGCAATAATACTCGTATGCAACGATTTTTAAAGTGATAGTTGGGAGCAGACATGGCACTAGTAGATGGCAGACATGGCGAATATCACCATGTTTTTGTAACGTTCCCATTACCATCACCCTCACCACTGTCACCGCTCTTTTTTAGCTTTTTATTTAAGGCAGCAAATATTCCTTCGTTCTTTCGCCTTTGATAAAAAGAAAACAATTCTGTGCATTATGCAAAGTCACTCGATTTTGCTGTGCTAAAGATAAATGTTTACTCCAATATTTTGGATCCAAGGTACGAGTATATGCCGCTAATGCATGAACTGAAATAGGCGTTTCTTTTCTTGCGTTCAAGCTGACTGCAAAACTTGTTGGGTAGTGGAAACTTTAGCTAAAAATCTAATGCTTCTAAAATGATTGTTCAGTTATTTTAGCACTCGCTTATAAATGTTCATATTAGATCGTATATAGATATCTATTTCGTCTTCCACTCATTGAATACACTTGTCATCAAACAGCAACTGCTTTACATCAGTGCCGATATTTTTATCAGTATATTGCTCTGCTATGGTTTTCATATGGCTTAAATTGTATAAAAATTGTTATAGGTGCACCATCGAGCATCTATCGGCAGGAGAACCCTTTTTCCTCCACAATCAATCATTTTCTTTTCGAAGCCGGAATGACTATTGAAAAATCTTTGAACTTTAATCACATCTTCATTGAGTTTTTTGTTTTCAATTTCTTTTGCCCACAAATTTATGGTATTATTATTGCACGTGACGTGAATTAAATCAGAGTCTTAATCCTTGAGCATACGCCTCATTTTTAGAACGTTTCTAGCCGAAAATTGTTTCACCTCCGTGTAAACAATGTCTAGTATCCTTTTTGTGAAAGTTTTTAAAGATGGAAGCTTATAAGTCGGTCGCATTAGCCTCAGAGACGCTAAAAACCAATTTGACTAAACCACAGCAAAAGGTATGTACTCGTATATTATTTGCGTAGAAAAATTTTGCTGTCGATGAAATTTGTCATTTTCGCAGGTCGTGGTGGCTTTATTTCAACTTTTTGTTTTGGTTAAGACTTGTGAACTCGTTCCTGGAGCATCGAATTTTTTATGTGAGGATGACGATGTTGTACTTACTGATGTCGATGGTGATACGGAGGTAAACGTCGGTTTACTTGAAGATGATGAAAGGGTAAAAATAGGGTGGAATATTATCGGTGTACTCGCACTACTTAATGAGGTGTGGATAAAGTAGTGTGGAAATGGTAACTGGTAGAGATGGTGTTGAAATTGCTGCTATGGGGATGGCCGCTACTAGGCTGTCTTCTGCAACCCCAATCACATCACTGCAGTTAAAGGTCTCTTGGAGAATAATAAAATAAAATGAAACGTACTTGTATGTATCAATATTTGCACGATAGCATGCACTTCAACTCTTTAAAATTGGAATGCTTGTTTTTCTGGACTCCGAAAGGTTTGAGATACCTCAACGCGCACTTTTTTCTTGACGACTGATACTAGTATGAATTCCGAATTCGCATCATTGTTGTTCACTTAAATAACGTCGGACAGACTATCGTCAAACCACTCCGTGCTGTTAGATTCATTGGAAATCAGAAGCGTTCTATCAGTAGGACGTAGACTGTAATCACCTTCTATTTTAAAAATACTTGGGGCACAGATCCGTCGTTTAAGAAATAAACTGTATATTGCTTCAGACATTAAAATTTATTTTGTTCTCTGCTGGTGTGCTTGTGGCCTAGATTTCGTTGTGTTTTTTTTAGAACATTTGCACATTCATAGCAGAGAGCTCCAATTCGCCCGTTCTCTAGCTAAATAGAAGTCAAGGCACCCTTGCTCCAATAATTATGAAGTTTTCCCCCTAATGCACCAGCTTGATTCGGATTTTTTTTTCGTTTTGGTTCAGTGAGAAAAAGGTAAAATAAAAAAAAAATTGTTCCTGTGGCAGTCATTTCTGTGGTCACAAGATAAAACAGCCTAAGTCGATTGTCCTTAATTTTCAAGAGACGTATTTTAAGTTTTAAATGGGACTAGGAAATTAGGAGATTGCTATAATGCTACAATTTCTTCACAAATATGAGGTTATTTACTGTCTCTTTCTATCGTTCTGTATCCTTCCGTGATTTGTTGTCTAATCAATTGCAAATTTATAAATAAAATACTTTAGTTATTTTGACTTATTTAGTTTTTTGCTGTGTTAAAACCTAAATTGGGTTAGGTCGTTATTCTAAACAAATAAATAAAAGTCACACTTCCAAAGTCAACTTAGGCTCTTTTCTTTGCGATGAACGAAGTAATTCTATTTTTATTTTACTTTTCTTATACCGAATGTACTTCGTCTTCAAAATTATCTAGAAATGGACGTAGGCTATGTTTGCATAGAATGAAAACAATGCACATTCGAATGTCAGTTTTATTTAATTTTGAAATCAACAAATTAATTTTTTTCCCATGCATAAACAAACAATAATAAAAATGAAAAAATATAATAAAATTGCCAAAAAGTAGCGATTATAATGCGTAATTATATTAGTAGAAAAATATGAAATTTAAACTAAAGGATCTTCTTCATCCTCATCGGTTAGGTCTGGGTGAGTGTTAACTTCATCGGCTGCGTTGAAGATTCCGCTAAAATAAGTGAAATTGTGGATCTATGAACATTTGCAATTCAAGAAGATCCCTTTTCTTCTCCTCAGATACGTACGGAACCTTATCAAGTTATGGAAGTTCTGTTTCTTCCAGAGAAATTACCATCATTTTCCAACCTTCAGTGTTTTAAAGGGTTCGTAGTCGTAGTGAAGTTTTGTACAATCTTATGTATAAGCCCTTTTAGTAACGAAGCCATGTTAAAGCATTCCAAATAAATTACGCCATTCCCATAAACTTTCTTAAAATGAAATTGTGTTTTTATAAGCTCAATGAAGTTGAAAAAGTCTGAGTTTTTCACTTCGATGACAGTGATGCCCGTCTCTTGGCACATGAGCTTGAAAACTAGTGTTTTTCTTCTTCCTTCTTCTTTCTGGGTATGACCGGGTTCCAAAACTTTGTGGTCAATGAATTCAACTGATGGATTGCTATTATGAAACACTAAAAACATGGTTGTCACTAACGAATTCTTATTCTGTCCAGAACAAGAAACGCTGTAAGGCGATATGTCGTTCCTACCCCTCCGAGCAATCTCCTCGTGACACGTAAAACATTTAGCGCCTTTAGATTCCAGGCGTTTATAGAAACTCAGAGAATTTCTTAACAATAGTGTGGGTAAACACTGTTGTAAGTCAAATGCAAAGGCTTTGAGGTTTTTAGTTTTTTTTTTGCGCTTTCCTTGTCTTTTCTTTTTCTTCATACCCCATTTCTGCATTATCCAAATGACGTCTTTGCTTTTGTTCCAAAGTTGTCTTTTCTTCTCCATTTGATGCCACTTTGTCAATTGAGGTATGCGTAGCAGATGTTGTTGGGGTCACACGTCTATGGAATTCGCTGAAGTTTATTTCAATTTTTATAAGTTTTCTCATAAATTATAAATCTAATAGTTTATCTTAAAATTTGAACTCTTTTGTCCTAATCACTGGAATAAATGAAAAATACAATGAAGTGTGTTCTGTGCAATTTAAAAGCCGACAGACTAAACTTAAAATTCAATGTAAGAGTTGCAATAATTTTCTACATTCAAAATGTGCAAAGTTATAAAAAATAGATATCCAATATTACGTGAAGTGTGAGCTGGTCTACAAGTGTAGAAGTCTGTTGTGATCAACGACGTAGGTCTCTTTTGGCGAATGTGTTGACAATGCAAACTCTTTCCTCCACTCTTTCTACAGCACCTAATCTCACCAATCAACTGAATATCTGCTCCATTCCTATTTCATCAACTGCTTCCTGCTCTGCTGCTGTTCTGCGAACCAAGATATTACTGTTGCTTCTTTCAAAGATTCTGCTGCCGTGAAAAAAAAATAATATGCCGTTGTTTATAAATCAGACGTAGGTATATGATATTAAGATTACTGAACATAATTTAACCACCATTCAAATTGATAGTCGAGTTTCGAGACATAAGCCGTTTTATGTAAACTCTGTTAATAAAATTGACTTTTCTGCACTTAATTATTATTTATTTTAATTATGATTTATTTTTGAGTTTCGGGAAGAAGTTTATAATACAGATTACGCTACAGTTGCTTTTGATAGTTTTTTGAAGAAACTTCAGTTCCGAATTTCAAATAATAGTCGGTGTATTTTCATTAAAAAAAAGTGTACACCTAAAAGAGTGGATGGATGTATTTGCATTTACTCAAAAAAATCAATTTAAAGAACAAACTTTATGCTAAAATTAAAAAGCATCCGCTTAATCTCAGGCTCAAAAACCACTATAACAAAATCTGTAACGAGATAAAAGCTGCAATTTTGCGTTGTAAAGAAATATATTATGGGAAAAGCTTGTGGAAAGCTCAGGTAATTCTGCGTTGTAAATCAGATCCTTAACAGAAAAAAACCTGAGACTGATATTTCTATAATGGATGGTACTTCCTTGATTAATGATCCCACATCTATTGCAAATCTGTTTATCAATCATTTTTCAAATATAAATGTCAATATTAATTATACTTCTCCAAGTAGATCATGTGAATATTCTGAAGATATTATTGCTGATTGCTTCAACGCTCAAAGCTTTTTCTCTGAAAATTTTACTGCATTGGAAATTCATAATATTATCTTGTCAATTAAAACTTCGAGTTCTATATCAAATGACATGATTTTTAGCAAAATTTTAAAGAATATTGCGTTTAATGTTTCTGATGTTCTAATGTACATATTTAGCCTTAGCATCCAGAAAGGAGTATTTCCAGTTAGACAAACTCAAGAACTACAGTCCTATCTTTTTCTTATCTGCTTTTGCCAAAGTTTTTGAAAACAGCATGAAAACGAGGATATTAACCTACTTAGAAAAAATTAACTTCTTAAGTATTTCCCAATATGGTTTTAGAAAAGGAATGTCAACTGAAACTGCTGTTCTCAAACTATGTAGTGAGTTATATCAATCATTGAATAACTCTGAAATTGCAGCCACATTATTTATTGATACATCTAAGGCATTCGATATGGTGAATCATACAAAGTTACTGCAAAAGTTATATAGGATAGGTTTTCGAGGGTGCGTGTACGACTGGTTTGTTTCTTATCAAAGATCGTAAACAGGTGGTAAAAATTCAAAATACCTGGAGCGCAGAAAAAGTTATAAATCTAGGCGTCCCACAAGGTTCTGTTTTGGGACCGATCCTATTCCTAATTTATGTCCATTCCCTTTTCATTCACCATTTCAAAGGTAAAGTAACAGCTTTTGCTGACGATACTTCCATATCGTATTCGGAAATTAACTATTTTAATTTGTATGTTTCCGTAAACTATGATTTGGAAATTCTTCGCAATTGGTATCGTTCTCATAAAGTTACCATAAGTCAAAAAACTAAATTTATGATTTTCAATATTTCTGGTGTCGCGTCAGAACAATTAGTGCTAACTTATCACTCTCCTAGTTGTACTAAGTATAATCTGAATAATTGTTTTCATGAACTGGATAAGATCTCAGTTAATGCCTTTAATAGTTATTCTGCTGGTTGCTTTAATATAGAAAAAGTCGATAGTTTCAAATACTTGGGGATCATTCTGGATTGCAAACTAAATTGGAAGGATCACACTTCTCAATTATCCAAATATTTTATTAACGTTTTACTACAAATCTACCATCTTAGTCTGAACATAAATTGATTTATATTCCAACTGATAACCCTCAGGTAGAATGGCTTTGAAATGCTGGGAATTTGCTGATATGTTTCCTTACCTCATTCTCTTTGCCCAAGACTATTTTATTTGGATTAGTTTCTTTTTGACGAGGATTCTTAAATGCAATCAAGGAGCAGCATTTTCATTTTATGAAGGTATCAGTCGCACCCAAGCATTTCGTAAAATGTTTACGGCAGACTCCTGTTTGCAATAAAACCTTGGTTCGACACTGATCAAATTGATCAAAGTCCATGCATTCCCTTGCTTTTCCTAATTTTCCAGAATGAGTCACTTAAAGCTGTTCATAAATTCGGAACACTTTTCTTTTAGCTCTGATATTTTTTTTCATTTGATAGGGCTCGTAATGCGTGCTCAATTTGTGCGGCGGGTCGATACAATTCTTCTCGTCACTCTTGTCTCTTCGTCACTCGGATCACTCGAAGATGCAACAAAATCTGGATCTTTAAGTGAATCATCTGAATTTTCCCACTCAGAAATCTCCTTCACATTGATGCGCGATAAGTTAGGTACTTCTTTAATAATTTCTTGTGATAGATCAGATGAGTTTTTAAAAATAGTTGAATTTATAATATCTCGATTATAACGAATACATATATAGTTACTCAATATTTACTTTTAAGTAAATCAAATCTATGGAAAGATGAATTAGTTTCATGAGCGGTTCCTGTGGATTCAAAGTCTCGTAATTTTTTGCAACTTTGATCTGATTTAGTTCATAAATGCATTGGTGTTTCTATTTCTTTCGCTAAATTGAGGACCTCATGTGTCGTCAATGAAATCATTTTTGCTAAATACAAATTTATAAAAGAAAACACCAAACTTATTAATTACCACATAACATGCATTGTTCTTACTCATAACAATATTTAAACTTACTTTTCATATGTGAATCACCGTGGACTCTTGGATTAATTATTCTACAGTTTTTAAATTTTTTCATATCTTTGTTTATGTTTAAGAAGAACTTAATTTAAATTGATATAATTTTTCAATTAGAGCATATTTTGCAATAACGACCTAAAAAATTGTATTTTTCTTTACATTTGACGGAATAACCCGGAACAGAATTGTTCTCCTTTTAGTCCTTATTCTAAAATCAAAGTAAATAAGTGAGAATGAGAGTAACTCAACCTTGATTGTTATACCAATGAGCGACCAATGACAATAAAAGTCCAAAGTTTAGTTAGGCATTAAAATTAGAAAAATGGAACCTACGCTGTTTTACTAAAATAAAGCTTGAGAAATTTCGACTTCAGCTTATCTTAAGTTCTTATGACTTCTAAGATACAATTTTAACCCTAGCGATATAGAAAATTGAGTGCATATAGATTTCAATACCCTGAATCTTATACTACCAGTGACCCAATTATGGCCTAAGTCGATTTAGTTGATGTTGATTTGTGACCACAGATTTATCAGTTTCAGAACATAATTACGTCTACTATATTTTGTTACATTTACTATATTAACTAGACGTAACAAAAGTAGTTATTCCTAGAATGTGACATTTCGGTTATCTCTGGTTGGGAGTAATACATCTCATAAATCTGTTCAATCAGTATTCCTTGGACATGTTCAAACTATCTATAATTCCCAAGCTATTAAGTGTGGCCCACTTCTGGAAATATGTGCAACAGCTTATTTCTACTTGTTAACTTGGCTTGAGTGTTTATTAACACCTTGAATCACTGCTGAGACACTCTGACCGAAATAAGTAGATATCTTGCATCTAGGGTTCTATCATACATCAACGTACCTACTACCTACCATGATTGATAGGTTGTCTAAATTTTTAGCGCCCTGTTTTTCAACGTATCAATATTTCCCGGTCCACCATTTGGCTCATGAATAAAATGCTCATATTTTAAAGGGTCCGCCATCTAACGTTTTTTTTTCAACTAGTGCTTATTTCGTGAACGGTACCACTTAGCTCATGTCTGATTTGACAGGTAATTAGTTTTATCCTTCCGCTGAACGAATATGGTATACGCTTGAATAATGCTGGAAATATTGTGACATTACTTTGAAAATCATGGTAATGTTGCAGAATGTGTGCGAAAATTGCGTACGGATTTTGGAAGAAGAGAAGCACCGTCAGCTCCGTATGTTCGTTAACTTGTGAAAAAAGTGAAAGAAACTGGCATCCTCATCGATAAACCAAAGCGTGAAAAGCCAAAAACAGTGCGTACACCCAAGAATATTGCTGCTGTGGCAGAAAGTTTGCGTGAAGCGTCATCAACATCAATTCACCGTCGTTCTCAACAATTGAACATTTCGGAGACATCATTGAGACGAATTTTGCATAAAGACCTGGGTATGACGCCATAAAAAGTCCAATTGGTTCAGGAGTTGAAGCCAACTGACCATCCAATGCGTTTTCGCTTCGCTAAGTGGGCCTGCGATCGACTTAGAGAAGATGCCGATTTTGCCAAAAAAAACATCTTTTCAGATGAAGCTCATTTTGATCTTGGCGGGTATGTAAACAAGCAAAATTGTCGCATTTGGGGTACAGAAAACCCGCACGCATACATTGAAAAGCCGATACACCCAAAACGAGTCACTGTTTGGTGCGGATTTTGGTCCAGAGGCATAATTGGGCCATTTTTCTCCGAAAATGAGCAAGGAGTAGCCGTTACAGTCAATGGCGATCGTTATCGGGCCATGTTGAACGAATTTTTGTTCACAAAAATTGAAGAGGAGGATATTGGCAACATTTGGTTTCAACAGGACGGCGCTACGTGCCACACAGCCGAAGCTACACTCGATGTTTTGCGATTTGACACCGTTGGACTATTATTTGTGGGGTGCCGTAAAATTGGACCGATCGTGTAGGCTACTGCATGGCCAGCCGAGGCAGCCATTTGAATAAAATTATTTTCCATTATTAACCGGAAGGATAAAAGTAATTACTTGTCTAATCAGACATGAGCTGAGTGTTACCATTCACGAAATAAGCACTAGTTGAAAAAAAAAAACGTTAGATGGTGAACCCTTTATAATCCCTTTAATAGGATATTCCAACAAACTCTGATACTTCCTAAAGTTTTTTACGACTGCCTTATATCTACACTGATATTGGTTCTGAACATGCCTTTTTGCTCATAACTATTTTTATTTTTACAAAAAAGGTGCCAGCATCTATGACGGTGAAAAGCTGACCCATGTTTAAATATGCGCAACTGACATTTATGCCTCAAACATTTTCATTTAAATGTCTTCTGAATTTGTAGCTGGCGAAGGTACTAATAACGAAAGAGTTGCTGTAATTTTTTTTAGAGTTTGTCGAATGTTGGATAATCATTTTACTGTTGCCAAAAACTAATTGCTTCTGAATGAATATACAGTTTTCCAACCCTTTTTCCTTGAAGAAATAAAGAATGTAGAAAAAGGTAAAGAACAATTATTCCTTCCTAGCGTTTTTATGTACTCGTAGATTCATACATGAGATTCTGTGTACGTAACATTTAAGCATGACGCCAAAAATTGATGCCATCTTTTTCGTGGTCGGCCAGGTGGGTTAGCAGTTAGATTTGTCGATCTGTAAAGTAAATAACAATCCTCTACACCGCATTTAGATCCATGTGGACCGATTCTGAAACACTTCAAAGACGTTATCCGCATTTTAGGACCCTGGTGCCGTTTCATTTCTACGATCGGTTAATATTTTTTGAAAAAAAATTGATGATAGCAACTCTGCTTTTACAAGGAGATGTCCAGACATCCTATTCAAGTGACTTTTCTATAATACCTTTTCTGTCTTCGCCTGTTCTAACTTACCATGTTGTGTTGTATATTCGCCTGATGCTATTGTACTTCATTAAGTCTCTGAGATTTAATTCTGCAATAGAGCGTTATATATAAGTCTTTATCTTGGAGATAATTCTTTCAGTGATTGTTGCGTTGGCATATATGAATACAAGACAAATACAAGATCTTTGTCATCGACACTTGACTGTCACATAAATCTACCAAATGATCTCAGATATCCTGACATACGTGCTTCCGTCTTCGCTTATATGATATACGAGTACATCTTGTCGACAATCTGCCGTTGGTTTGTTGTTTAAGGTTATTTGGAGATGGGTAAGAAGTTCGTTTCGTCGGGCGACTTTTGCATACTACCTCCCTCCGCAGTTCTCTTAAACGCATATAGCAGAGCTAAAAGCTCTATTTACTATTGGATAAAACAAGTCTTTCGAAAATTCAGAAATGAATTGAATCATAAACCAAATCATATACTAGGATATTGAAAATTAGTTAAGCTGGAAGGAAATTTATGGTTTTCGAGTAGCTCTTGTATACATTCTGTATTCCTGAAACGGAGTATATGTTCAGTTCGTAATTCGTGAATTTTTCGAGAAGTGCTTCAATATGAGAGCTCTTTTTTTAAGTAGTTTAAGATTTATCCAAATACAATTCATCTCGAGTTCTGCTATTGATTAATTAAATATTATCATTTTTTCCCTGGGATCTATCTCGGTAGCGGCTTAAGACCGCATCAAGGTAGAGAGTTAACCAAATCGAGATTTGCTCTAAAAACAAGGAAAAAAGGGTTGAAAGCGAGAGTATTCTAAATGTTGTACGATGTCACTGGATAAATTATTTAACAAATCTTAAGTCGCACTAATTAATTTCTAGGAACTCGTTTCATAAATATTATCAATTATCATATCGATTTTGGGCATCAACAATACAATCGTGAGTTCAATTAGAAGGTCGTTGCCAGCGAATTACTGTAAGTAAATTTTGCCATATACTCGTATACTCTGAATGTTAGTACTTAGCAACAATTATGGACTCCGGAGTAGGAAAAAATATTGTTAAAGTTTTGCCTTTTTCAAGAAACTAGCATCTTTTCTTTAATAAATGTAATAACCTCGTTGAAAAATATATAAAAAAAACTCTGACACTTGCCTACCATTCTCAAAAACCTTCAATTTTTTCAGAGGTTCAATTCAAACTGTTACATCCAAAACCACCCGAATCAGTATGCAGTCTCCCTTGTGAACGTGGCCAAGCTAAAAAGTACGTAGAGGGTGAAAGCTGTTGTTGGCATTGTTTTAATTGTTCAACATATCAAGTGAGTTGTATCCTTTGTGCACATATCTATTGCGAGTACAGCAAGCTAAATTACTTGACTATACCTCTCAATTGTACTCCATTTTCAGATCCGGCATCCAATCGATGAAACCCAATGTTTAACCTGTTCCCTAGGTACTTTGCCAGATAGGACAAAGGAATATTGTCGAGATTTACCAGAAGTCTACCTTCGACCGGAATCTGCATGGGCTATCGGTGCCATGGCTTTTAGTGCCACTGGCATTCTCATAACTCTATTTGTAGTGGGAGTTTTTGTACGGTGAGTCATTTATTTCAATTTGCCTTTCATTATCTAAAAATGATTCTCAGAACATTACCATCCATTAACTTTAATTTGTTTTGCTCTCTCATTTTAACAGTCACAATGACACTCCCATTGTACGAGCTTCCGGTCGCGAGTTAAGTTACATCCTTTTGGCAGGAATCTTAATGTGCTACGCAGTAACGTTTGCTCTTGTGCTGAAGCCAACAAATATTGTGTGTGCCATCCAAAGGTTAGTATAACTCCGTATCTTATTTATAAATACATTTATAATATCCTAAATTTCAAGGCAAGTTGGACTTAGTGCTTGTTTGATCCATTTGCCCAAGCTTAGGTCCATGCTACAGTAGACCATCAAACGCATTTATTTTGATTTAAATTATATTTGAATTGGCAGTAATGGGGCAATTGGATAATGGGGTTAGCAACGAACATTCACAGTTTTTGCCTATTGGGAATTATATTGCAATTGTAAAGGGATATGTTCATAGCCATATGTTATTGTCGAAGAATTAGGCGTGAAATTGTGGGAAATAGTAAAAATTATCTTAGGATGATTGGATTGATTTTTGTGGATGATTAATTTATATTAAAAGGCTAATAAAACGCACGCGATATAACTCAAAATCGAGGAGAAGTGACAATGTTACTTTATTATGTATGTATATGCTTTTCATTCGGGTACAAAAAAGTGTTTTGAAAACAAAATTGGTAATGAACGAATCCAGGTCTCTAATATATTACATGAGTTGTTTTGTATTTGACAGGTTGAGTGTATATGAATAAATTCGAGTATATATGTACATTGTTCAGTTTAATTAACAGTTATATTATGTAATGTCGTGTTAGAAAAGTATTTTATCCCTGGCCATATGGAACGAATATTCTGAATCCAAATTCTTGTAAGCATTTTGCAGTGCTTGAGATGAAATATCGTGGCTGCCGAGTTAATATCTCCATCTCCTTTAATTAAAAGATTGTCAATTAGCTCATTTCGTTTGAGGCATTGCAATCAATGAAGATAACTTCTTTTTCAGACATCGCACTAGCAACGGTAATATTTGTTCAAGCTGACTGAAAGCATTTCACCTTAGGTAGATTACAAACAAAAATAAAATAACTATGACCTCTATTAGATAGAAAGTCAATTGCATCTACGGCTAGCTGATAACTGCGAAACGATTCAGTAGGACGAACGTAATAACAACGAATATTAAAATCACGCTTTGAGATGGAAATACGAGTACAACCGCAAACAAATTCGAAGCGATCGGTGTATAACTTTTTATGAGTTGAACATCATAGTGAATAACTAACATCTCCGTTAAGGCAACAATATACGTATCAAATGGAGGAGTTTGAGAGTTTAAATAAACTGCAGATCTTTTTATTCGTTACTCGCTTACGTTTTTGTAATTAATGGATGGAAGCGTTCTTTGAGGTTTCAGGTGCATGCGCGGAATTTTTGTATCTGCGAGGGGTGGTAGTAGCTTACCGGAACGTGTACTTTGAAAGTGCCACACGCGTTTAGAACATACGCGCGGCATATCATGAGAGACCATTCGCAACATCAGTTGGAGTCATGTTGAAATTTTTATGAAAACGCACTGATTCTGCGAAGGTCATAAGAGTTCGTGGAAAGCTCTTTTTGCTGAATCGAGACCATAATATTTGTTTTCGTAGTTCCACTGATGGCTTATCGTGTCAGTAGGCAAGTTATAACCGAACATTTTCATATATTCTACGATCTCTTAGCCGGGATAGAACGCAACTTGCACCATCACTCGAATCATCTAGCTGGGGTAGAGTTAAATATGTGGGTACGAATGAGATCAAACTATGGATCATTCTTGTTAAATGCTGTTTCTTTGATATAAAATGCCCGCTGAAAGTAACTTATTTTTTTATGAAAGCATGACTTTGTTAAAAGATGATGTACGCGTAAATACCCTTGGTAACTTCAAACAATAGATATTCGGTTCCATTTGCATAAATAAAATTTGGAGAAAAGGTAACAGAAATCTGTTAGCTATGCACCGACGATCTAGAAGGAGTCAGATTTCATCGTGAGAACTTTAAGTATGTAAGTAAATAAAGACCGGAATAAGCCATATTTGGCAATATCGCTACAAAAACAGGTCATTATCGGCGATATTTAAATAAAAGTAATATAGTTATATTATTATTTCTGTCGGAAAAGAAACCCTGTAGGATAAACTATTTCCAGAATTTTAATGTTTTGCTTATTGGACTCAATTTTGCACCTAAAATACGAGTTAATTTTTTGGGGAAGTAGTGCAAAGTCCATTGACTCCTTACGACTCTACAAACAGCTACAATAATTTTCGTGACACAATCTTTTTGTCAAGTAACGTCAGACCTCCAGGTGTTTAATTATCAGTCAATGTTGTTATTGTGTTTGGTCTAAGTTGGCTAAAAATTATCATGCTACGTAAATTTGTTTATTTTATTAATGTTTAGGTATTATATTTATTTTGATTCTTTTATTAACCCAAATTTATGTCGCTTTTTCTATTTCACAGATTCAGTGTAGGCTTCTGTTTTACGGTTGTATATGCAGCACTCTTGACCAAGACTAATCGCATTGCGAGAATATTTAAAGCTGGTAAGCAATCAGCAAAAAGACCGTCATTCATCAGTCCCAAATCGCAATTGGTCATCTGTTCATTTTTCATTTCGATTCAGGTGAGTGAGCCCCATCTAAAAACTTGTAGATGGAATCAAATGTTTACTTTTAATTGTAATAGAGAAACATTTTACAAACTATTGTGAGTATTCACAACTGTTTTTTTGTTTTTTTTGATTTTCAGATCCTCATCAATGGCGTTTGGATGATTATATCACCATCTCACGCGATGCATCATTATCCCACCAGGGAGGATAACCTTCTTGTCTGTGACTCCTATATAGATGCATCATATATGATAGCGTTTTTCTATCCAATCATCTTGATTGTTATTTGTACAGTCTATGCCGTGCTTACAAGAAAAATACCAGAAGCATTTAATGAATCTAAGCATATTGGTAAGTATTGCCAATTTCTAGCATAAAAGTAGGCTACAAAATAGCGCACATATTTTCTTTTTTAAACCTTTAACCGCTTAATATATATGTTTCGCATATCAACTTGCTAACGATGATTTCGGGTCACGCTGAAAGATACCAAACTCTTAAAATTATTAAAATTGAAAAATTAGCTACGAGTAAATCATTTACTGAAGCATTATTTAATGTTCATTGCATGGTATATGCAATTTGCAAGTGGAATATGTTTGTTTGGGTGCAAGACGGACATCATCACCTTTGTTGGCAATATAATCTAAGTTAATTGAAGGCTTCAAAGATTCACTTTCGACATCATTATTTTAGGGCTTGATAGATAGGAGCACCACTGCTTTCTTCTTTTTCAGAACTACTTTGTGCAAAACTGCATTCTCGTAAATATTTACAAGTTTTTAATGTGCCAAACACCCCGTGCCGAACCCTCCTAAGTGCACTGCTGATATGTAGAGCTCCAGAAAACATTGTTTAATCAATGTCAAACACATGAAAAACGCCAATTTCATTTGCAAAAACCTAACAATTCTGCGGATTTTGGTTTTATAATTGAATTTTCTATGACTTTTGCCCAGTCGGGTCCTCTTCTTATATTAGCAAGTATTTGTATGGTCCCGCTGAAAACGTTAAAAAATAAAGAAGCAGAAATTCCCTTACCGAATAAAGATAATCAAACCAAAGATGTAGTAGAACTTGAGCTGAAAATGAGATGTCAGTGCTAGAGAATAAATTCTTAGTGCGCACTTGGCAACAATCTCCATGCTATCTGCTTTTGTTATGCCTCCATCTACACAGTTTACACA